>CM059429.1:11053253-11478253 GCA_030390025.1 Squalus acanthias
CCCACCCCTTATACACCCGCCGTTATACACCCTGCCCTTTATACACCGCCCGTTATACACCCGCCGTTATACACCCACCGTTATACCCCCTTATACACCCCCCATTATACACCCGCCCGTTATACCCGCCCCGTTATACACCCCAGCCGTTATACACCCGCCCGTTATACACCCGCCCATTATACACCCGCCCGTTATACACTGCCCGTTTACACCCCCCGTTATACACCCGTAACACCGCCGTTATACACCCGCCCGTTATACACCCGCCCGTTATACACCGCCCGTTATACACCCGCCGTTATACATCCGCCATTATACACCCGCGTTATACACCCGCCCGTTATACACAGCCCGTCATACACCGCCGTTATACACCGCCGTTATACACCCGTCCGTTATACACCCGCCAGTTATACACCCCACGTTATACACCCGCCCATTATGCACCCGCCCGTTATACACCCCGCCCGTTATACACCCGTGCGTTATACACCCGCCCGTTATACACCCGCCCATTATACACCAGCCCGTTATACACCAGCTCGTTATACACCCGCCTGTTATACACCAGCCCGTTATTCACCCCGCCCTTTATACACCCCGCCCGTTATACACCCGCCCGTTATACACCCCACCCATTATACACCCACCCATTATACACCCGCCCATTATACACTCGCCCATTATACACCTGCCCTTTATGCACCAGCCTGTTATACACCCCGCCCGTTATACACCCCGCCCGTTATACACCACACCCGATATACACCCCGCCCGTTACACACCCTGCACGTTATACACCCGTCCGTTATACACCCGTCCGTTATACACCCCACCCGTTATACACCCCGCCCGTTATACACCCATCCGTTATACACCCCACCCATTATACACCTGCCTGTTACACACCCGCCCGTTATACACCCTAACTTTATACACCTGCCTGTTATACACCCGCCCGTTATACACCCTAACTTTATACACCTGCCCGTTATACACCCGCTCGTTATACACACCGCCCGTTATACACCAAGCACTTTATACACCCGCCCGTTATACAACCACCCGTTATACACCCGCCCGTTATACACAAGCCCGTTATACACCCGCACATTATAAACTCGCCCGTTATGCACCCTGCCCGTTATACACCTGCCCGTTATTCACCCGCCCCTTATATACCCGCTCGTTATACACCTGCCTGTTATACACCCGTCTGTTATACACCCGTCCGTTATACACCCGCCCGTTATACGCCCGCCCGTTATACACCCACACGTTATACACCCGCCCGTTATACACCTGCCCGTTATACACCCCGTCCGTTATACACCCGCCCGTTATACACCCGCCCATTATACACCCATCCGTTATACACCCGCCCGTTATACACCCATTCGTTATACTCTCGCCCGTTATACACCCCGCCCATTTTACAACCCGCCCGTTATACACCCACCCGTTATACACCCGCGCGTTATACACCCGTCCGTTATACACCCGCCCGTCATAGAACTGCCCATTATGCACCCATCCGTTATACACCCGCCCGTTATATACCCCGCCCGTTATACACTCGGTCATTATACACCCGTCCGTTATACACCTGCCCGTCATACAGCCGCCCATTACACACCCGTCCGTTATAAACCCCGCCCGTTATACACCCGCCCATCATACACCCGCCCATTATACACCGTCCGTTATACACCCCGCCCATTATGCACCCCGCCCGTTATACACCCGTTCGTTATGCACCCGCCCGTTATGCACCCGCCCGTTATACACCCCGCCCGTTATACACCCGCCCATTATACACCACGCCCGTTATACACCCATTCGTTATACACCTGCCTGTTATACACCCGCCCGTTAGTCACCAACCCATTATACACCCGCCCGTTATGAACCCGCCCATTATGCACCCACCCGTTATACACCCGCCCGTTATACACCCGCCCGTTATAACCAGCCCGTTATACACCCTGCCCGTTATACACCCGGTCCATTATACACCCTGCCCGTTATAAACCAGCCCGTTATACACCCCGCCCATTATACACCCTGCCCGTTATACACCCGCCCATTATACACCCCGCCCGTTATACACCCCGCCCCATTATACACCCCGCCGTTATACACCCGCCCCATTATACACCCTGCCCTTTATACACCCGCCCGTATAAACACCGCCCTATACCCCTGCCCGTTATACACCCTGGCCCGTTATACACCCGCCCGTTATACAGCCCGCCTCCCGTATACACCCTGCCCGTTATACACCCGCCCGTTAAACACCCTGTCCCGTTATACACCCGCCCGTTATACACCCGCCTTTATACACCCTGCCCGTTATAACCCGCCGTTATACACCCGCCCGTTATACACCCCGCCCCGTTATACACCCCGCCCGTTACACACCCTGCCCGTTATACACCCGCCCATTATACACCCGCCCATTATACACCCTGCCCGTTATACACCCGCCCATTATACACTCCGCCCGTTATACACCCACCCATTATACACCCTGCCCGTTATACACCCTGCCCATTATACACCCTCCCATTATACACCCACCCATTATACACCCTGCCCGTTATACACCCTGCCTGTTATACACCCACCCATTAAACACACCGCCCGTTGTACACCCCGCCAGTTATAAACCCGCCCGTTATAAACCCGCCCTTTATACACCCCGCCCATCATACACCCCGCCCGTTATGCACCCCGCCCGTTATACACACCGCCCGTTATACATCCGCCCGTTATACACCCCGCCCGTTATGCACCCCGCCCGTTATACACACCGCCCGTTATACATCTGCCCGTTATACACCCCGCCCGTTATGCACCCCGCCCGTTATACACACCGCCCGTTATACACCCTCCCGTTATGCACCCCGCCCGTTATGCACCCGCCCGTTATACACCCGCCCGTTACACATCCTGCCCGTTATACACCAGCCCGTTATACACCTCGCCCGTTATACACCCACCTGTTATACACCCCGCCCTTTATACACCCTGCCCGTTATACACCCGCCCATTATACACCCCTGCCCGTTATACACCCCGCCCTTTATACACTCACCCCTTTTACACCCCACCCGTTATACACCCGCCCGTTATACACCCGCCCATTATACACCCACCCATTATACACCCCTACCGTTATACACCTGCCAGACCCCGCCTGTTATACACCCGCCCGTTATACACCTCGCCCATTATACACCCCTTCCCGTTATACACCTGCCAGATATACACCCCGCCTGTTATACACCCGCCCGTTATACACCTCGCCAATATACACCCCGCCTGTTATACAAACGCCCGTTATACACCCCGCCCATTATACAACCCGCCCATTATACACCTTGCCCGTTATACACCCGCCCGTTATGCACCCGCCCATTATGCACCCGCCCGTTATGCACCCATCCGTTATACACCCGCCTGTTATACACCAGCCTGTTATACACCTTGCCCGTTATACACCCGCCCGTTATGCACCCACCCATTATGCACCCGCCTGTTATACACCCGCCCGTTATACACCCGCCCGTTATACACCCCGCCCGTTATACACCCCGCCCTTTGTACACTCACCCGTTTTACACCCCACCCGTTATACACCCGCCAGTTATACACCCGTCCATTATACACCCCGCCCGTTATACACCCACCCGTTATAAACCCTGTCCTTTATATACCTGCCCATTATTCAGGTTAAAGAAGGGATAATGGAAACAAGTATTGATTATAAGTAGAGAATCTCAAAAAATAATAAAACTGACAGTAAAATATTTCACAAATATATCAGCAAAAATAGAGTTATTCAATGTGAGGTGTGACCCTTGCGAGATCAGGGTATTGAGTTAGCAGAGGATAAATGGAAATTGTTGTAGATACTTAGCGAGTAATTCATCTCAATGTTTACGAAAGAAAAGAATAATGGGAAGATCAATCCTAAATTGGTTTCAGACACAAGGCTAACACAGTCTTTCCACTTCTTCCCTGTCCCTGATCCAATAGTAACATGCCTGCATTTCTGCTAAGATTGATAGCTATCTGCTACCAATCAATAGTGTGATTAATTGAATACATCCGTTCTCACGCCTTAGATCTTCTAAGATTGCCAAATTGCTTTAGTTCCCCTGACAGATACTTATCACCAGAAGTCAAAGCTCCCCCATACTTGGGGCTATTTGGCAACAAATTGTCTCTCTCACTCAGACAGACCAGAGGGTGACTGCAGCAGGTCCACTTGCCAAGCAACATTGTTGAGAGAGAGTCGAGGGAGCTTTGCTCGAAATCTAACGCGTGCTGTACTTGAACGAGGAAGACGTCGAGATGACTCTCACATTGCCATCTGGCCGTTAAACTAGCATTGGAGATCGGCTATAACAACAGAAACCGCTGGAAAAACTCAGCAGGCTGGGCAGCATCCGTGGAGAGAGAAACAGAGTTAACGTTTCAGGCAAAGACCTTTCGTCAGACGGAAGGTCTTTGACTTGAAACATTAACTCTGTTTCTCTCTCCACGGATGCTGCCTGGCCTGCTGAGTTTTTTCAGCGTTTTCTGTTGTTATTTCGGATTTCCAGCACCCGCAGTATTTTGCTATCGTATTGGAGATCGGCTGCCTGTTATAGCACCTGTCCGATTTTCCTCCCCATTGATTTCAGTGGAAATGAAAATGGGGCGGGGTTCTATAACAACAGCAACAACAACTTGCATTTATATAGCGCCTTTAACAGAGTAAAACATCGCAAGGCGCTTCACAGGTGTGTTATCAAACAAAATTTGACACCGAGCCACATAAGGAGATATTAGGACAGGTGACCAAAAGCTTGGTCAAAGAGGTAGGTTTTACGGAGCGTCTTAAAGGAGGAGAGAGGTAGAGAGGCGGAGAGGTTTAGGGAGGAAATTCCAGAGATTAGGGCCTAGACAGCTGAAGGCACAGCCGCCAATGGTGGAGCGGTAAAAATCGGGGATATGCAAGACGTCAGAATGAGAGGAGCGCAGAGATCTTGGAGGCTTGTAGGGCTGGAGGAGGTTACAGAGACAGGGAGGGGCCAAGGACATGGACGGATTTGAAAACAAGGATGAGAATTTTAAAATTGTGGTGTTGCCGGACCTGGAGTCAATGTAGGTCAGCGAGCATGGGTTAATGGTGCGAATTAGGATACGGGTAGCCAATTACCAACAATTCCCAAATGTTCCAATCTCAAGCACTAGCACCTCTCGTCTTCATAAGCACAAAATAGTTAATACTTATTAGTTCCAATCCACTTAAAGAATTTTTTGGACATCCCCGGTAGCCAACTGAACTCCCAGAGCTCTTGTTTGGCTCCAAACTGTTGCTGTTTAAGTCAAGGCTTATATCTTAATTTCTAATTTCCCCTCCAAGTCACACAGCATCCTGACTTGGAAATATATCGTCGTTCCCTCATCGTCGCTGGGTCAAAATCCTGGAACTCCCCTCCCTAACAGCACTGTGGGAGTACCTTCACCTCATGGACTGCAGCGGTTCAAGATGGCGGCTCACCACCACCTTCTCAAGGGCAATTAGGGATGGGCAATAAATGCTGGCCTTGTCAGCGACGCCCACATCCCAGGAACGAATTTCTTTTTATCAGTGATGGATGCCCATGAGTCTCATGTTTCAAATGCTAGCTCCCCCTTTGATCATGAGATGATAGTTGTGACCTTGGCTCTAACCATTCTTGCGGGCTGCACATCTGGATGTGATGAGCCTGTAACATCTTAGCACTGATTTCTGCTCCAGTGCTGCTTGTCAAGTGATGTTTCAGTTCTGTTTCTGGGTTTTGTTGTTCTAACCATATGAGGACTGTATGATCTGTTACCAAAAACATCTGGTGAAAGAGATTTGCATAACAGTACAGCTACAACACTTGCATCTACTCGACAATGTGGGAAATTACCCCGGTATGCCCTGTCCAACCCTGTCAGCCTACTACTAATCATCAGCAAAATGATGTAAGGAGTCGTCAACAACATTATCAAGAAGCACACTAACGCTCACCAATGCAGTTTGGGCTCTGTCAGGACCAGTGCTCATGTCAGCCTTGGGCACAAGAGCTGAATTACAGAGGTGAGGTGGAGTGACTGCTTTTGACATCAGGGCAGCATTTGACCGAGTGTGGCATCAAGGAGACCTAGTAAAACTGAAGTTACTAGAAATCAGGAGAAAAACTCACCACTGGCCGGAGTCATACCTGGCACAAAGGAAGATGGTTGTGGTTGTTGGAGGCCAATCATCACAGCCCCAGGACATCGCTGCAGACGTCCCTCAGGGCAGTGTCCTGGGCCCAATTCTCTTCCGCTGTTTCAACAATGAACTCCCCTCCATCGTAAGTTCAGAGGTAGGTAGGGCTTTTTGCTGATGACTGCACAGTGTTCAGCTCCATTCACTATTCCTCAGATAATGAAGCAGTCCGTGCCCACATGCAGCAAGACCTGGACAACATCCAGGCTTCAGCTGATAAATGGCAAGCAACATTCACAACACACAAATGCTAAGTAATGACCATCTCCCACAAGAGGGAGCCTAACCACCTCCCCTTGACATCCAATGGCATTACCATTACTGAGTCAGAACAAAGCAATATCCACTTGATCGGCATTTCAACTATTTGCCTAAACATCCAACCCTCCTCCGCAGCTGCAGTGTGTATCATCTACAGTACGCACTGCAGTAACTTGCCAAAGCTTCTTCAGCAGCACCTCCCAAACCCGCAATCTCCACCACCTGACAGGACAAGGGCAGCAGGCGCATGGGAACACCACCACTTCCAAATTCCCCTCCAAGTCACACAACATCCTGACTTGGAAATATATCGGCCGATCCTTCATCGTCGCTGGATCAAAATCCTGGAACTCCCTCCCTAACAGCACATGTGGGAGTACCTTCACCACACGGACTGCAGCGGTTCAAGAAGGCGGCTCACCATCACCTTCTCAAGGGGCAACGAGGGATGGGCAATAAATGCCACATTCCAAGAGTTAATTTTTTTAAGTTGCTGGTTTGCTAAGATCAGCGTTTTGGTTTCATTTAAAGTAATGGAATATCATTGTGACCGAGATACTGTTTAGACTTAAGCCGGGAGAATGCAAAACAATCTCCCCAAGCTACCACAATGTTGTTGTTCTAAAACTCTGCTACTCAGCTTAAATCAGAAGCCATTTTCCGTTAGCTGATGAAGGGGATTTGCAATTTGAGTGAACCATTTCATGCATAACTAATAATAGGAACATAATCTACAAAATATTTTTGCTTCAGAAGCTGTTTCCAGTGTTCACCATTCTCTCATACAAACCATTTGTGTTGCGATCTTTTTTTTCCATTACTTGATCACTTACCATGTTGTCTAAGCACGTTAACATAGCTGCCAAAACTGATAAACCTTTTAACTTAAATCCGATACAGTTTCCCAAATACCTTTAAGAGCCATGGAACTGCTCAGCTAAAATCCTTTGTCAAAACAATGATGTTATCCTACTATGATAAGCCTGTTTTCCAAGAAAGACCTTTCACCGGTTGGTTCTGAGGCACTCGAAAGGCTTGATACATTACAGAGCCTTAAAGGATAACAATGAATAGTTAGATTAAAGAAGCTGTCAGTCAAACTCTCAGCAACTCCCATTTACAAGACTCTACTGGCTAATGTAACGTTGCAAATGAGCAAGAACTGTCAACTGTCCAAAGACGCATCAATGTTAGGAAGTAGATTTGATCACTTTACTTTTACACTGCTATGTCCCACTCCAGAGACTTGAGCACAAAATGTAAGCTGACACTCCCAGTACAGTAGTAAGAGAGCGCTGCACTTTCAGAGGGACGGTCTTGCAGATGAGACGTTAAACCAATGCCCCGTCTGTCCTCTAAGGTGGACGTAAAAAGATCCCATGGCATTATTTCAAAAGCAAAGGAGTTCTCCCTGGTGACCTGGACAATATTTATCCCTCAATCAACATCACTTAAAAACAGATTATCTGGTCATTTTCTCACAGCAGTTTGTGGGAGCTTGCTGTGCGCAAATTGTCTGTGTTTCCTAAATTACAACAGTGACCACACTTCAAAAGTATTTAATTGGCTGTAAGGCGCTTTGGGACGTCCTGAGGCTGTGAAAAGTGCCATGTAATTGCAAGTTATTCCATCCTTTTTTTTCTTGAGGTCAACAGAAGATCCTGCTGACTTTATTTTATTAAATCAAAGGATTAGCCTGCAGGACTGGTTGATGCTTCTAATTCTATACAGTTCATATCCTGAGAATGTTTCTCTTTACTTCTTTTGAGTGTTTAAAGATAATCTTGGTAGTTGATCAGTGGGGAAGATCCCACATATTTACCTAGGCTGACCCTTCACTGTAGTACTGAGGGAGTGCTGCATTGTCAGAGGCCCAACCTTTTGGATGAGATGGTAAACCAAAGCTCCATCGTCTGTTCAGTTAGAAGTAAATAGATCACATTTTTTCAAGATGAATAAGAACGTTCTCCCGGTGTCCTGGTCAACATGTATCCTTCAACCAGCACCACTACAAACAGCTTAACTGGCCACTTATCTGATTTGATCTTTTGGGACCTTGCTGTGCTCAAAATGGCTGCCACATTTTCCTACGTAACAGAGATCGCACATTCAAAAGTTATTAATTGGCTGTGAAGCACTTTGAAAGGTGCTATAGAAATGCAAGTTTGTTTCTTTAAATTCTCTTTTACCTTTATTTCTTACAATGTTGTGCAAAGTACACCTGTCTGAGACCGTAAATAAGCTGGGGGAAAAAACCCCGTAAGATATGTGACGTAGACTCAATATTGCTATCTTATGCTAGACGTCTAGATATTGACAGCTGCTTTACAGCAAATCTATCAAATGCTCCAAAAAGAGATATCTGCTGTACCCTCTTTGACTCTCCTGCCCCAGTGCAGAAGTGATAAGCACTGGTATCATGGCTTGTCCCCATAATGTCTTTGAAAATGGTTCAGCTGAAATGTTTGTGACCTTGATCTGTGCCTACATCGCATGAATGGTGGTAACCCCCTGAGAATGAATTATACCTATGGTTCCACACAGTAATTAGCTAGCACTGCTTGCCAAGAATTCCAATCGATCACTTAAAATTCTTTTAGGGGTTGACTTCCATCATAGCTAAAGAGATTCGCCAATATTTCTTCAAGCTTATTTTTCTCATGCAGTTTACAGTACTCTCGTAAAACTATTTTTGATTATTATTGGGACACATAGGTGAACGTCGAAGATCCACCACGCCGGACAAAAAGGCATTAAATTGTTGTAGTGTAGGCAAATGCAGCAGCGAATTTGCATTCAGCAAGATCCCATGAGAACAACAACTTGCAATTATATAGTACCCTTTGACATAAGAAAACTACTAGGCACTTGGTCTATGCGTTAAACAAAGCTTTAATCAACTGTTTTTCAACATGGAGGTCGAGTTGTGTCCTTCACTAGTTCCTGTTGAGGAATGTCCTAAGCAAGCTGGGCCCATGCCCGAGTATTTATATTCTCCCTGGACAGCGCCACCAGCAGGCCGCCCAGTATTACTTCATACATGAATGACAAGATTCATGTCACATTTAATGTAGTAAAATGTCCCAAGACACATCACAGGAGCGTTATCAGACAAAAATTGGCACCGAGACAAAGAAGCAGATATTAGGACAGGTGACTAAAAGTTTGGTCAACGAGGTAGGTTTTAAAGAGCGTCTTAAAGGAGGAGGAGAAAAACAGAGATATTTATGGAAGGAATTCCAGAGCTTAGGACCTCGACGGCTGAAGGCACAGCCGCCAGTGGTGGGGCGAAGTAAGTGGGGGATGCACAAGAGATCAGAGACCTCGGAGGGTTGTAGGGCTGGAGGAGGTTACAGAGGGGCGAGACATTGGAGGGATCTGAGCATGAGGATGAGAATTTTAAAATCGAGGTTTTGGTGGACCGGGAGTCAATGTAGTTCAGCGAGCACAGTGGTGATAGCTGAATAGGACTTGGTGTGAGTTAGGATACGGCCAGCAGAGTTTTGGGTCTGCTCAAGTTTGTGGAGGGTAGCAGATGGGAGGCCGGCCAGGAGAGCGTTGGAATAATCGAGTCTGGAGTTAACAAAGGCGTGGATGAGGATTTCAGCAGCAGATGAGCTGAGGCAGGGGTGGAGATCGGCGATGTTATGGGGTTAGAAGCTGAGCTGAGGGTCAAATAGGATGCTGCGGATGAGAGCAGTCAGCCAAAGGCAGTGGCCAGGGACAGTGATGGAATTGATGACTAGGGAATGGAGTTCGTGGCAAGGGCCAAAGACAACAGATTTGGACTTCCTCATGTTTAACTGGAAGAAATTGCAGCTCATTCAGGACTGGATGTCGGACAACACAGAGGCAGTGGAGGGGTCGAGAGAGGTGCTACCTTCTTTTTATTTGTTCATGGGATGTGGGCGTCGCTGGCAAAGCCAGCATTTATTGCCTTTGAGAAGGTGGTGAACCGCCTTCTTGAACCGCAGAGGGCAGTTAAGAGCTGTGCGTCAGGAGTCACATATAGGCCAGACCAGGTAAAGATGGCAGATTTCCTTCCCTAAAGTGCAGAATTCCCTAAAGTACAGGATTGGGATCTTTTTAGAAATCAGCAAAGGGGGACCAAGAAATTGATAAAGAAAGGGAAAATGGAATATGAACACAAACTAGCAAAAAATATAAAAACGGATTGTAAAAGCTTCTACAGGTATGCGAAAAGGAAAAGACTGGCGAAGGTAAATGTAGGTCCTTTACAGTCAGAGACGGGAGAATTTATAATGGGGAATGAGGAAATGGCTGAGAAATTAAATAAATACTTTGTTTCTGTCTTCACGGAGGAAGACACAAAAAACCTCCCAGAAATACGCGAAAACCAAGGGTGTGGCGAGAATGAGGAACTAAAAGATATTATTATTAGTAAAAAAACAGTACTAGCAAAATTAATGGGACTAAAAGTCGATAAATCCCAAGGACCAGATGACCTACATCCGAGGGTTTTGAAAGAGGTGGCCATTGGGATAGTGTACGCATTGGTTGTCATCTTCTAAAATTCTATAGATTCTGGAATGATTCCTGCAGATTGGAGGATAGCAAATGTAAACCCGCTATTTAAGAAAGGAGGGAGAGAGAAAACGGGAAATGACAGATCTGTTAGCCTCACATCAATAGTTGGGAAAATGCTGGAATCTATTATAAAGGATGCAATAACTAGGCACTTAGAAACTAATAGTAAGATTGGGCAGAGTCAACATGGATTTATGAAAGAGAAGTCCTGTTTGACAAACCTATTGGAGTTCTTTGAGGATGTAACTAGTGGAGTAGACAAAGGGGAACCGGTAAGTGTGGTGTATTTGGATTTACAGAAGGCCAATCGCTAAGGTCCCACACAAGAGGTTGGTGAACAAAATTAAGGCATGTGGAATTGGGTGTAATATATTAGCATGGATTGAGAATTGGTTAACAGACAGAAAACAAAGAGTAGGGATAAACGTGTCTTTTTCAGGATGGCAGGCTGTGACTAGTGGGGTACCGCAAGGATCAGTGCTTGGGCCCCAGCTATTCACAATCTATATCAATTATTTGGATGAGGGGACTAAATGTAACATTTACAAATTTGCTGATGACACAAAGCTAGGTGGCAGTGTCAGTTGCGAAGAGGATGTGAAGAGGCTTCAAGGGGATCTCGACAGGCTCAGTGAGTGGGCGAGAACATGGCAGATGGATTATAATGTGGATAAATGTGAAGTTATCCACTTTGATAGAAAAAACAGAAAGGCAGAGTATTTCCTAAATGGTGAAAGATTGGGGAATGCAGATGCTCAAAGGGTCCTGGGTGTCCTTGTACATGAGTCACTGAAAGTGAATGAGCAGGTGCAGCAAGGCATTCGGAAGGCAAATGATATGCTGGCCTTCATTACAAGAGGATTTGAGTACAGGAGTAAAGAAGTCTTACTCCAATTATATAGGGCCTTGGTGTGAACACACCTGGAGTACTGTGTACAATTTTGGTCTCCTTACCTAACGAAGGATATACTTGCCATAGAGGGAGTGCAACGAAGGTTCACTAGATTGATTCCTGGGATGGCGGGACTGTCGTATGAGAAGAGATTGAGTAAACTAGGCCTGTATTCCCTTGAATTCAGAAGAATGAGAGGGGATCCCATTGAAGCATACAAAATCATTACAGGGCTTGATAGCGTGGATGCTTGGAGAATGTTTCCCTTAGCTGGGGAGTCTAAAACCAGGGGCCACAGCCTCAGGATAAAGGGAAGGCCATTCCGGACTGAGATGAGAAGAAATTTCTTCACACAGAGGGTGGTGAATCTTTGGAATTCTCTACCGCAGAGGGCTGTGGAGGCTCAGTCATTGGGTATATTCAAAACAGAAGTCGATAGATTTCTGACTAGTAAGGGCATCAAGGGATATGGCGATAGGGCCGGTGAATGGAATTGAGGCAGAAGATCAGCCATGATCTCATTGAATGGCGGAGCAGGCTCGAAGGGCCGAATGGCCTACTCCTGCTCCTATTTCTTACATTCTTATGTTCTTATACATTAATGAACCAGATGGGTTTTTATTTTAAATGACAATCCGGTAGTTTCATGGTCACCATGACTGACACTAGCTTTTTTATTCCAGATTCAGTTAATTAACTGAATTTAAATTCCCCAGCTGCCAAGGTGGGATTTGCCCAGGCCTCTGGACTGCTAGTCCAACAAAATAACCACTATGCTACTGTATCCTGAGGTAGAGCGGGGTGTCGTCAGTGTACATGTGGTGGAGGTGAGGGTGCGACTTCTGCAGAAATAGCGTGGCGAATGGAGAGCCAAAGGCTAGAGAGTTGGGAGTTTGAAAGTGCCTTTGTAATTGACTTGAGGGAAGAGTCTTTTTTCCAGGGGCTGTACTGGAACAAACAGAAATGAGTAAAATGACCAGATAATCTGTTTTAGTGATGTTGGTTGAGAGATAAATAGTGACCATAACATCAGGAGATCTCCCCTGCTCTTCTTCAAATAGTACCATGGGATTTTTTTTATAGCCACCTAAGAGGGCAGTCAGTTAACACTCCAACGGGCAGCTCTTCCTCAGTACAGCACTGAAGGCTAGATTATGTGCTCAATCTGTGGAATGAGACTTGAACCCATTGCCATAGAGGGAGTGCAGCGAAGGTTCACCAGACTGATTCCTGGGATGGCAGGACTGTCGTATGAGGAGAGATTGGGTCGACTAGGCCTGTATTCACTAGAGTTTAGAAGAATGAGAGGGGTTCTCATTGAAATGTATAAAATTCTGACAGGGCTAGACAGACTGGATGCAGGGAGGATGTTTCCCCTGGCTGGGGGGTCTAGAAGGAGGGGTCACAGTCTCAGGATACGGGGCAGGACATTTAGGACTGAGATGAGGAGAAATTTCTTCACTCAGAGGGTGGTGAACCTGTGGAATTCTCTACCACGGAAGGCTGTGGAGGCCAAGTCACTGAATATATTTAAGAAGGAGATAGATAGGTTTCTGGACACAAAAGGCATCAAGGGGTATGGGGAGAGAGCGGGAATATGGTATTGAGATAGAGGATCAGCCCGAAGGGCCGAATGGCCTACTCCTGCTCCTATTTTTCTATGTTTCTATGTTCTAAACCACATAAACAAAGGTAGAGATTGTCCAGGTACAACGCACTTTCCTCTTTTTCTCCCATCTATTCCTGAGGTTGCCGCACTGTGCTGAGGAACACTTCCATTGGTTCCGGTGCCACAACTGAGCAGACAATCCTTAACATTTGAGGCTGGACATTGAGAGCTTCCAGGCTTTGCAACCATGAGGGGCGTCAGAGCTGAATCTGAACCTGATAGAGCTGCTAAATTCAGGAGCGAACCAGAGAGTTTGAGGGCTATGAGAGACAGGGCAAGTCTGTAGTACTTCTTCAAAAATTTGGGACCAAAAAGTTCAACATAATGTTCTCTCCTTGTCATAGGTTCTTGCATTTATCAGTCAAAGTTGACACATGCCCACTTACCAACAGAAGTCACTCTTTATCTGGAGAAGATACCCTGGCTGATTCTTCCTTCACCTAACCCGAAAGTAACGACATAGAATTACACAGAGTCGACAGCACAGAAATTGGCCATTCGGCCCCATTGGTTGATACCGTGTTTATGCTCCTCCCAACCTACTTCATCTCACCCTATCAGCATACCATTCTCGTCCTTTCTCCCTCATGTGCTTATCTAGCTTCCCCTTAAATGCATCGATGTTATTCTCCTCCTTGTGGTAGTGAGCTCCACATTCTAACCATTCTCTGGGTAAAGATGTTTCCCCTGAATTTCCTATTGGATGTCTACCAATATGTCCCCTACTTAGGCCAATTGTTGCAATTGCATTCCTTACCTAACACCACTGCGGGAGTACCATCGCCACAAGGACTACAGCAGTTCAACTAGAAGGCCCTCTCTCCCACCACCAACTTCCCAAGGGGGAAATAGGGACGGGCAATGAATGTGGTCTTTCCAGCATTGCCCCAGTTTTCCATAAGCAAACCAAACAAACAGTGCCCCAAAACTATTGCCACGGCTGTGATCAGCTTACTGATTGCAGACTAGGAATGCTGCCAGGAATCTTAAGTTCTGCATGGCGGAGTAATTCACTACGCGGTGCCCTTATCCTCCGGTCGATCAAAAAGAGCTGGTTTTAACATGTTTCTGCGCAGATTGTAGCTGAAAAATGTGAGCTTTACAAGTATGCTTTCCACTTAATCTTCATAAAAAGCAGATTTGACCCAGCACTAACTCTGACTGTGCACCCCGAATTAAACTTGGCACCTAACCCATAGGCATATTATTTCTATCATGTAATTTTTTTCACATAGAAATATGCACTGGGCATATTTCCCAACTCAGGCACATGGACAGGGTTACAAAATAGGTTAAGATGTTTGTTAACATTGTCCTGTTCGATGTTTGCCCGACTTAAAGAAAGAGAGATCAGTTTCATTTGCGGAATATCATGTTGATACTGGCAACGCATCGCATCTGAACAAGGTCCTTATTAAAGCCTAAGGGGAAATGCAGTCACATTTTTGCACAGCAGCGACCTGGTATAACAAGTTTGGGATATAGCAATTATTCAAATAGCACAGTTTGTGATGCAATGCTGCGTGTCGTTTGAACATCACTATAATGGATGGTTTACGGGCGGCTTTTCATTTGAAAGTGGGTGTGAAATATGTGCAATATGTTAGCAGCAATTGAAAATGTTTTCAGCTGTAATAATGGAAAGTTATTACTGTCATTGCCTTTACTTTCTTTTCTTGCAGATCTACTGGTGTACATTCCAGGAACAGAGCCACGTCCCACCAGGGAATCTGAATCTGTCCAATTCACGTTCATTAAGAAATATCTAAATTTGCCAAATTTTGGGCCAGTTCAAATTTGCGCAGCTGAGATTACAGTGCATGTGTGTGCCATTATGTTATGTTTTCCACCATCTGTGCATGATTTAGGAGATTAAAACATTTCTTCATGCATGTCTGGTTAATATCTCAATGTTAGCTTTTTTCTTCTTCTCCCATTAATGTCCTGCAGCTGACATCTGCGGTTGCAGTCACAGTAACAAAGGAGGATCCTATTTATTTATGGTGTGGCCGAGCAGTAAATACCTTTGTGGGATGGAGGAAGGGAATGTGGAGTGGACCAAGAACTGAGAAGCTACGCCTATCAAAAAAGAAAAAGAAAGACTTGCATTTATATAGCGCCTTTCACGACCACCGGACGTCTCAAAGCGCTTTACAGCCAATGAAGTACTTTTGAAGTGGAGTCACTGTTGTAATGTGGGAATCAGGAAAGATTGAAAAGGCTGGGGCTCTTTTCTCTAGAAAAGAGAAGACTGAGGGGTATGTGGGTGGAAACATCCTTTTGCCCTGTTTCACTGGGTGTTCTGTTGGTTGCCCACTGGTCTTATGTTGGGACACCGGGAGAACCCCCATGGAAGTTTAGAGCCCACGATTGTACAATTAGGGGGAAAAATTCGGTTGCTTTGCGCCTCCCGTTAGCGCCCGGGCGCGGCGATGTTAGTGCCGCTCACGAAATTGACCAGTCGTATTGCGGTGGCGCTAAACACTACCACCATGATCTCCTGCGCCCGCAGATCGTGACATCAATCACGCGTGTAACGCCCTGGTAGCGCCCCAGACCGGATATTGAGTCACACCCCCTGCCTTAGCACCTGCCGCTAGGAACGACAGGTAGAGGGGAACGTTTTCCAGTCGGGAAGGGGCTGGGGGAGCGCTATTTAAAGGCGGGCCTTGGAAGAACTTGCATTTATATAGCACCTTTCATGACCGCAGGACGTCCCAAAGCGCATCGCAGCCAATGAAGTAATTTTTGTTTTGAAGTGTAGGCAGTGAGGTAATGTAGGAAACCCAGCAGCCAATTTGCACACAGCAAGGTCCCACGGTACTTTTAAGGGACAATCTTTTTGGAGGACTGGAGGCCTCTCCCAGAGATCTCCCAAAGGACCTGCGTGTGATTCTGTTGGACAGTTACAGATTGTGATGGGCCAGCCTGCATGCCAGGAATAGTATGGCCCATTCCTGCGATGGGTGCCTCCATGCTCACTGTTGCCTATCTCTAAGGCAGGTGCAGCCAAGGCAGCTTGAAAGCCAACCTCCTACACGAGGGACCTCTCTGCAGGTTGTCCTGATTCTGGCCACAGACGTCTGCCTTTAGAGACCATCGCACTTGTACAATGTCTCGGATTCCTTCTCTCATGGTAGTCCCCATTTTGTATGTAAGAGTGTTGAAGACGCCCTTTATCCTTCATGCATTTTAGACCTCAGTGACTCACCACTATATGTGACAGAATTGCCAGAAGACTTTGCTGTCTTCACTGTCTGTATGGCTGTTGGAGTACAGTGCAGGGGCCAGTACTGTTGGAGTACAGTGCAGGGGCCAGTACTGTTGGAGTACAGTGCAGGGGCCAGTACTGTTGGAGTACAGTGCAGGGGCCAGTACTGTTGGAGTACAGTGCAGGGGCCAGTACTGTTGGAGTACAGTGCAGGGGCCAGTACTGTTGCATTCAAATCCATGGCGACCTGCAAATATGAGAACTGTTGCTGCAGTGACAGTGGTCAACTGATTGGTAGCTGTGTACAACTCTGTAAAGTACGTAAAGCAACTCATGTTGTCCTTTATATTGGGACAAGTGACTTGCTCACCACTGGCCCTGTGAGTTTGGAATCTTGGTTCAAGTCTGCAGGACCTATTGATATGAGAAATCTCTGCTCAATACCGGCCAACCCCATTTCAGCCTCCACCTCTACCTCTTTCTCACCCCTTTCTTGCTTTGATGTGTTGACTCACTCTATGGGGGCAAAATTTGGTTGCTTTGCACCTCCCATTAGCGCCCGGGCGCGGTGCGCTAACGCCTCCTGCGGAATTCAATGGGAGGTTAGCGGCGGTGGTAGCCGGTAGCGCCCCGCGGCGCTGCGCCTCCAGCAATGACCTCATCGCCGTGTGCAGCGCCCTGCTCGCGCCCCAGCCGCAGACTTCGGTCGCGCCACTTGACATACCGCCGGATGCTATGTCCGACAGTGTCAGGGGGACGTACGTGTGGCCGGGGCGGCGATATTTAAAGGGGAGGTGCCGGGAAGCCATTTTTTTGCTGGCTGCCTGCCAGCACCTGCCCCCTCTGCCGGTCACGATAGGGCAGCCCTGGGACTCCTCTTGAGTGCTGGGCTCTTTTGCCGGCACCCCACTCCCTGATGGCCCAGCTGGGCCCCGGTTAATAAGGGGAGGAAGGCCTGCAGTACCGCGGCACGACATGCCAGCGTGCATGGCGCTGTGGCACATAGCGATATTGGGCTGGAGCGCCCTAAGATGGAGGGGAGCACTTCCAGTAGCGCCCCGCCTCCTGCTTGGGGCGCTACCATTGAATTTCGGGCGTGTGGGCGCTAACTTTTTCGGGGTATACCCAATTTTTGCCCTTATTTTTCTCTTTCTAAATCACTAATATTCTCTGATAGCCAGTGCCTGAGCTGGTGAATAATAGAAAGAAAGACTTGCATTTATATAGCACATTTCACGACCTCAGGACGTCCCAAAGTGTTTTGCAGCCAATGAAGTACTTTTGGAGTGTAGTCACTGTTGTAATGTAGGAAATGGGGGCAGCCAATTTGCGCACAGCAAGCTCCCAAAAAAAGCAATGTGATAATGACCAGATAATCTGTTTTAGCGATGTTGATTGAGGGATAAATATTGGCCAGGACACTGGGGATAACTCCCCTACTCTTGTTCGAATAGTGTCGTGGGATCTTTTACGTCCACCTGAGAGGACAGACAGGGCCTGGGTTTAACGTCTCATCCGAAAGACGGCATCTCCGACAGTGCAGCACTCCCTCAGTACTGGCCCTGGAGTGTCGGCCTGGTCAAGTCTCTGGAATGGGACTTGAACTCACAACCTTATGCCTCAGAGGTGAGAGTGCTACCAACAGATAATCCATTTCAGTGGTGTTAGCTGAGGGATAAATATCGACCAGGACACCAGGGAGAACTCTCCTGCTCTTCTTCAAAATAATCTTTTTAAAGGTTGGCCAATCCACGGTGCCAGTTTTACACCCAGGCTGCATGTTGATAATCTACCCCGATACACAGCAAACTTCCACAAACAGCAGATGAATGAATGGCCGGTTGTCCTGTTTTCTGCTAGTGTTGACTGAGAAATGAATCTTGAGCAGGACACGAGGAGAATTCCCCACTTGCCTCCAAGTACAGGAAACTTTCGTTTATCCGGCACCCAAATATCCGGAATTCTCGCTTAACCGGCAAAAATCATCCTCCGAAAACTCCTCTCAAATAACCGGCAATGTTGCCGAGTCGCAGTCGAGTCTCCGCGAACGCCGAGTGCTCCGAAAACTCCTCTCAAATAACCGGCAATGTTGCCGATCCCGAGTCCGAGTCCGAGTCCGCGAACGCCGATTTAGTCAGTAGGGGTACTTTTCAAAAGTGCCACTACTCGGCCTCCTGGCGCTGTCGGAAGTCCGAAACACTGCAGTAGCAGGAGTTGATTCTCCCGCGCTGCCTGGAGTCTCTTTGTTAAAAATAGCCTCGGTAGATATAACTCTCCGTTATCCGGTACTTTCGATAAACCGGCACCACGCCGGTCCCGTCGATGCCGGATAAACGAAAGTTTCCTGTACTACAGTGGGATTGTTTTTTACATCCTCCTGAACAGGCAGATAGTGCCTTGTTTAATAGCTCACCTGAAAGACAATGGGGGGAAAATTGGCTCTCGCTCCCTTTGGGGCGCTAACTTCGCTGGAGCGCTACTGTTAGCGTCGCAAAAAAGTTAGCGCCCCTGCACCGCAAATTGAGTGGTAGCACCCCAAGCAGGAGGCAGGGCGCTACTGGAAGCGCTCGCCCTCCCTCCTGGGACTCTACCATTCAATATCGCGGCGCTACGTGCAACAAAGTCACGCGCGTCGCCACGCATCGCCGCGGTGTTACAGGCCTCCCTCCCCTGATTAAAGGGGAGGGGCCTAGCGCAGCGCGACCCAGGGCCCTGCTGGATCACCGGGGAGCGGGGTGCCGGGGAAAGAGCCCGGCACTCAAGAGGAGGGCCAGGCTGACCGATCGCGGTCAGCACCCCGCAGGAAGAGGCGAGAGGGGGCAGGTGCTGGCAGGCGGCCCCAAAATAGGCCTGCCCGGCACCCGCCCTTTAATTAGCGCCGCCGCGGCCACAAAAACACCACCCTGACCCTGTCGGACATATCGTCCGGCGGTAGGTCAGGGGACGTGACCGAAGTTTGCGGCCGGGGCGCGAGCGGGGCGCTGCGCACGGTGATATTGTCATCGCCAGAGGCACAGCGCCACGGGGTGCTACCGGCTACCGCCGCCGCTAACCTCCTGCTGAATTCCGCGGGAGGCATTAGCGGCGCCGCGCCCGGGCACTAGGGAATTTGCACCTAGCCCCCGGGGGCGCTAACAGGAGGTGCAATGGGGGTGAAATCAGTCTTGGGCGGTAGTGCGAAATGGGCGATAACGGAATCGGCAGCCTGCAGTACACACCCACCTGATTCTCTTTTCCATTGACAATTCAAATTGTGGGCAGGGCGGAGGCGGCCGATCTACTATCGTCGTATTGCCTCCCCAGCCCAAGATCAATTTTGTTTTCAGTACATCCAACAGTGCAACGCTCCTTCACTACTGCACTGACGTGACAGCCTAGATTATGTGCTCCAGCCCGGAGTGGGGATTGAACACACATTCTATCAGAGTGCTACCAGTTGAACTGAATTTACACTGCGACAGTCTAGTTTACATTTGAAACATTGCATCATATCCGCAATTTTGCCAAAATATTATGATGCAGTAAATAAATTTTATCGGGATTGACACTGTACTCGGAGTTCCTGTTGTGCATACCCGGTCTTCACTGTAAACCATAATCTGTTCAAACATTAATCCGTGATAAAGTCTCTGACTGAACATTACAACATATAACACCGTAGACACCGTGCCAGATGACTTCACGGCTCAGATTAGTCAAGGCCACTTGTTTACTCTAGGACGGACATGACCTAACTCTGTCTTGTGCGCACTGCGTGGATTTGGAGTCGCAAGAAAGAAAATAGACAAATTAAAAAAATAAACACTATGATTAGTGAAACGCTCTGGGCAAGTATTATAAAGAATCCATGTGTTTTGACTTTTGTTAAATTAATTTGCATTTCCAGGGGATCCAAGTTTCTGTCACTTCCTTGTCCAGTACCTATTTCTTCTCCTGTTCTGCAGACTTACTTCATTTCATTGTTCAAAAAATAAATGATCATGGTAGTACAGCCAAGAATCTGAAATTGGACAGGGATACTGGCACGCGAATGAAACTTTCATCTGATACCACTCTCCCTGTTATTTTAGCGAAGGTATCAGCCTTGGCTCAGTGGGTAGCACTCTTGCCTCTGAGGCAGAAGGTTGGGGGTGCGAGTCCCACTCCAGAAACTTGAGCATGTAATTCAAGCTGGCAATCCCACTGCAGTACTGAAGGAGTGCTGCACTGTCAGACGTGCCGCCTTTCAGTTGAGATGTTAAACCGAGGCCCCGTCTGCCCTTTAAATGACGTAAAAGATCGTATGGCACTATTTCGAAGAAGAGCAGTGAAGTACTCCCCAGAGTTCTGACCAATATTTATCCCGCAACCAACAGCACGCAAGCAGATTATCTGGTTGTTAATATGTTGATAAGGTGAGATGAAGCAAGGTGCAAGGAGATTTGTGTGGAGCATAAACATCAGCATTGACCTTTTTCCTCAACTGAGGAGTCCCTTCTACCATGGTTGAAATGGCCCTCAACCATATCCGTTCTATTTTCCGCACTTCTGCACTCACCCATTCCCCTCCCTCCCAGAACCACGATAGGGTTCCCCTTGTCCTCAACTTTTGCCCCACCAGCCTCCACATTTAACAGATCATCCTCCGCCATTTCCGCCACCTCCAGTGTGGTCCACCAAACACATCTTTCCCTCACCTCCCCTTTCAGCATTCCGAAGGGACCGCTCCCTCCGCGACACCCTGGTCCACTCCTCAATCACCCCCAACATCCGTTCCCCTTCCCATGGTACCTTCCCGTGCAAACGCAGGAGATGCAACACTTGTCCTTTTACCTCCATCTTCCCACCGTCCAGGGCCCCAAGCACTCCTTCCAGGTGAAATAGCGATTTAGTTGTTCTTCTTGCAGTTTAGTATACTGTATTCGCTGCTCACGGTGCAGTCTCCTCTACATTGGGGAGACCAAACGCAGATTGGGTAACGCTTTGCAGAACACCTCTGTTCAGTCTCTAAGCGTGACCCCGAGCTTCCGGTCACTCCCACTCTGACCTCTCTGTCCTCGGCCTCTTACACTGTTCCAACGAAGCTGAACGTAAGCTCGAGGAACAGCACCTCATCTTTCGATTAGGCACGTTACAGCCCTCTGGACTCAACATCGAGTTCAACAATTTCAGACCATAACCTCTGCCCCTATTTTTTCACATGGCAGCTGTTGATGATTCTGCCATTCCCATTTACACCTCCTCTGGACCCATCTTTTGTTTCTTTACTTGTCCCATTACCATCTTCTTTTGCCTCGCACCATCATACCTTTTGTCATTTAATCTCTCCTGCCTTCCATCCTATCACAGACCTTCCCTTTTGTTCTTTCCTCCCCTCCCCCCTTTCACTGCCCCTGCACTTGCTTAAAAACCTGTTCCATCTCTAACTTTTTTTCAGTTCTGCTGAAAGGTCATCGACCTGAAACATTAACTCTGTTTCTCTCTCCACAGATGCTGCCTGACCTGCTGAGTTTTTCCAGCATTTTCTGTTTTTATTTCAGCACAGACCTGTTATGCCGAATGGTTTGTTTCTATGCAGTAGATGTCTATGTAATTCTATTGTTATATGGTCCTACTATCTTGGAACCTCGTTTCTCCCACAAACAATAGTCCTAGAAAACTCTCCAACTCCCAGCCGCTTTTAGACTTTCCCTACTTCTCTTGAACCACAGCTGGCTGGGGAAAGTCTCTCCAGTTACAATTACCTTTTAAAGGTGAGGTTCTTAAAGAGCCGTACCCTTACTCGCAGTCAGGGCCTTATCAGCCGACATACCGGCCCTCAATCACCCTGCTAGACGAAGTCATTATCATTGCTGTTTGTGGGACCTTGCTGTGCGCAATATGGCTGTCGTTTTTGCCAACATTACAACAGTGACTACACTTCGAAAGTACTTAATTGGCTGTAAAGTGCTTTGGGATGTCCTGAGGTCGTGAAAGGCGCTGTATAAATACAAGTCTTTCTTTGAGTATGTTAAGCCTTCACTCCCTTGCACTCTTTTGATGTTCCGAGGGGCTCGCCATTTTATTCTGGCTGTGACTTGGCTCAGCTCTGCAACTATCCATACAATGAGATTTTCACTTTGCTGGCCTGTTGCACTTCATCTTGGCATCGGGGTGTCTGTGACTGAAATCTGCTTCTCCACCCCTGCCTCAACCCATCTGCTGCTGAAACCCTCATCCATGCTTTTGTTATCTGCAGGTTCGACTATTCCTCAATGATCTCCTGGCTGGTCTCCCATCTCCCACGCTCCTTAAACTCCAGCTTTTCCAAAACTCTGCTGCCCGTATCCTGATCTGCAGCAGGTCCTGCTCACCCATCACCCCTGTAAGCCACACAGATGAGCAACGGCCTAGACCTCACCCCTTCCTCTATCTGTAACCTCCTCCAGTCCTACAACACTCCGAGGTCTCTGCCCTCCTCCAATTCTGGCCTCTTGCACATCTCCGATGTTCATTGCTCCACCATTGGAGAGCTTGCCTTCAGCTGTCTAGGTTCTAAGCTCTGGAATTCCCTCCCTTGGCCTCTCCGCCTCTCTCTACCTCTCTCTCCTCCTTTAAGACGCTCTGTAAAACCTACCTTTGACCAAGTTTTTGGTCACCTGTCCTAATATCTCTTTATGTGACTCGGTGTCAAATTTTATTTGATAGTCGCTCCTTGGGACGTTTTACTATGTTAAAGGAGCGATATAAATACAAGTTGTTGTTATTCAATTCCCTGACCTGGGCTGAGTTCGCTGATCTCAGTCAGATCGGTGGTAGACATACCAGAACTGGCCTCAGTGATCCTAACGATGGAAGGCAAAGGAAATCTGCCTGCTGCTGAAAAGTGCGGGTGTTGATTGATTCCATAATGGAGCTCTGGCGTGGTGTCCCTCCTTCAGTCCAAAGGCCTGTTAACAATCACTGTCCAGACTTGTACTAGAGAATGGTTTCCTGGATAAGAATTTGCGGATTAGCAGGCATCTTGAAACCAAACCCCAATGAGTCAGAGAATGGCAAGAAATAAGCTGTTTCCAGTATCTCTTGGTGCATTTGCACTTGTATTCTCTTCATGTTATACCAGGTAGGTACAGAATATGTCAGGAAAACCAACCCTTAGATTCCATTGCATTGATATTGTGATGCACTTCAGTGATACGTTGTGAAATGTGACCAAAGCCAATAATATGGACACTTGGCAGTGTATGAGAAATATCAGCCAAGAACTGATTGTGAACGAGCATGGCATATGTAAAAACCTTTGTGATGATGAGAGAAACATGCTGTTTTTCTCCTTCGAGCAGAGAACGTTAAGGGGAGATTTGATAGAGGTGCCGAAAATCATCAACAGAGTTGATTGAGTAAGTAAGGAGAAACTGTTTCCAGTGGCAGAAGGGTCGGTAACCAGAGAACACTGACTTAAAGTAATTGGCAAAAGAATCAGAGGCAAAATTAGGAAAAAAATGTTTACACAGCGAGTTGTTGTGATCTGGAATGCGCTGCCTGAAAGGGCGGTGGAAGCAGATTCAATAATAACTTTTAAAAGGGAATTGGATAAATACTTGAGGGGGAAAAATTGCAGGGCTATGGGAAAGAGCAGTAGAGTGGGATTAATTGGAGTGCTCTTTCAAAGAGCCGGCACAGGCACGATGGGCCGAGTAGCCTCCTTCTGTGCTGTCACATTCCAAGGTTCTATGATTCTGTGACGTGTCTCAAACATGCCCCATATTTTCAGGGCATCTGGGAGGGAAGGCAGGAGAAGACCCCTTGGACCTGCTCTGCCATTCAATTAGATCGGATTCGTGGCTGATCTGCAC
Organism: Squalus acanthias; assembly: GCA_030390025.1. Taxonomy (NCBI): domain Eukaryota; kingdom Metazoa; phylum Chordata; class Chondrichthyes; order Squaliformes; family Squalidae; genus Squalus; species Squalus acanthias. Next base: position 11,077,947 of record CM059429.1, read on the forward strand.
CTCAACTCCATTTACCCACCTACGCTCCATATCCCTTGATACCCTTACCCAACATAAATCTAGCAATCTCAGGCTTGAAAGCTCCAGTTGTTCCCCTGCATCCGCAGTCTTTGGGGGAGAGAATTCCAACTTTAGATGGAGAGTTGTTTTGCCACAGGGAGCAGTTGAGGCAGATTGTAACGCATCTTTTAAGGGAGAGTTGATAAATATTTGAAGCAAAGAAAGAAACAGAGCTATGGGGAGAGTGCAGGACAGTGAGCACAGACACAATGGATCAAATGGTCTCCTTATGTGCTGTATGCTTCTATGATTCTACAGTTCTATGGTTAACAATAACTTGCATTTATATTAGCGCCATTAACGCATAAAATGAGCCACATAAAGAGATATTAGGACAGGTGACCAAAAGCTTGGTAAAAGAGATAGGGGGAGAAATTCAGTATCGCCCCATTTGGGGCGCAATTATCGGCCGGGCGCAAATTATCGCCACCGACTGCAAACTTGACTTTTATCGCCCCTGGAGGTGATTGGAGCGCTAAATCAGGTGCTTCACACCTGTCTTAAGGCGCAAAGGCCGAGGAGCAAGGCGTTACCTCAGAGCGCTGGCGAAGCTCATGTAATGTCAGTCAGCAATGGAACACACACACAATGGCATGGGCCAGTTCTTAAAGGGGATGGTTAATCTTGCTTTCCATCCACATCCTGCTCATTGCAGCCTTGAATCTCGGCCTGGAGAGACCTGCACATCAAATCTGCTGGAAAGAACAATGGAGAGTACCAGGCAAAGAGCTCAGAGTGCAGCCCCCACAGTCTCTTCTAAATCAATACAAGGAATGGCAAATCAAAATGAACCTGCAAAGTGCTGCTCAGTACCCAAAACTCCTTCACACAACGTTGAATCTCTCCAGAAGTCTCTCTCTCTCTCTCAGAATGCGTAGTTCAAAAATGGCACCAACAATAAAAGGCAGGAAGCGGTCACCTTTAAATAGCGCTCCCCCTTTCCCTTCATGACTGGAGAACGCTCCCCTCAACCTGTCGTTGCTAGCATCAGGCGGTAAGGCAGGGGGCGCCACTCAATATCTGCTCTGGGGCGATACCGGGGTGTTGCACACTCGACTGACGTCACGATCTGCCGGCGCAGGAGATCGTGGCGGTAGTGTTTAGCGCCGCCGCAAAATGTCTAGTTAATTTCGCTAGCGGCGCAAACTTTGCCGCGCCTGGCCGCTAGATGCTTTGCGCCCCATTAGCGCCCTCTTAAGGCGCTAACGGGAGGCGCAACCAACTGAATTTTTCCCCCGTAGATTTTAAGGAACGTCTTAAAGGAGGAGAGATAGGCAGAGAAGTTTAGGGAGGGAATTCCAGAACTTAGGGCGTAGACGGCTGAAGGCACAGCCACCAATGGTGGGGCGAAGGAAGTCGGAGATGCGCAAGAGGCCAGATTTAGAAAAAAGGCAGAGTTCTTGGAGGGTTGTAGGAGGTTGCAGAGATAGGTCATGGAGGGACTTGAACATGAGGATGAGAATTTTAAATTTGAGGTGTCAACAAGTACAGTGTAATACTGAGGAGTGCTCGCTTCAGTACTGCACTGGAGCGTCAGCCTAGATTACGTGCTCAAGGTCACAGGAGTGGGACTTGAACCTACAACCTTCTGACTCAGAGGCAAGAGGGTTGACCCTGAACCACAGCTGACACCTACACATGAGTAATTTAGAAGGCCATTTCAGGATCAAAGGAGGATCTCATAGAGGAGTTTTAAGAGGCATTGAAATGGATCTAAACTAACCAAGATCCCAAAAAGCATTTACTTCTTCTCACATTAGCATCCTAGACCATAGGGTTAGTCTAGAAGTCACGGAGGAGGCAAAGCAGCCCCTGTAACATAATTCAATGGAAACATCTTCGCTTAAAAAGAGATTTATTGGGAAAAAAGTACCGAAACATATGATACATTCACCGCAGCATATAAAATATTATAGCCTGAAAATTACCATATGATAGCTGACAAGGTTCATATCTAATTGCTCTGTTAATGTGTTTGCTTGAAATGGATCAGAAACTCTATTAAGATTGTAGGCCGAAGAATTTGATAAGAACATTTTAAGTGCTCGTATATTAATATCAGACACAGAGATGGGAGAACGGGAATGGTTGAGGTCAATTTGTAGGTTTATTTTTAAAGAAGAAATACCACCGAAAGTGAAGGCGGGGTGGTTTGAACAAATACCCATTGTGTAAGAAATTGCTTTTATCCCTGTTGCTGAAAATGAAATGCTGAGTAATGAGCAGGTGCCTGTGTTTATTCACATAATAAAAGTCTCAGGAGAACTGTTCAAGCTAATCCCGAAGCGATGGGAGTATTTTTCTCTCTGTCTCTGATTACCAGTTGCTTTGCCCATTTTTGCTGGCAGCTGAAGAAAGGGAGGTACAGAATAAGCAACTGAAATAAAATTCACGAGTCTAGAAATCTCTATGTGCGATATTAATATACAAGCACTTAATAGGTTCTTGTCAAATTCTTCCGCCTACTATTTTAATAGTTTCTAAACCCATTCCAAGCAAACGCATTAACAGAGCAGTTAGATCTGAACCTTGTCAGCTATCATATGATAATATTGCACACAATAATTTTCGGGCTATAATATTTTATATGCTGCGGTAAACGGTGAGCGGTAATTTAAAAAGTCAAAGAGAAAGAAGAAGGCAATAGAGCAGGGTAGCGATGGGGGTAATGGTAACCAGAGTGTGACAGGAAGGTACAGAACATATAAAAATAAGAGTGCATCAGAAAGTGGGGTCAAAGCACCGAAAAATAGTAAAAAGACAAAATTAAAAGCTCTTTATCTAAATGCACGCAGCATTCGTAACAAGATAGATGAGTTGACGGCACAAAGCCATTACAGAGACGTGGTTGCAAGGTGACCAAGGCTGGGAACTGAAAATTCAGGGGTAGTTGACATTTCAGAAGGATAGACAGAAAGGAAAAGGAGGTGGGGTAGCTCTGTTAATAAAGGATGAGATCAGTGCAGTAGTGAGAAATTATATTTGCCCAGAAATTCAGGTCGGAGGCTACCCGCGGGCGCAAGCCCCCGACCTGCACTTACACAGCACGCCTGCCGTTGTGCTGTGGGCCCGCGTGGGATTCCAATCCTGGGCCTCCTCCAGCTGCCGGTGTGCAGTGCTCGCGTATCCCAGGTGCGCAACTAGTTCACAGCGTCCCCTGGGATCACGTGGGCCATGGGGAGCCAATCGGAGCAGGGAATCTCCATTCATAGATTTGACAGGAAGGCCTGTCAAATCTATGAATAGAGATCGGCCCCAAAACCTAAGTAAAACTTCAAATAAATTTAAAAAAAACATCACATTTTTAAAATAACTATAAATTACATAAATTAACTATTTTAAACAAAAATTTAAATTTTTGAAAAAAATAATTAAAGTTTTTAACAGGGCTAAAAATAAACTTACCTTTCTTTAAAGTATTTAAAAATGATAAACCTGTGGAAAAAATGTTTCAATTTTACTTAATTCACCTCTTACCTTGTTAAGGGATTGGGAGTACGCGCTGTGTACTCACCCACAAGGCCTCCTGAAGTGCCGGTTTCCTGCATGCACTGCGCATGCGCGGGAAACCGGAACTTCCGGTCTCGTGAAGGGAGCGGTTCAGAGGTGAACCGCATGCGTGGCAGAGGCTGCGCGCACGCAGCAAACTTAGGGTTTTTTTCAGGTTTTTCCGGGAGGGTAAGTATTGAAGAACCTGCGCTTTTAAAAAGGAGGCACAGGACCCGTTTTCAACAAGGTAAGTGGTTAATTAACTATAATTTAAAAAAAATTTCAACAGGTTTATCTTTTTTAGATACTTTAAAGAAGGGTAAGTTTACTTTTAGCACTGTTAAAAAGTATTTTAATTTTTTCAAAAATTAAAATTTTTGTTTAAAGTAGTTAATTTATTTAACTTATACTTATTTTATAAATGTGATGGTTTTTTTAAATTTATTTGAAGTTTAGCTGTTCTTTTGGGGCCGATTTCAATTCATAGATTTGACACGTCTTGGAGCAGGCCCAGGAGCTGAAGTTCCCGTGGGCCCAGAGGTCAACGGCAGGCGCGGTAGGTAAGTGCGCGCGTGATCCTTACCCCCGCGGCAAGCCGGAGAGGCGAATTTCAGGGCCAATAAGGGAAAGAAGTCACTAGTGGGCATAGTCTATAGGCCCCCCAACAGTAGCTACACTGTTGGACAGAGTATAAATCAAGAAATAATGGAGGCTTGTAAGAAAGGTACAGCAATAATCATGGGCGGTTTTAATCTTCATATTGATTGGACAAATCAAATTGGACAAGGTAGCCTAGAGGAAGAGTTCATACAGTGTTTCCGGGATCGTTTCCTAGGACAATACGTTGTGGAACCAACCAAGGAGCAGGCTATCTTAGATCTGGTACTGTGTAATGAGACAGGATTAATAAATGATCTCATAGTAAAGGATCCTCTAGGGAAGAGTGATCATAGATACATAGATACATAGATACATAGAAGATAGGAGCAGGAGTAGGCCATCCGGCCCTTCGAGCCTGCTCCGCCATTTAATGAGATCATGGCTGATCCTCCAATTCAGTATCCCGTCCCCGCCTTCTCTCCGTAACCCTTAACCCCTTTTGCCTGTAGAAATATATCTAATTCCCTCTTAAATATATTTAATGAGCTGGCGTACACTGCCCTCTGTGGCAATGAGTTCCACAGGTTCACCACCCTCTGAGTGAAGAAATTCCCCCTCATTTCTGTCCTAAATGGTTTAGCCCTTATCCTTAAATTATGTCCTCTAGTTCTGTTCTCACCCGCCAAGGGAAACATTCCTTCTGCATCTAGTCTGTCTAGACCTGTCAGAATTTTATACACTTCTATGAGGTCCCCTCTCAATCTTCTAAACTCCAGTGTGTACATCCCTAAACTACATAGTCTCTCCTCATAGGTCAATCCCGCCATTTCTGGTATCAGCCTGGTGAATCGCTGCTGCACCCCCTCCATGGCAAGAACATCTTTCCTCAGATGAGGCGACCAAAACTGTACACAGTACTCGAGGTGTGGTCTCACCAGTGCCCTGTACAGCTGCAGCAAGGTATCCCTGTTCCTGTATTCCAACCCTTTTGCTATGAAGGCCAGCATACTGTTTGCCTTCTTGACCGCCTGTTGCACCTGCATGCTCGCCTTCAGCGACTGGTGTACAAGAACACCCAGGTCTCTCTGTACTTCCCCCTCTCCCAATTTATTGCCATTTAAATAATAATTTGCCCTCCCGTTCCTGCACCCAAGGTGGATAACTTCGCACTTGTCCACATTATAATGCATCTGCCATTTATCCGCCCAATCACCCAGTCTGTCCAAATCGCTCTGGAGCTTCCTGGTCTCCTCCTCTGAGCCCACCCCCCCTCCTAGTTTAGTGTCGTCTGCAAATTTGGAAATGCTGCATCCGACTCCCTGATCCAGGTCATTAATGTAAATTGTGAACAGCTGGGGACCCAGGACAGATCCCTGCGGTACCCCACTTGTTACTGCCTGCCATTCAGAAAATGAGCCGTTTATTCCAACTCTCTGTTTTCTATCTGACAGCCAGTTCTCTATCCACGTCAATACTTTCCCCTTTATCCCATGAGCTTCAATTTTCCATGCTAATCTTTTATGTGGGACCTTGTCGAAGGCCTTTTGGAAGTCCAGGTACACCACATCTACTGGCTCTCCCCCATCTATTTTACCAGTTACTCCCTCAAAAAATTCCAATAGATTAGTCAAGCACGATTTACCCTTTGTAAATCCATGTTGACTCTGTCCTATCCTGTCCCCATTTGCTAAGTGCTCCGCTATTTCATCCTTAATGATGGACTCCAGCATTTTGCCCACAACTGATGTAAGGCTTACAGGTCTGTAATTACCTGCTTTTTCCCTACCCCCCTTTTTGAATAGTGGGGTAACGTTAGCTACCCTCCAATCCATGGGCACTGTTCCCGAGTCTAATGAATTCTGATAGCATGGTTGAATTTCAAATTCAATTGGAGGATGAGAAAGTTGAGTCTCAAACCAGTGTCCTGATCTTAAATAAAGGCAAATAAAAATGTATGAAGGCAGAGTTGGCTAAAGTGGACTGGGAAAATAGATTAAAGGGTAAGACAGTTGATAAGCAATGGCAGACGTTTAAGGAGATATTTCATAACTCTCAACAAAAATATATTCCAGTGAGAAGGAAAGACTTTAAGAGAAGGGAGAACCATCCGTGGCTAACTAAGGAAGTAAAGGATGGTAGCAAATTGAAAACAAAGGCATACAATGTTGCCAAGATTAGTGGGAGGCCAGAGGATTGGGAAATTTTTAAAAACCAGCAAAGGACGACTAAGAAAATAATAATTGTTGGAGATAGTCATTACCTGGCACTTATGTGGTGCGAATGTTACTTGCTACTTATCAGCCCAAGCCTGAATGTCATCCAGGTCTTGCTGCATTCGGGCATGGACTGCTTCATTATCTGAGGAATTGCGAATGGAACTGAACACTGTGCAATCATCAGCGAACATCCCCACTTCTGACCTTATGATGGAGGTAAGGTCATTGATGAAGATGGTTGGGCCTAGGACACGGCCCTGAGGGTCTCCTGCAGCAATGTCCTAGAGCTGAGATGATTGACTTCCAACAACTACAAGCCGGCACTTTCCCCAAAGCCCTGCATTTATTTTTCATTTCAGGTATTTATCCAATTCATCTTTTGAAAATTACAATTGAATCTGCTTCCACCACCCTTTCAGGCAGTGTCAGGGACCCTATTCTTTTTCTCCCAGTGTCAGGGTCCTTATCCTTTCTATACCAGAGTCAGGGCCCCTATTCCTTCTATAACAGTGTCAGGGCCCCAATCCCTCTATAACAGTGTCAGGGCCCCAATTCCTCTATAACAGTGTCAGGGCTCCAATCCCTTTATAACAGTGTCAGGGCCCCAATCCCTTTATAACAGTGTCAGAGCTCCAATCCCTTTATAACAGTGTCAGGGCTCCAATCCCTTTATAATAATGTCAGGGCACCAATCCCTTTATAACAGTGTCAGGGCTCCAATCCCTTTATAACAGTGTCAGGGCTCCAATCCCTTTATAACAGTGTCAGGGCTCCAATCCCTTTATAACAGTGTCAGGGCCCCAATCCCTTTATAACAGTGTCAGGGCCCCAATCCCTTTATAACAGTGTCAGGGCTCCAATCCCTTTATAACAGTGTTAGGGTCCCAATTCCTTTATAACAGTGTCAGGGTCCCAATTCCTTTATAACAGTGTCAGGGCTCCAATCCCTTTATAACAGTGTCAGGGCCCCAATCCCTTTATAACAGTGTCAGGGCTCCAATCCCTTTATAACAATGTCAGGGCCACAATTCCTTTATAACAATGTCAGGGTCCCAATCCCTTTATAACAGTGTCAGGGCTCCAATCCCTTTATAACAGTGTCAGGGCTCCAATCCCTCTATAGCAGTGTCAGGGCACCAATCCCTTTATAACAGTGTCAGGGCCCCAATCCCTTTATAACAGTGTCAGGGCTCCAATCCCTTTATAACAGTGTCAGGGCCACAATTCCTTTATAATAATGTCAGGGCTCCAATCCCTTTATAACAGTGTCAGGGCTCCAATCCCTTTATAACAGTGTCAGGGTCCCAATTCCTTTATAACAGTGTCAGGGCTCCAATCCCTTTATAACAGTGTCAGGGCTCCAATCCCTTTATAATAATGTCAGGGCTCCAATCCCTTTATAACAGTGTCAGGGCTCCAATCCCTTATTAACAGTGTCAGGGCTCCAATCCCTTTATAACAGTGTCATGGCTCCAATCCCTTTATAACAGTGTCAGGGCCCCAATCCCTTTATAACAGTGTCAGGGCCACAATTCCTTTATAACAGTGTCAGAGCTCCAATCCCTTTATAACAGTGTCAGGGCACCAATCCCTTTATAACAGTGTCAGGGCTCCAATCCCTTTATAACAGTGTCAGGGCACCAATCCCTTTATAACAGTGTCAGGGCCACAATTCCTTTATAACAGTGTCAGGGCACCAATCCCTTTGTAACAGTGTCAGGGTCCCAATTCCTTTATAACAGTGTCAGGGCTCCAATCCCTTTATAATAATGTCAGGGCTCCAATCCCTTTATAACAGTGTCAGGGCTCCAATCCCTTATTAACAGTGTCAGGGCTCCAATCCCTTTATAATAATGTCAGGGCTCCAATCCCTTTATAACAGTGTCAGGGCTCCAATCCCTTTATAACAGTGTCATGGCTCCAATCCCTTTATAACAGTGTCAGGGCTCCAATCCCTTTATAACAGTGTCAGGGCTCCAATCCCTTTATAACAGTGTCAGGGCTCCAATCCCTTTATAACAATGTCAGGGCTCCAATCCCTTTATAACAGTGTCAGGGCCCCAATCCCTTTATAACAGTGTCAGGGCCCCAATCCCTTTATAACAGTGTCAGGGCTCCAATCCCTTTATAACAATGTCAGGGCTCCAATCCCTTTATAACAGTGTCAGGGCTCCAATCCCTTTATAATAATGTCAGGGCCCCAATCCCTTTATAACAGTGTCAGGGCTCCAATCCCTTTATAATAATGTCAGGGCTCCAATCCCTTTATAACAATGTCAGGGCTCCAATCCCTTTATAACAGTGTCAGGGCTCCAATCCCTTTATAACAATGTCAGGGCTCCAATCCCTTTATAACAGTGTCAGGGCTCCAATCCCTTTATAACAGTGTCAGGGCTCCAATCCCTTTATAATAATGTCAGGGCTCCAATCCCTTTATAACAATGTCAGGGCTCCAATTCCTTTATAACAGTGTCAGGGCCCCAATCCCTTTATAACAATGTCAGGGCTCCAATCCCTTTATAACAATGTCAGGGCTCCAATCCCTTTATAACAGTGTCAGGGCTCCAATCCCTTATTAACAGTGTCATGGCTCCAATCCCTTTATAACAATGTCAGGGCCCCAATCACTTTATAACAATGTCAGGGCTCCAATCCCTTTATAACAGTGTCAGGGCCCCAATCCCTTTATAACAATGTCAGGGCTCCAATCCCTTTATAACAATGTCAGGGCCCCAATCCCTTTATAACAATGTCAGGGCTCCAATCCCTTTATAACAATGTCAGGGCTCCAATCCCTTTATAACAGTGTCAGGGCCCCAATCCCTTTATAACAATGTCAGGGCTCCAATCCCTTTATAACAGTGTCAGGGCCCCAATCCCTCTATAACAGTGTCAGGGCTCCAATCCCTCTATAACAGTGTCAGGGCCCCAATCCCTTTATAACAGTGTCAGGGCCCCAATCCCTCTATAACAGTGTCAGGGCCCCAATCCCTCTATAACAGTGTCAGGGCTCCAATCCCTTTATAACAGTGTCAGGGCTCCAATCCCTCTATAACAGTGTCAGGGCCCCAATCCCTTTATAACAGTGTCAGGGCCCCGATCCCTTTATAACAATGTCAGGGCTCCAATCCCTTTATAACAGTGCCAGGGCCCCGATCCCTTTATAACAGTGTCAGGGCCCCAATCCCTTTATAACAATGTCAGGGCTCCAATCCCTTTATAACAATGTCAGGGCTCCAATCCCTTTATAACAGTGTCAGGGCCCCAATCCCTTTATAACAGTGTCAGGGCCCCAATCCCTTTATAACAGTGTCAGGGCCCCAATCCCTTTATAACAGTGTCAGGGCTCCAATCCCTTTATAACAGTGTCAGGGCTCCAATCCCTTTATAACAGTGTCAGGGCCCCAATCCCTTTATAACAGTGTCAGGGCCCCAATCCCTTTATAACAGTGTCAGGGCCCCAATCCCTTTATAACAATGTCAGGGCCCCAATCCCTTTATAACAGTGTCAGGGCCCCAATCCCTTTATAACAGTGTCAGGGCCCCAATCCCTTTATAACAGTGTCAGGGCCCCAATCCCTTTATAACAATGTCAGGGCCCCAATCCCTTTATAATAATGTAAGGGCCCCAATCCCTTAATAACAATGTCAGGGCCCCAATCCCTTTATAACAATGTCAGGGCCCCAATCCCTTTATAACAATGTCAGGGCTCCAATCCCTTTATAACAATGTCAGGGCTCCAATCCCTTTATAACAGTGTCAGGGCTCCAATCCCTTTATAACAATGTCAGGGCTCCAATCCCTTTATAACAATGTCATGGCTCCAATCCCTTTATAACAATGTCAGGGCTCCAATCCCTTTATAACAATGTCAGGGCTCCAATCCCTTTATAACAGTGTCCGGGCTCCAATCCCTTTATAACAGTGTCAGGGCCCCAATCCCTTTATAATAATGTCAGGGCTCCAATCCCTTTATAACAGTGTCAGGGCCCCAATCCCTTTATAACAGTGTCAGGGCCCTAATCCCTTTATAATAATGTCAGGGCCCCAATCCCTTTATAACAATGTCAGGGCTCCAATCCCTTTATAACAATGTCAGGGCTCCAATCCCTTTATAACAATGTCAGGGCTCCAATCCCTTTATAACAGTGTCAGGGCTCCAATCCCTTTATAATAATGTCAGGGCTCCAATCCCTTTATAACAATGTCAGGGCCCCAATCCCTTTATAACAATGTCAGGGCCCCAATCCTTTTATAACAGTGTCAGGGCTCCAATCCCTTTATAACAATGTCAGGGCTCTAATCCCTTTATAACAGTGTCAGGGCCCCAATCCCTTTATAACAGTGTCAGGGCCCCAATCCCTTTATAACAGTGTCAGGGCTCCAATCCCTTCTAAACCAGTGGCCTGGTATGTGCTGCTGCCCTCAGAGATGGCGTTACCAGGCAGTTGGACTCCAGCCATTGCTACACGTTCCCTTGCAATGTCTGAAATGAAGAGAAAGCTGCCCTGATGTTGGCACAAATGAGAGCTGTGGACTCAAGTGTCCCATCTTCAGAGGTGGACCTCAGAGTTTTTACGTAGATTTTGGTAATGAATATTGCATTTTCTTTTTTGCTCTTTTTGGTTTCGCTTATTAAAGTACTTAGGATGCAATTCATTACTTGTATAATTATACATAGAACTATGGAATAAACAACTCAACTTAGCCAGTAACAGCCAGTTCATATCATTTTGAAAAAAGCCTCCAATTTCCTCTCTGAGGTCGCTGACTGTTGCTGAGGGTTTAGGTCGACAGGTGACAGTGGCCAGTTGCAATATTCCAACAGGTGCCTCGACCGACAACACAGATCATGAATGGATCTGCAGCTCTTTTGATTACTATGGGTCACTTACCAATAGAGGGCTGTTCTAAGAACATACGAAATAGGAGCAGGAGTAGGCCATTCGGCCCTTCGAGCCTGCTCCGCCATTCAATGAGATCATGGCTGAACTTCTGCCTCAATTCCATTCACCGGCCCTATCGCCATATCCCTTGATGCCCTTACTAGTCAGAAATCTATCGAGTTCTGTTTTGAATATATCCAATGACTGAGCCTCCACAGCCCTCTGGGGTAGAGAATTCCAAAGATTCACCACCCTCTGTGTGAAGAAATTTCTCCTCATCTCAGTCCGGAATGGCCTACCCTTTATCCTGAGGCTGTGGCCCCTGGTTCTAGACTCCCCAGCTAAGGGAAACATTCTCCCAGCATCCATCCTATCAAGCCCTGTAATAATTTTGTATGCTTCAATGAGATCCCCTCTCATTCTTCTGAATTCAAGAGAATACAGGCCTAGTTTACTCAATCTCTTCTCGTACGACAGTCCCGCCATCCCAGGAATCAATCTCGTGAACCTTTGTTGCACTCCCTCTATGGCAAGTATATCCTTCCTTAGGTAAGGAGACCAAAATTGTACACTGTACTCCAGGTGTGGTCTCACCAAGGCCCTATATAATTGGGGTAAGACTTCTTTACTCCTGTACTCAAATCCTCTTGCAATGAGGGCCAGCATAACATTTGCCTTCCTAATGGCTTGCTGCACCTGCACACTCACTTTCAGTGACTCATGTACAAGGACACCCAGGTCCCTTTGAGCATCTGCATCTCCAATCTTTCACCATTTAGGAAATATTCTGCCTTTCTGTTTTTTCTACCAAAGTGGATAGCTTCACATTTCTCCACATTATATTCCATCTGCCATGTTCTCGCCCACTCACTAAGCCTGTTGAGATCCCCTTCAAGCCTCTTCACATCCTCTTCGCAACTGACACGGCCACCTAGCTTTGTGTCATCAGCAAATTTGGAAATGTTACATTTAGTCCCCTCATCCAAATCATTGATATAGATTGTGAATAGCTGGGGCCCAAGCACCGATCCTTGCGGTACCCCACTAGTCACAGCCTGCCATCCTGAAAAAGACCCGTTTATCCCTACTCTTTGTTTTCTGTCTGTTAACCAATTCTTTATTACCCCCAATTCCATGTGCCCTAATTTTGTTCACCATCCTCTTGTGTGGAACCTTATCAAAGGCCTTCTGAAAATCCAAATACACCACATCTACCGGTTCCCCTTTGTCTACTCCACTAGTTACATCCTCAAAGAACTCCAATAGGTTTGTCAAACAGGATTTCCCTTTCATAAATCCATGTTGACTCTGCCCAATCTTACTATTAGTTTCTAAGTGCCCAGTTATTGCATCCTTTATAATAGATTCCAGCATTTTCCCAACTACTGATGTGAGGCTAACAGGTCTGTAGTACCCCTTTTTCTCTCTCCCTCTTTTCTTAAATAGCGAGGTTACATTTGCTATTCTCCAATCTGCAGGAACTATTCCAGAATCTATAGAATTTTGGAAGATGACAACCAATGCGTCCACTATCCCAATGGCCACCTCTTTCAAAACCTTAGGATGTAGGTCATCCGGTCCTTGGGATTTATCGACTTTTAGTCCCATTAATTTTGCTAGTACTGTTTTTTTACTAACATCATTTCTTTAAGTTCCTCATTCTCGCCACACCCTTGGTTTTCTCGTATTTCTGGGAGGTTTTTTGTGTCTTCCTCCGTGAAGACAGAAACAAAGTATTTATTTAATTTCTCAGCCATTTCCTCACTCCCCATTATAAATTCTCCCGTCTCTGACTGTAAAGAACCTACATTTACCTTCGCCAATCTTTTCTTTTTCACATACCAATAGAAGCTTTTACAATCCATTTTTATATTTTTTGCTAGTTTGTGCTCATATTCCATTTTCCCTTTCTTTATCAATTTCTTGGTCCCCCTTTGCTGATTTCTAAAAAGATCCCAATCCTCAGGCTGACTGCTTTTTCTGGCAACTTTATAAGCTTCCTCCTTTGAGTTAATACTAGCTTTAATTTCTTTTGTTAGCCATGGTTGGATCACTTTTACTTTTGGGTTTTTATGCCCTAGAGGAATATATGTTTGTTGCAAATTATGTATTATTTCCTTGAATGTTAGCCACTGTATGTCCACCTTCATACCTTTTAGTGTAGTCTCCCAATCTACCATGGCCAACTTGTCCCTCATACCCTTGTAGTTTCTTCTGTTTAGATTGAAGACCTTAGTTTCAGATTGGACTACATCACTCTCAAACTTGATATAAAATTCAATCATATTATGGTCACTTGTCCCTAAAGGCCCCTTTACCACAAGATTATTGATTAGCCCTTTCTCATTACACAGTACCAGATCCAGAATAGCCTTTTCCCTAGTTGGTTCCTCCACATACTGATCCAGGAAACCATCTCGCATGCATTCCAAGAATTCGTCCTCCACACCATTAGTTGTAATTTGATTTGCCCAGTCAATATGTAGATTAAAGTCCCCCATGATTACCGTATTGCCCTTGTTACATGCACAATCTCTTGATTGATATTGTGCCCTACATTACCATTACTGTTTGGTGGCCTAGACACAACTCCCACCAATGTTTTCCGCCCTTTACTGTTTCTTAGCTCCACCAAACTGATTCCAGTTCTACATCACTATCTGCCAAGCCAAGATCTTTTATCTCTACCGTACTGATCTCATCCCTTATTAACAGCGTTACGCCATCTCCTTTTCCTTTTTGTCTGTCCTTCCTAAATGTTGAGTACCCTGGAACATTCAGTTCCCAGCTTTGGTTACCCTGCAACCATGTCTCTGTAATGGCAATTACATCATACCCATTTATTTCTATTCTGGGCACCACACCTCAGGAAGGATATGTTGGCCTTGCAGGGGGTGCAGCGTAGGTTTACCAAAATGATACCGGGGCTAGAAGGGTTAAATTATGAGGACAAGTTGCATAGACTAGGCTTGTATTCCCTCAGGTATTGAGGTGTTTAAGATGATTAAAAGATTTGATAGGGTAGATAGAGAGAAACTATTTCCTCTGATGGGGGGAGTCGTGACCAAGGGGGCATAACCTTAAAATTAGAGCCAGGCAGTTCAGGGGTGATGTCAGGAAGCACTTCTTCACACAAAGGGTAGTGGAAATCTGAAACTCTCTCCCTCAAAAAAGCTTTTGAGGCTGGGGGGTCAATTGAAAATTGTAAAGCTGAGATTGATGGATTTTTGTTGGGTAAGGGTATTAAGGGATATGGAACCAAGGTGGGTAAATGAAGGTACGATACAGATCAGCCATGCTCTAATTGAATGGCAGAACAGGCTTGATGGGCTGAATGATTTCATCATGTTAAAATTCTCATCTTTGTTTTCAAATCCCTCCATGGTCTCACCCCTCCCTATCTCTGTAACCTCCTCCAGCCCTACAACCAACCAACCAACCTTAAGGGGCGTGGCCACACGGCTGCGCAGTGATCCAGAGGTCCCGCGCAGACCGCTCACCAGCTGTAATGCTGGAAAAGATACGGCGCATGTGTGGCCGCGCAGCGGGTGTGCAGCAAATTTAAAGGGACCGTGCACCTAAAACAAAAATTAGAAGGAACATTGCTTACGACCCTCCGCGATCTCTGTGCTGCTCCAATTCTGGCCTCTTGTGCATCCTCGATTTCCTTCACTCCACCATTGGCGGTCGTGCCTTCAGCTGCCTAGGCCCTAAGTGCTGGAATTCTCTCCCTAAACCTCTCTGCCTCTCTATCTCTCTCTCCTCCTTTAAGATGCTCCTTAAAACCTACTTCTTTGGCCAAGCTTTTGCTCACCTGTCCTAATATCTTCTCAGGTGGCTCAATGGCAAATTTTGTTTGACAACACTCCTGTGAAGCGCCTTGGGACATTTTACTAGCTATATAAATGCAAGTTGTTATTGTTGTTGTTATTCCTAGGTTCTTATGAGTCAAATGTGGCATCCTAACCCAAACTTAAACAGAATGAACAAATCGATGTCCCTCAGAGATGTCTGGACAATGCTTTATCAATAAAGGAAGTTGTGGACATTCTTTCATTTTGGAAGGTAATTCATTCCAATCATGAATTATAGAATACAGACCCACTTTCTCCCTCTGTCAGTATTAATAGAAGCCAGGTGACAATTTTGATTACGTGCAGCTCCAGCACTGGTTTTAATGGTCTTTGATAAGACTTTGAATGGACTGTTTGGACAGTCAATCCTACACAAGTGAAGGAAACTAACTGTACTTCATGAATAATCACATCAGTTTGAGATCAAAGAGTTGGAACGCCACTTGAAGAATGGTTGTAGTAATTCCATGGTATAAATTTGCATTCTTTTCGAGGCTATTTTGGATGATTTGGCTCTAAGCTGAGACATGGCCCACATCACTTAATAATAGTTCTGTGCCAATTTGCTAATGGCCCCACATCGATCGATCGATCGATCTATCTATCTATCTATCTATCTATCTATCTATCTATCTATCTATCTATCTATCTATCTATCTATCTATCTATCTATCTGTCTATCTATCTATATGTCTATATGTCTATCTGTCTGTCTATCTATCTATCTGTCTATCTATCTATCTGTCGATCTGTCTATCTATCTATCTGTCCATCCGTCCGTCCATCCGTCCATCCATCTATCCATCTCTCTATCTACCTTCCTTCCTTCCTCTCTAAAATTATATATTGGACAAAACGTTCAAAAAATGTTCACAAATGGTTACCCAGACACATTTGCATGTTGGTAGAAATCTAGCTAAGATCATTTGCAGAAAGTAATGAAACAAGAGAGAACTAAGATTTGAGTCATTCACCTCAACACGTACCTTCACCACGGGCCGGAGCAGAATTTGCCAACCTGCTCTCGATCTGCTGAATAAAGTTAAACCCAGTTTCGAACAGATGAGTAAAAGGTATTCAATCTTACTCTAAAAGTACATGATTGGCTGGATCAAAAGTGTTGTTTAAGGGTCAGAAACACTTGGCTCCAGCAGGTCAGCCTTGATCGACTAATGATCAATGGCATCTTCAATGTCAACACAGCAGTTTGAGTTGAGTATCCTGTCCAGAACCTGTGCAGGGATTTGTGGGGAAATTCCATTCCTCCCCCTCATCCCTTCCATTTTGAGTCCAAATATCCCGTTACTAGTTCAGCGGTCATCTTCTCAAGGAGCTTGGACATGATGGATGATGCTGATACTGGATGATAATTGTTTCAGACAATTTCATCCCCTTCTCTTCTTTCTTATACAAGAACAACAGTAACTTGCATTTATATAGCGCCTTTAATGTAGTAAAACATCCCGAGGTGCTTCACAGGAGCGTTAACAAACTATTTTTGACGACAAGACATATAAGGAGATATTAGAACAGGGGTATGTTTTAAGGAGCGTCTTAAAGGAGGAGAGAGAGGTAGTGAAGTGGTAAGGTTTAGGGAGGGAATTCCAGAGCTTAGGGCCTTGGCAGCTGAAGGCACGGCCTCCGATGGTGGAGCGATGAAAACCGGGGTGCGCAAGAAGCCAGAATTGGAGGAGCGCAGAGATCTCGGAGGGTTGTGGGGCTGTAGGAGGTTACAGAGATAGGGAGGGTCGAGGCCATGGAGGGATTTGAAAGCAAGGATGTGAATTTTAAATCGAGGCATTGCGGACTGAGAGCCAATGTAGGTCAGCGAGCATAGCGGTGATGGGTGAACGGGACTTGGCGTGAGTTAGAATACGGGCAGCAGAGTTTTGGATGAGTTCCAGTTTATGGAGGGTGGAAGATGGGTGGCTGGCCAGGAGGGCATTGGAATAGTTAAGTCTGGAGGTAAGAAAGGCAGCGATAAGGATTTCAGCAGCAGATGAGCTGTGGCAGGGGCAGAGACGGGCGATGTTACGGAGATGGAAGAAGACGGTCATGGTGATAGAACAGATATGCAGTCGGAAGCTCATAAGAACATAAGAACATAAGAAATAGGATCAGGAGTAGGCCACTTGGCCCTTCGAGCCTGCTGCGCCATTCAATAAGATCATGGCTGATCTTCTACCTCATCTCCACTTTCATCTCAGGGTCAAATAGGATCCACAGTCATCAGAGACCTCCTGTGGCTCACCCGTATGGGCATTCTTCATATGGAAGCCTAGTGTCGTCAGCCAATCATGACCCTGATATCTTCCATTGGTCATAAATATACATTTTCTAACAGGGGGTCAACTGACTTGTCAGGAGCAGGGACCCTGCCTGAATTTTTCCTTTCCCATGCTCTGGAGCTGGGAGGCCAACTGTTGTGTACCTTCCGACATCCTGACTAAACTTAGTTAACTCAGCCCAGACTGAGGATCAAGCTTCAGGCCTTCCTGGTCTATATGGCTCAGTTCCACAGTGGACAATGCAGCTGAACCATTGGGGAGCATAATGAATGATGATTGCTAGTCACAGTCTGTTCCCTGAACCCTTTATGCAGACTCGATGGGAGTAATGGCCTCCTTCTGTGCTGTACTATTCTATGCAGGATCAGACCATCGCTGCCAAGCTCTGGAATTCCCTCCCTAAACCTTTCCCCTCTATCTCCTCCTATAAGACGTCCTTTGAAACCTACCTCACCAGTCCTAATATCTTCTTATGTGGCTCGGTGCTGAATTTTGTTTGATAACGCCTCTTGTGAAGCGCCTTGGGATGTTTTATTATGTCCCAAGCAAGAAGGCAAATTGTATGTTGGCCTTCATAGCGAAAGGGTTTGAGTATAGAAACAGGGATGTCCTGCTGCAGTTGTACAGGGCCTTGGTGAGACCACACCTTGAGTACTGCGTGCAGTTTTGGTCGCCTTATCTGAGGAAGGATGTTCTTGCCATGGAAGGAGTTCAGCGAAGATTCACAAGGCTGATACCTGGGATGGCAGGAATGACATATGAGGAGAGATTGGGTCGATTGGGCTTATACTCGCTGGAGTATAGAAGAATGAGAGGGGATCTCATCGAAACATATAAAATTCTGACAGGTCTGGACAAACTAGATGCAGGAAGAATGTTCCCGATGGTCGGAGAGTCCAGAACCAGGGGTCATAATCTAAGGATAATGGGTAAGCCATTTAGGACAGAAATGAGGAAGAATTTCTTCACCCAGAGAATGGTGAACCTGTGGAATTCTCTACCACAGAAGGTAGTTGAGGCCAAGTCATTAAATATATTCAAGAATGAGTTAGATATATTTCTTAAAGCTAAAGGTATCAAGGAATATGGGGAGAAGGCAGGTACAGGGTACTGAGTCTAGGATGATCAGCCATGATCGCATTGAATGGCGGAGCAGGCTCGAGGGGCCGAATGGCCTACTCCTGCTCCTATCTTCTATGTTTCTATGTTTCTATGTTTCCGCTAATCTGCGCAGTCATGCAACAGTCTGGAGGTCCCGCACAGGCCGCTCCCCGGCTTTTATATGGAAGAAACCGCGCACGTGCCAAAATTTGAATCGGCCGCAAAGCCAGTTAAAGGGACCGCGCACAACAAAATAAAATTAGAGGGAACATTGGTCCCAAGGTATTGTAAGCATCAGCGCAGGCCCCAAGGATTTTTTTTGTATCGGACATTTTGTATGATTGTTACTGCTGATTGACCAGCAGCCTGTTTGGAGAAGATGGGAGGGGCCCAGGTGTTCATGATGGACAGAGATTCCAGCCAGGCCTACAAACTAATTACGGGAGAATGTCTGAGCAGACAGAGTTCTCTGGGAAACAATGGGCCCGGGTAGGTGACTCATACGGTAACGGGCAGAAGATGGAGGGCCATTGTAAATTAATGGGAAACCACTTAACCCGGGATGGGTAAGAAGTGCAGCCCATCATCTGCCATTAACACTAGCACCTAGATGGGATAATCCCGAAAGGCGGGAAACCAGACAAAGAAGGATGATTAAAAAGACATCACTGCAATACACAGACCTTAATGAACTTTTAGGGTATAAGAGAAGGCAGCTTTGGCCATTCTCGCTCTCTCTCACTTGCTCTCGCCTTCGCGTGTCCTCATCTCTGAACCAAGAACCGAGCACTCCGTCCGAGATGGAGAGAAGAAACCACCATGAGCGACAAGAGCCTCGCCTTGCTCTTCGACTGTAGGAACGAACCTCGAAACTGGGACTTGGATACTGCATCGGCGATACGGAACCAGGAGACACGCTCTATACAGGGGAGCATCGAGCAAGAAAACGGACAATCGGGGTGAGCATTGTCCAAGCCCACGCATCCTTAAGACCACCGGTACTGTGTGAGGGGGTGTTGTGTGTCCCAACCAATCCAGAGGGGTTTAGTGGGGAGGTTCTGTGTGTATTATATAATGTATGTCCCAGGGTTTGTGGGACAAGTCCATGTTATACTCTGTATTGCAACACAGTGTGATTTTAGGCGTCTTAATATGAGACAGGGGCCTGTTCGACGGGCCAAGTTGTATTGTTGTACTGTTTGTTTTACGCCACCAGGCATTTTACGTACTGGAGGCGGGTGTGTGTGTTAACCTTATTAAACACCGTACGGTTGAGTCCGAAAAGCTTGTCTGTGTTTCCAATCCTGTTCACCGTAATTCCTGTCATCTAGAACTGAGTAGGAGAGGTGATTCGAACCACCAAGGCAAACCACCTACAGTATATAAATGCAAATTGTTGTTGTTGTGACAGCACCTGCGACAGTGCAGGCCTCCCTCAGTTCTGCGCTGGAGTGTCAGCCTCGATTATGTGCTCAAGTCTCTGGAGTGGGATATGAACCCATGACCTTCTGACTTGGAGGCAAAAGTGCTCCCAGTAAGCCATGGATAACACTTGGTATACTGTCCAGGGTTGAGACTGATGCATACTGGGAGTAACATGGGGTCCTTCCCGGCTGATTTTCCTGGACATGCTGCTCCCAGATATACAACAGCCTCAGGAACAGGAAAATCTGCACTACACTAGCTGTTAGCTGTGGCTCAGTGGGTAGCACTTTAGTCTCTGAGTCAGCAGGTGTGGTTTCAAAGTCCCACTCCAGAGACTTGAGCACAAAATCTAGGCTAGCCTTTTAGTGCAGCACTGAGGGGGTGCTGCACTGTCGGAGGTGTCATATTTCGAATGAGTTATTATACCAAGGCCCCATCTGCCCTCTCAGGTGGACAGAAAAGATCCTATGGGAACTATTTTGAAGAAGAGCAGGTGGGAATTCTCCCCAATGTCTTGGCCTATATTTATGCTTCAACCAACACCACTTAAAACAAACAGATCATATGGTCATTATCACATTGTTGTTTGTGGGACCTTGCTGTGCGCAAAAATGGCTGCTGTGTTTCCTACGTTACAACAGTGATAACACAGTGGACGTCAGCAAGCTGAATAGTTCTTGATCTCACTTGCCGCTGATGTTCAAATGTGACACACTACACACACTGTGCCGAGATTATAAAATGACTGAAAGGGCAGTGATTTAACTTCATTTTAGCTGAGGCTGCTTCACAGCAATACCAAATTGTACACCATTAACAGCCCGTTAATGAACAGTCATACATGCCAGGTCTGAAGAGAGGCAGACTTTTGTGCAGCTTTGAATGGCAAGGGTTCGTCAAGAACCGTTAAGTGCAATCTTCATATTGTTCACTCATATTTCCTTATGTCTTGAAATGATTATCACTTTTAATGAACCAGTAAACCAGGGTTCTCATTTCTTCTGTACACCAAAGTGAGTCCCATTCATGGAAGGGAACAAATCATCTCACTCAAGACTTATACACGACCACAGTAGAAAAAGGACATGTCATATTGAAGACGTACAGATTTCCAAATGAACATGCACCATCTTGTTGCAATCAGCGTTAAGTTATTATTGAAAGGCTTCTAACAAGGAGCTCATTGTGTTACAAGCAGCATTTTACATGCTGTTTCTAGATGCCCAGAGGTTGCGGCCCCCGGGGCGGGAGAAATGGAAAAAACCTGTTTTTCTCAAAATCAAACTTATGCTTAGCAGAGGAGTGATTTCAATTTCTCAACAAACACCACAAGTTCGAACTTTGGAGGAGCAGGAAGAGTCATGGTTGTTGAATGCACAGCCAGATGTGGAACTGAGCCATCCAGATCAGGTTCAAGCTCCCTGGTATGTTATCTGATTTCGGTCAGGATGAGGCACTGCAGTTTAGCCTCAGTGTCACTGAGGCAGAATCGTAGGGGTGATTTTGCCAATGGGGGCGCGTTGGAGACGGGATTGCTGCTTGTCGGGTCGATGTCCCGCCTCTATCGGTTTGTGGCCAACCCACGCTATTTTCCCTTGATTGACCTTGTTAAGCCCACCCAGCAGGCTTAGCGGTCCAATTAAGAGAAAGCCGGTTGCAGAGAACGTCAATGTATGACGGTTCATCAGTCAAAAATTTTTGACAGATGAATTGTCATCGTTTGACAGCTCTGTGAAGCTGTCAAACAGTGACATTCTCTATAGTTTGATGAGGTCTTGAATTCAAGACCTCATCAAACTTCTTTCTTTTACAGAAATGAGATGGTTGTTGCATCTGAGAATGCAACGGCCGTCTGTCATCTTGTAAGATTCTCAAAATTCACAGATCCCCAAAACTCGGAGAAAAACCCTAAAGAAAAGGACTTTGGACTCTTTTCTAACCACTTCAGGGTGATAAAATGTATTGGGCCTAACAGAGGGAGATTCAAGGTCAAAAACCAAGATTTGGTATTTTAAAAAGGTATGTTTGGGCTTGTAAAGGAAAAGGCTGCAACAGGAGATGGGTTCAACCTCTGTAATAGACGGTTTGAGTATTGGAGTTAATCAAACTGTCTGGGGAACTGTTTAACGTCACTCAGCCCCTATCAGATAATTTACATTCTAACAATAGACCCACAGAAGAGCAGTCCCCACCCAAATTACAGGACCCATCCAAAACATGCATAAAACAAATCACCTCACCCCACTCCATAGAAATCTCAGGCCCAGTCAGGAAACTCGAAACCTGAGCACAATGACTACAATCAAGAAAGAGCTCAACAGCTCATGGAAGCCTCCCGAAACCACTTCACACATTCATAAACAAGTTACTATTAACGAGCCCGCCAAAATCTTACAATAAACCGGGACTGATTTGGCGCGCAGATTAGGAGGCCCCAATTAGTATAATTGAGGGCGTGTTTTCTCAAGAAGACAGTTCAGCAGTTATACAGTTACAACAAGTTCTCTACAAGCTCTACAGTTCTCGGCAGTTCTCAGGAGTTCATCGAGTTCGAAGAAGTTCACAGTTCTAGAAGCAGGTCAACACACAAGAAGAGACCAGAGCAACAGTTCCAGTGACCATCAGACACCTCGCGGCAACAAGGGCCTTACGAAACAACCAACCGAATATTATCACCAACCAACCGGGTAATATTGGGCCACCGCGACCAAAGAAAACCAACTCAGGAGAAAACCGAAGATTCGCAAGTTTTCCACTCTACAATCTATTCCTGACTTACCCCTGGGTAAGATTTTTACTTAAAAAGACTCTAAACCCTATCTCTAACAGAAGAAAAGTGGGTACTCACCCGATAAATCCAATACGCACCCTACCGCATCAGCGGACTCGCGAAGACTGACCAGACACGCAGTCGAAGTCCTCTACCGCGTCCGGGGTACGGCAGGCACCAACCAACACATCCAGCGAACCCCGAAACCGCGAACCAGCTCAACTGTCAAGGATTCGTTTGGTGAGCATTATCCCTGATCCTCTAGAGCCCAACTTAGCTAGTAAAGTGGGACTGGGAGGGGTGAGGTATTTTTCTAGTGTAATTTCCCTCGTGTGCATCGAAGTGTTCCCCATTTTATTAGAGTGTTAAGATTGCTGTGTTATATTTTCTCTCTTGAATAAAGATCAAAGTTTCTTGCACCAAAACCAGTTGTCTGCTGCATTTTTTTGTCACGACCCCCAAATAAGTCCAAGGTCTAGAACCAAGGGAGTGGGAGCGATTCGAACCGCTCATAAGTCAGAGGTGAAGCTGACACAGACCACCACCCCCTACAATCTGCAACACGGAGGTCAGAGACTCTCTGCATACACACCAACTGAAGCCTGCAGGAAGAAACAAAGGTAAGTACACTTTTACTAACACTTTGCACTTACCTCAGATACTCACCTCTCCACTCTTGCACCTATCACTTACCTTCACGGCACACTTTTGCACCCCCCACCAGCCCGCCCCCACCCCCGACCCCCGCAGACCCAGTACTCACCTCGCTGACCTGGCGGATTTTGGAGCCTTCGGGAAGCCCGCACTTGTGAGGGCAAAAAGGGGATAATCCTATTTTCTGCCTGTTAACTACCTGTTAACAGGCAGTTAATGGGCTTTAATCCCTTCCTGCCTCCAAGGAGATGGGACCTGGTGCGGGACGGCTACCCGCCTCCTAGGAAGCTGGCACGGAGGCGGGTTGGGGGCAGGTTGGGCACCCGCCCCCAAATTCTGCCATTTCCCCGGCAGTCCCGCCTCCATACCCGCCTCCCCGGGGCTGGCAAAATCACCCCCATAGTATTGTGCAACACAGAAGGAGGCCATTCGGCCCATCAAGCCTGTGCCGGTTCTTTTGAAAGAGCTATCCAATTTAGTCCCACTCCGCTGCTCGTTCCCAATGTTTCCTTTCCAAGTATTTATCCAGTTCCCTTGCGAAAGTTATTAATGAATCTGCTTCCACCACACTTTCAAGCAACACATTCCAGATCATAACAACTCGCTGTGTAAAATTAATTCTTCTCATCTTGCCTCTGGTTCTTTTTCCAATTACCTTACATCTGGATGGAGGACTGGAAAAAGTTAGAGATATTTTGGCCCAAAAATTCGTCCCTTCCCGCGTGAGTGTGTACTCACCCGTATTGCTTCCCGAAGTGCCGGTTTCCTGCATGCACTGCGCATGCACGGGAAACCAGAACTTCCGGTATGGTGAAGGGGGCGGTTCCTAGGTGAACCGCGTGCGCGCTAGAGGCTGCGCGCACGCAGCACACTTAGATTTTTTTCAGGTTTCTACGAGAGGGTAAGTATTGAAGATACTACGCTAATAAAAAGGAGGTGTAAGACCCCTTTTGAACAAGGTAAGTGGTTAATTAAGTATAATTTTAAATTTTTTTCAACAGGTTTATCTTTTTTAGATACTTTAAAGAAAGGTAAGTCTATTTTTATCACTTTTAAAAAGTATTTTAATTTTTTCAAAAATTTAAATTTTTGTTTAAAGTGGTTAATTTATTTAACTATAGTTATTTTATAAATGTGATGGTTTTTTTTAAAAAATATTTTAAGTTTAGCTGTTCTTTTGGGGCCGATTTCAATTCACAGATTTGACAGGTCTCCTGTCAAATCTATGAATGAAAGATGGTCTGCTGCCATTGGCTCTCCATGGCCCACATGATCCCAGGGGTCGCATCGCACTAACTGCACCCCTGGAACACGCAAGCACTGCGCGCCGGCTCTTGGGAGAGGCCCAGGACCCGAAGTTCCCGTGGGCCCAAAACACAACGGCAGGCGCGGTGGGTAAGAGCGCGCGCGATCCTTACCCCCGCGGCAAGCCGGCCACGCAAATTTCTGGGCCAATAGGTTTTAAGCAAGTACAGAGGCTGGGAAAGTGGGGAGGAGAGGAAAGAACAAAAGGGAAGGTCTGTGATCGGGTGGAAGGCAGGAGAGATTAAAAGACAAAGGGGGTGATGGTGCGAGGCAAAAGGAGATAGTAATGGGGCAAGTAAAGAAACAAAAGATGGGTCTAGAGGAGATGTAAATGGGATTAGCAGAATCATCAGCAACAGTTGCCGTCCGAAAAAATGGGGGCAGAGGTTACGATCTGAAATTTTGAATCTGAAAGGCTGTAAAGTGCCTAATCAAAAGATGAGGCACTGTTCCTTGAGCTTACGTTGAGCTTCATTGAAACAGTGCAGGAGCCGAGGAGAGAGAATTCAGAGTGGGAGTGGGGTGGAGAATTAAAATGACAGGCGACCGGAAGCTCAGGATCATGCTTGTGGACTGAACGGAGGTGTTCCAATCTGAGTTTGGTCGCCCCACTATAGAGGAGACCGTATCCTGAGCAGCGAATACACTACACTAAATTGGAAGAAGTACAAGTAAATCACTGTTTCACCTGGAAGGAGCGTTATGGGCCCTGGACGATGGGAAGGGAGGAAGGAAAAAAGGGCAGGCATCTCCTGCACTTACACGGGAAGGTGCCGTGGGAAGGGGAGTGGGTGTTGGGGGTGATTGAGGAGTGGACCATGGTGTCGCGGAGGGAAAGGTCCCTTCAGAATGTTGAAAGGGGAGAGAAAGGAAGATGTGTTTGGTGGTGGGATCATGCTGGAGGTGGCGGAAATGGCGGAGGATGATTTGCTGAATGTGGAGGCTGGTGGCGTGGAAGGTGAGGACAAGGGGAACCCGAAATACCTTAAATCCGTGTCCTCTGCTTACCGACCCTTCCGCCAGTGGAAACAGTTTCTCCCTATCTACTCCATCAGAACCCTTCATAATTTTGAACACCTCTATTTAATCTCCCATTAACCTTCTCTGCTCTAAAGGAGAACAATCCCAGCTTCTCTAGTCTCGCCACATAACTGAAGTCCCTCATCCCTGGTGCCATTCTGGTAAAGCTCCTCTGCACCCTCTTCAAGACCTTGACATCCTTCCTAAAGTGTGGTGCCCAGAACTGGACACAATACTCCAGCTGACTCCTAACCGGAGATTTATAAAGGTTCAGCATAACTTCAGACAGGTAAATAAATTAACAATGGTTCCTGCTGTGGATTGATAGCCAATGGGCCTTGGTGAAAAGTCCATGGGGGAGAAATTCGGTTGCTTAGCGCCTCCCGTCAGCACCTCCGGGGATGCTAACAGGGCGCTAGGAACTTAGTGCCCGAGTGCGGCGATTTTAGCGCTGCTCGCAAAATTGACCAGTCGTTTTGCGGCGGCGCTGAACACTACTGCCACGATCTCCTGCGCCCACAGATCGTGATGTCAGTAAAGTGTGCAATGCCCCGGTAGCATCCCAGACCAGACATTGAGTCACGCCCCCTGCCTTAGCGCCTGCCGCTAGGAACGACAGGTAGAGGGGAACGTTTTCAAGTACGGAAGGGGCTGGGGGAGCGCTATTTAAAGGCTTCCTGCCTCTTCTTTTCGGCAAAATTTTTGGTTTTAACACTGTCCTAAGGAGTTTTGGCCCTCAGCACCACTTTTGAGGTTCCTAAGTGCCGAGCTCTTTCCCTGGGCCTATCCATTAGTGCTTCCACCACAATTGCTTTTGAGGTCTCTCCAGGCCGAGATTCAAGGCTGCAATGAGCAGGGAGTGGCTGGCCAGCAAAATGGCCCCTCCCCTTTAAGAACTGGATGGCGCCAGTCTGTCTGGCTTCCATGGTAACTGACATCGCCTGAGCTTCGGTAGCGTTCTGAGGTAGCGCCTCGCTCCCCGACGTTAGCGCCAAGAGAGGTGTATAGCGCCTGATTTAGCGCTCAAATCACCTCCAGGGGTGATAGAGGCAAATTTTGCAGTCGGAGGCGATAATTAGCACCAGGTGCTAAACTTTGCGCCCGGCCGATATTAGCGCACCAAAATGGGCAATACCAAATTTTTCACAGGAAAAGAGACAGCAAAAGAAAGGAGGCATATAGTGAAGTAGAGAGTTGTAACGTTAACCTAAAGATAAACAAAGAACAAAGTGGACGGAGGTAAACATAAGGTAAACTAATAATAAATGGGGAAAACATCCTAATGCAACAAACTTAACAGTTTTGCCCTCAGGAAGACGTTTGTTTTTTTCAATAATCCAATGACATTACATTAATAAAATGAAGACACAAGAAGTGATTGCTAGCGTTAGTTCGAGCAGTGAACTTAAATAATAATTTTGAAAATAAGATTTTTCTTTTTACCTGTTTTTGAGTTGAGCTTCAGCCCTCAACTCTGCAGTACGTAGGAAAGATGATATCTCAGCCTGGAATACACAGGTAAAATGGGCATATTGAGCTAAATTGTGGTTGCCAGGAACTGGAGCCAATAAGGCAACACCCACCCATGAGAATGTGACTCCTTTTCACGAGCAGCCAACAGCCAAGGGATTAAAAGCAAATTTTGCATTTATGGGCGTCGTGTTCTGACAGTGTGTGTTCCCAGTGGGGAGTCACGCCCACCTCAATTAGATAGCAGTAATCCAGGCGCACTCTACCATTGATTGTCCGACCATTAATATAAATGGTTGGAAAATCACACACCACATGCTTTCTGTCTTCTTCTTAGGCAATCCCTTGGAACTGAGGATGACTTGCTTCCATGTTAAAAATGAGTTCTCAGATGACTGATGAGTCCAATGCGGGACCTATAGGGCTGGATTTTGTCTTGGGGTCGGGTTGGGGTCATGTCATCCGCATTTCGTGTTCCCCCCCCCGACTCCAGATTAATGTGGATGAATGATGCAATTTTCACTTAATTGGGCAATTGAGTTCCAGCATGTGGGAACCCATGAACTAATTAGTGGTTTCAGTCTGAAAGTCGCCTCTAGAGAGAGAGAGAGAGAGAGAATTTTTTTTGCATCCAAGTCCTCTCACAGCAAAGGCCATGCAGTCTCTAAAGACATTCAATGCAGCAGCATCAGAGGCGATTTTCAGACCTAATACTACTACTACCTTCATCACATCTCCATTGTAATAGTGGACCTGCAGCTGATAGTCAGCTATCCACTTGTGCTCCCGAGAGGTTTCACTGGCGTGTTTCACATCAGGCGTGCTTCACGTCAGAAAAGGGTTAAACTAGCTAAAACGTTTCAAAATGGCATTACAGAGCCAATTTAGGGCTTGTTAAGGGCTTTAATGACCTCTCCCGCCTCTTGGGGGCGGGACGGAGTCGGGAACCCCGCGACTGATTTTGTCAAAATTGAGTGGAGGCGGGATGGGGTCGGGACCCCCGACCCCGCAAATTTAACCCCCCACACGCCTCCAAACCCGACTCCATGGGTCATTCAAAATCCAGCCCATAGTCTCTGTTTCAGGTGGGGCAGACGGTGGTTGAAGGGGCGGGTGGGTGGGGTGCTTGGGTTGACGTGCGCTCACTCCGCTGTTTGCGCCTGGCTTCCGCTTGCTCCCGGCGAAGAGACTCGAGGTGTTCGGCGCCTTCCCGGATGCTTCTCCTCCACTTTGTGCGGTCTTGGGCCAGGGATTCTCAGGGGTCAGTGGGGATGTTACACTTTTTCAAGGAGGCTTTGAGGGTGTCCTTGAAGCGTTTGCTCTGCCCACCTGGGGCTCTCTTGCCATGTCGGAGCTCCGAGTGGAGTGCTTGTTTTGGGAGTCTCGTATCGGGCATGCGGACGACGTGACCCATCCATCAGAGCTGATCGAGCGTGGTCAAAGCTTCGATGCTGGGGATGTTGGCCTGAGCGAGAACACTGATGTTGGTGCGCCTATCCTGCCAATGGATTTGCAGGATCTTGCGGAGGCAGCGTTGGTGATACCTCTCCAGTGCTTTGAGGTGCTCCAAACCATCGTCAACACCTTCACTGAACCGTTCGAGAGCATGGACCTTACACTAAACATCTGTAAGACAAAGGTCCTCTACCAAACTGCGCCCGCCACACAGTACTGCTCCCCGATTATCAAAATCCACAACAAGGCCTTGGACAACGCGGACCACTTTCCATACCTCGGGAGCCTACTGTCAACAAGGGCAGACGTCGATGATGAAGTCCAACACTGCCTTCAGTGTGCCAGTGCAGCCTTCGGTCGTCTGAGAAAGAGAGTGTTTGAAGACCAGGACCTCAAACCCAGCACCAAGCTCATGGTCTACAGAGCAGTAGTGATACCCGCCCTCCTGTATGCCTCAGAGACATGGACCATGTACAGCAGGCACCTCAAAGAACACGGTTTCTGTGATATGCTGTAGGCAGCCCAGGCTCCCCAGTGGAGTAGCCAAAACTTTAAGATTGCCCTGTAGTCTCCAGGAGTCCCTGAGCAAAACCCGAGAGAAATATCATAAGGGGATTAAAAGTAGTGTGTGTGTTTTTTACATCTTATTTGAACACTTTTGTCAATATCAATATTGGGCATGGGAACAAAAAGCTGTTTGACTGACAGTCAAGAATCATCCAATCGGCAATGAAGAGTCTAGTTGCTTTCAGATTGGCTGGGAAGGCAGTACGCTGCAAAAATGGACGTGTTCGGCGACCAATTGCAGGATTGTGGGGGCGGGGTGGTTGGAGGTCATGTGATGACCCCTCCAGGAATATATCCAACCAGAGTTGGCAACCCTACTCCCCAGTGGGAGTGTGAAGTCAGAAAATTACCCCTGCATAAGGTTAATTTAACTAAGTTTAGAATGGCCTCAAAGGCAGGTGAGGTTAGATTGTAAGATTAGGCATTTGCAGCCCTCTGGCCTTAATAACGTCAGAATTCATCTTCAGATCTTTCTCTTTGGCTGGCAGTACTGGCAGTGTGGGATGGGTTTGCTAGCGTTTCTGGGGGAGAGGGGAGAGGGAGGCAACGAGTTGTTGCTTGGGGTGGGGCCCTTCCATTGGAACTTCACGCTGGCAGGACGGTCTGCACTCTTGACGTTGAACTAGTCACTTGAGCCTGTGGAGCCTTCTTTGCTTTGCCATTCTTTCATTTCTACATGCCTCATCCCCCATCGCCTTCAGCTATTCACATGTTCTCTGTGTGTCATAAATGTCTTTAATTTCTTTGATTTCTCTCCTTATAGCCGCCTATTATCTCATGCTAATATCACTTCGCCATTTAGCCGTCTCCTCTTTTCCACTTCGCGGGTCATTTTATTTCTTCACTAGCGTGTGTCTATGTGGGTTTATTAGCCAAGGCATAGAATATAAGAGCAGGGAGATTATGCTTGAACTGTATTAAACACTAGTTAGGCCTGCAGCTAGAATACTGCGTGCAGTTCTGGTCACCACATTACAGGAAGGATGTGATTGCACTAGAGAGGGTGCAGAGGAGATTTATGAGGATGTTGCCTGGGCTGGGGAATTTTAGCTATGAGGAAAGATTGGATGGGCTGGGGTTGATTTCTTTGGAACAGAGGAGGCTGAGGGGAGACCTAATTGAGGTGTATAAAGTTATGAGGGGCCTAGATAGAGTGGATAGGAAGGACCTATTTCCCTTAGCAGAAGGGTCAATAACCAGGGGGCATAGATTTAAAGTAATTGGTCGGAGGTTGAAAGGGGATTTGAGAAGAAATGTTTTCACCCAGAGGGTGGTGGGGGTCTGGAACTCACTGCCTGAAAGGGTGGTAGAGGCAGAAACCCTCATCACATTTAAAAAGTACTTGGATATTCACTTGAAGTGCCATAACCTACAGGGCTATGGACCAAGAGCTGGAAAGTGGGATTAGGGTGGATAGCTCTTTGTCGGCCGGCACGGACAAGATGGGCCGAATGGCCTCCTTCTGTGCTGTAAATTTCTATGATTCTATGATTTACTCTCTCCCTTCTCCTTCTTCCCTTCCTTTTTAAATGCTGTTCATCTATAATATCCTGAAGTTTTGATGAAGGGTCCACACCCAAAACCTTGACTCCCCTGTTCTCTCCACAGAACCTGCCTGACCTGCTGAGTGTTTACAGCATTTTCCATCTTTCTATAAGGGTAGATTCTGTTACATAGATACATAGATACATAGAACAGTACAGCACAGTACAGGCCCTTCGGCCCTCGATGTTGTGCCGAGCATTGTCCGAGACCAAGATCAAGCTATCACACTCCCTATCACTCTGGTGTGCTCCATGTGCTTATCCAATAACCGCTTGAAAGTTCCTAAAGTGTCCGACTCCACTATCACAGCAGGCAGTCCATTCCACACCCCAACCACTCTCTGAGTAAAGAATCTACCTCGGACATCCCTTCTATATCTCCCCCCATGCACCTTATAGTTATGCCCCCTTGTAACAGCTGCCTCTACCCGAGGAAATAGTCTCTGAACATCCACTCTATCTATCCCCCTCATCATCTTATAAACCTCTATTAAGTCGCCTCTCATCCTCCTCCGCTCTAAAGAGAAAAGCCCCAACTCCCTCAATCTTTCCTCATAAGACCTCCCCCCCAAACCAGGCAGCATCCTGGTAAATCTCCTTTGCACACTTTCCAATGCTTCCACGTCCTTCCTATAGTGAGGTGACCAGAACTGCACACAATATTCCAAATGTGGTCTCACCAAGGTCCTGTACAGTTGCAGCATAACCTCACGGTTCTTAAACTCAAACCCTCTGTTAATAAACGCCAACACACCATAGGCCTTCTTTACTGCTCTATCCACTTGAGTGGCAACCTTCAGAGATCTGTGGATATGAACCCCCAGATCCCTCTGCTCCTCCATGTTCCTCAGAACCCTGCCGTTGACCCTGTAATCCTTATTCAAATTTGCCCTACCAAAATGAATCACCTCGCACTTATCAGGGTTAAATTCCATCTGCCATTTTTCGGCCCAGCTCTGCATCCTATCAATGTCTCTAGCCTTAATTTACACATGAGTTAATTTTCATTTGTAGTTTACAAGATTTGACTTGCCTGGATGAGTGCAGCTCCATCAAAACTCAAGCAGCACGACACCATCCAGGACAAAGCAGGCCGCGTGATTGGCATCTTATCCACCACCTTAAACAATCATTCACTCCACCACTGGCACAACGGGCTGGATTTTGATACTGGGGACGTGATGGAGTCGGGACTCCCACTTTTTGGGTTGTAGTCCCGCCTCCATCAACTTGTGGCCAACCCACTGCATTTTCACTTGATTGACCTTGTTAAGCCCGCCCAGCGAGCTCAGCAGGCCAATTAAGGGCCACCCGGCAACAGGTGACATCACAGATTGACATTTCATCTGTCAAGAGCTTTTGACAGATGAAATATCAGCGTTTGACAGCTCTGTGAAGCTGTCAAACACTGACAATTTGTCTTCTAACTTGAGTCCTTCCTCTCAGGCTGAGTTAGAAATCATTCCAGCACAGAAAACAGAGGCTGAAACTTTTGACAGCACCACGGCCTTTCTGCTTTCTGTGCCAGTGAGATTTCTGACTCCCGAGACCTGAAGGGCTGACACCTGCAGGAGGAAGTTAAGGTAAGTAAAACTTTTTCCCACACTTTGCACTTACCTTACACACTTACCTCTGCACACATGCACACATCACTAACCTGCCCACCGGACATATCGACCCCTCCAACCCCTGCAGACCCACGGTCCGCCTCGCTAACTTGGCGTGGTTGGGATCTGTCGGGAAGCCCACATTTCAGCTTTCAAAATAAGGATTAGGCAAAAAACTGCCTGTTAACTACCTGTTAACAGGCAGTTAATTGTCACTAATCCCCTTCCCGCCTCGGGGAGGCGGGTCCCAGCACAGGTCGGGCACCCGCCTTCAGCGAAACTGGCATGGAGGCGGGTTGGGGGCGGGATGGGGTCGGGACCCCCAAATCTGCAACTTTAACCCCCCACACGCCTCCAAACCCGCCTCCACGGGTCAATGAAAATCCAGCCCAATGTGTCTGCAGTGTGCACCATCTACAAGATGCACTGCAGCAACTCGCCAAGGCTTCTTCGGCAGCACCTCCCAAACCCGCTACCAAACCTCTACCACCTAGAAAGACAAGAGCAGCAGGTGAATGAGAACACCACCACCTCCAAGTTCCCCTCCAAGTCACATACCATCCTGACTTGGAAATATATCGCCGATCCTTCATCGTCGCTGGGTCAAAATCCTGGAACTCCCTCCCTAACAGCACTGTGGGAGTACCTTCACTACACGGACTGCAGCGGTTCAAGAAGGCGGCTCACCACCACCCTTTGTATTCTATTCCTCCATTAATAAAGCCAATGTCCCATATGTTTTTTTAACAGCCTTCTCAACTTGTCCTGCCACCCTCAAAGATTTGTGTGCATAGTATATATTAACACTTGTCTAGTTATAAGATAAAATCTTATCAATGCTTATCCAGTCCATTGCAATAAAGGAGCCTTGACAAGAACATAGGGGGAAAAATAGGGTTGATTTGCGTCTCTCATTGGCGCCCCCATAACGGGGCGCAAATCCCCTAGCGCCTGGGCACGGCGTCGCTAGCGCCTCCCACAAAATTCAGCGGGAGGTTAGCATCGGCGGTAGCCAGTAACGCCATGCGCAGCGCCCCGTCCACGCCCCGCCCGCGCCCGCGCCCCGCCCACAAACTTCAGTAGCACCGCCTGACCTGTCGCCGGACGATATGTCCAACAGGGTTCGGGTGGCGTTTTTGCAGCGGCAGTGGTGCTATTAAAAGGGGCAGGTGTCGGGTGGCCATTTTGTTTTGGCCGACTGCCAGCCCCTGCCCCCTTTCCCTTTTTTCCTCGGTGTGCCGGCCGCGATCGCTCAGCCTGGCACTCCTCTTGAGTGCCGGGCTATTTTCATGGCACCCCGCTCCCCGGTGGTCTAGCAGGGCCCCGGTGTATGCAGCGTTAGGCCCCTCCCCTTTAATCAAGGGAAGGAGGTCTGCAATGACGCGGTGCTACGTGCCAACGCTCGTGGCACTGTTGCACGTAGCGCGACGATATTCAGTTGTAGCGCCCCAAGAAGGAGGTGGAGCGTTATCAAACAAAATTTGACACCGAGCCACATAAGGAGATATTAGGATCAGTGACCAAAAGATTGGTCAAAGAGGTCATTTTAAGGAGTGTCTTAAAGGAGGAGAGGGTGGTAGAAAGGCGGAGAGGTTTAAGGAGGGAATTCCAGAGCTTCGGATGTAGGCAGTTGAAGGCACGGCAATGGTGGAGCGATTAAAATAGGGTATGCGCAAGAGGCCAGAATTGGAGACCCGCAGATATCTCAGAGGGTAGTAGGGCTGGAGTAGGTTACAGAGATAGGGAGGGGCAAGGCCATAGAGTCATAAGTCATAGAGTCATAACGGCGCAGAAGGAGACAATTCGGCCCATCGAGTCCGTGCCAACTGTAGGGATTTGAAAACAAAGATGAGGATTTTTAAATCGAGTCTTTGCCAGGCTGGGAGCCAATGTAGATCAGTGAGCACAGGGGCAATGCGTGAACGGGACTTGGTGCGAGTTAGGATACATAATTAAAAACAAAATCTCTTCCAGGCCAAACAGGTAAATATCCAAAATGCTACACTGGTCTTTCATAGGGACATATAACTGCATCATAAATCTTGGGCAGGGATAACCAAAAGGTTAATTAAGTTTGATCTTTCCAAAGATCCAGTCTCACTTTCAGTACTGCAAAGTATTAAACTGAGTAACAATTACATGTTACATTCCTGTCCTGGAAGGAAAGGAATGACAGGAAATCAATTTGTTGTTTAAAAACACAGAAATGTATCAGAGAAATCTGGGTTGGAAGAGATAAGATAGGCCTCCATAATAGTCCATAGACAGCTTTCAAATGGACATCTGTGAGTCACATTACAGCCTATATTTGACTCAATAGGCAGACTGGTGGTGGAATGTATAGAACACTAATTGTACAATCGTGGGCTCTAAAATCCATGGGGGTTCTCCTGGTGACCCAACATAAGACCAGTGGGCAACCAACAGAACACCCAGTGAAACAGGGCAAAAGGATGTTTCCACCCACATACCCCTCAGTCTTCTCTTTTCTAGAGAAAAGAGCCCCAGCCTCTCCAATCTTTCCTCATTCCCACATTACAACAGTGACTCCACTTCAAAAGTACTTCATTGGCTGTAAAGCGCTTTGAGACGTCCGGTGGTCGTGAAAGGCGCTATATAAATGCAAGTCTTTCTTTTTCTTTTCTGACAGGTATAACTTCTCAGTTCTTGTATCATTCTAGTAAATATTTTTTGCACCTTCTCCAGTGCCTCTAAATCCTTTTTAAAACATGGAGACCAGAACTGTTCACAGTACTCCAAGTGTGGTCTAACCGAGGTTCTATACAAGTTTAACATAACTTCCCTGCTTTTCAATTCTATCTCTCTCGAAATGAACCCCAGTTCTTTGTTTGTATTTTTTATGGCCTTATTAACCTGTGTCCCTACTTTTAGTGATCTGTGTATCTGTACCCCCGATCCCTATATTCCTCAACCCCACTTAGGCCCTTATTTTCCAAGGAACATTTGGCCTCCTTATTCTTCCTACCAAAATGTATTACCATGCACTTATCTATATTGAAGTTAATTTGCCAATTAGACACTCATTCTGCAAGTTTATTAATGTCTTCCTGTATTTTGCCGCAGTCCTCCTCTGTATTAACTACACCCCCCCAATTTGGTGTCATCCGCAAATTTTGAAAATGTACTTCCGATTCCCGAGTCCAAATCATTTATGTAAATGGTCATTTTTCTTTCTTGGATCCAAAGTGGATGATTTAACACTTCCCCACATTGAACGCCATCTTCCACAGTTTTCCCTACTCACTTAATCGATCTATGTCCCTTTGTAATTTTCTGCTTTCATCTACACAATTTGCTGTGCTTCCTAACTTAGTGCCATCTACAAACTTGGATCAACATTCATTCATGCAAGTCGTTGATATATATATATATTGAAAAGCTTAGGTGCCAATACAGATCCTTGGGGAGCACTACTTATTACATCACGCCAATCAGAGTACATTCCCTTTATCCCTAACCTCTTTGTTGTACCCCTCAACCAATTACCAACCCATGTTGCAAAGTTATCTCCAATTCCTTGTGCAGAACCTTATTAAATGCCTTGTGAAAGTCCATATAAACAACATCCATAGATTCACTACCACCCATCATGTTAGTAACCTCCTCAAAAAATATTCAACTACATTTGTCAGACAACAATTTACCCATCACTCATCCCTGCTGACTCACTTTGATCAAATCTTTCAATCTGGTCACCTAACCAACAATGTTCCCGCAAAGCCGCGCAGCCGCGCAGTGGTCTGGAGGTCCCGCGCAGGACGCTCACCAGATTTTACACGTGAGAAACCGCGCACGCGCGACAATTTGAATGGGCCACGCAGCAAGTTAAAAGGACCGCGCGCGGAAAAAAAAATTGGAGAGAACATTGCTAATCAAATGCCTTTTCTTTGGTTCAGTGACAAACCATAGTGATGAAGTCACAGGGCAGAATGACTTGAACCAAACAAGTGTAACATTTATTGCTTGAAGCACGGTGACTCCCGAGTGTAACAAGCAATGGGACATATTTAAAGGAACCACCAACACGAAGTATTGAGGAATGGCAGCTCA
This sequence comes from Squalus acanthias, assembly GCA_030390025.1. Taxonomy (NCBI): domain Eukaryota; kingdom Metazoa; phylum Chordata; class Chondrichthyes; order Squaliformes; family Squalidae; genus Squalus; species Squalus acanthias. Next base: position 11,114,330 of record CM059429.1, read on the forward strand.
GTGCACATTTTCAAAAGCAACAACTTGCATTTATATAGCACCTTCAATGTAGTAAAACATTCCAAGGCGCTTCACAGGAGCGTTATCAGAAACAATTTGACACCGAGCCACATAAGGAGATGTTAGGACAGGTGACCAAAAGCTTGGTTAAAGAGGTAGGTTTTAAGGATTGTCTTAAAGGATGGTGAGAGGTGGAGAGTTGGAGAGGTTTAGGGGGGGAATTCCAGAGTTTATGGCCCAGGCAGCTGAAGGCATGGCCGCCAATGGCGGGAAGAAGGAAGTGGGGGATGCACAAGAGGCCAGAATTGGAGAAACGCAGTTTTTTTTGAGAATTGTAGGGCTGGAGGAGGTTACAGAGATAGGGAGGGGGTGAGGCATGACGGATTTGAACACAAGGATGATTTGCAGCAGTGGAAAAGGCTGGTAACAGAGACCTTTTTATGTGAGGGCCCAGCTCCAACATCCCTGTAGGTGGCCACATGCTCCATGGTAGACTGCAGAGTGGTGATGCCATGCGAGATGACAACACACAACCTGGAAGCGGACTCCTCCATACTTTCAGCCATGATGTGGCAACACCTTGGCAGGCCTTCCAACACCTCATTCAATTGCCTGCGTGCCTCAACAAGCCTTCATTTCAAGGCTGGACCCCTGAAGTCTGCATCTCTGCCCTGCCATCTCCTGGGCATCCCCTTGGCATCACTACCTGCTCGTGCTGACTTGTGCTGGGTGCTTCTCCGCGTACAGATTCCCGTAATTCACTCTCTAACCCTCCCGGAGTGCCAATCTCTGTACTGGTGCTTGGGAGGGATGCAGTGCGTGACGGTGCATCTTCAGGAGGTTTGTCCTCCTCTGAGGTGTCTTCTGCAGGGTCCAGGGCTGTTGCGAGGACCTAGAGGAAAGAGTAAAGAGACTCGAGTTAGCATAGCACTGAGAGGCTGGACATTAGCAGCTGACACTCTTCAGAATGCAGCCTGAAGTTGTCAAACTGCCTGAAAGTGTGATTCCTTGAGTGAATGAATGGGCCCAAGTAATAGGCAGACATCCTACTGAGATAAGCCACCAACCTCACATTCCCCAGTGCTCATCACCCTTGCCGGGTCACTAATCTCTGGGGCTTGCTGTTCCATTTGGGTGAGAACCTTGATGCTGGCTGTTCCTACCACGGTCTTGCTCGTCTCCCCGTCACTGTGTCCTGCAGAAAGAGAGGGCGAGAGTTAGTGAGTGGCTATTGAAAAGGAAAGTGGAGATGGGTAGCACGTGTGCATGGAATGCATCCGCAGGCGAAGCAAGATGGAATGAGGATGGGGAGGTGATGAATGGAAAGCCAAGTGTCTGAAATGTGTAGGGAGGAAGGAGTGCTGGGAGTAGTTGCTGGTTCTGCAGTTGCTACCATGTCGGAGGAGAAAGCTGTTAGTGTCTGGTGTGAAAGAAAGAAAGAAAGACTTGTATTTCTATAGTGTCTTTCACGACCTCAGAACGTCCCAAAGCGCTTTACAGCCAATAAAGTACTTTCGAAGTGTAGTCACTGTTGTAATGTAGGAATCGCAGCAGCCCATTCCCACAAACAGCAATGTTTCTGTGTTAGTGATGTTAGCTGAGAGATAAATATTTGCCAGGATACCAAGGAAAAAAACTCCCCTGTTCTTCTTCGAAATAGTGCCATGGGATCTTTTACCTGAGAGAGCAGACGGGGCCTCGGTTTAACGTCTCTTTTGAAAGACAGCACCCCCGACTGTGCAGCACTCCCTCAGCACTGCACTGAACTTGAACCCACTGTGAAGGAATAGCCAGGATTCGGAAAAATACACGATACTAAGAACAGATTTCTGAAATTATTAATAAATGACATATTGGGTTTAAAAGACATAAGCCTTAGCAGACACAGGCTGCAAACAGAATACAGGCTTCTGAGATAAGATGGTTTGTTAACACAAAGCTGTGAACACAAGCTTTGATATGGGAATGGAATATTGACAAAGACAAAGCCCTATTGAAGCAAACCATTGGGAGGTTCCTCTATGTCTAGAGTTTGGGAGAAAAACAATGGAATGACCCAAGTAAAGTGTTATAATGGCCCAAAAATTAGTCTTAGTACGCGAGAGTACGCACTGTGTACTCTCGCGTATTCTGTCTCCAATTGCCGGTTTTCTGCATGCACTGCGCATGCGCTGAAAACCGGCACTTGGTGAACTCACAAGGGGGCGGTTCCTAAGTGAACCGCGTGCGCGCTACAGGCTGCGCGCACGCAGTGCACTTAGCGCTTTGAACGCGCAGGTAAGCATGGAAGATTTTGCACATAAAGAAAGGAGGCGTAAGACCCTCTTTTAACAAGGTAAGTAGTTAATTAAGTATTATTTTACATTTTTTTCAACAGGTTTATCTTTTTTAGAGACTTTAAAGAAAGGTAAGTTTATTTTTATAACTTTTAAAAAGATTTAAAATTTTTTCAAAAATTTAATTTTTTGTTTAAAGTGGTTAATTTATTTAACTATACTTATTTTATTAATGTGATGGTTTTTTTTTAAATTTAATTGAGGTTTAGCTGTTCTTTTGGGGGGGTATAGATTCATAGCTTTGACAGCCCTTGCTGTCAAAACTATGAATGAAAGATGGTGTGCTGCCATTGGCTCTAACTGAATCACGTGATCCCACAGCTCGCACGAATTAACTGCGTCTGTGGGATACGCACACACTGCACAGCTGCAGCCTTGAAACTAAAGTTCGTGTGAGCTCGGAAGGAAAAGGCAGGCGCGCAGTGAGATATCGCGGGGAAGCCTTACCCCCGCAGGAAGGCTCCGTCTTTAATTTCTGGGCCAATCTAACACGTCGAACAGGTGCACAGAACATTAAAAAACAAGTGCCTTTGAAAAAATGACATCAAGTAAGAAATACCTGTCGTAAAATAGTTTTATGTTAAACTTAGAAACAGGAAACATGATTAAATATGCAGCCAATTGAGATAGCTAGAAAACAAGTAAACATTGAGTTAAAGTGTTTTCAATTTACATATTGTAAATATGATACCTACAGAAGGCTTTGAAGAAATGATATCAAGTAAAAGAAATGCCTGATGAACAAATAGTTTTAATGTTAAGCTTGAAATATGGAGTCCCGAGGTCTGATAAAAACCAATTGAAGTAAATAGAAATGCATGAAGATACTAGTTAAAGTGGTTTTAATTTACAAGTTGTAAAAGGTACACAAACAAGACGACTTTGAAAATATTACTTCAATGGATTACAAGCAATTACATTGTTCTTGTATTGAACTTGGAATACCACGGAGACACAACATCTGATAATAACCAGTTAAAGTAGTATTAGAAATTCAATAGAAAGACTTCGATAAGAATTGCATCAAACAGAAACCATTGCTGTCATTGTGTTTATGATGGTTTTTGAAACATCTGAGGTAGAGACATAATTATGCATGCAATGGCTAAATTGACAGTAAAGATAGAAAGCATTCAACAGAGATATCAATAAAGAATAGAATAAAGTCAGCAAATAATGACTTGATACAATTAAGCTTACATCATCAGGAAAACTTCAAAGGATAAACCACCCAAAAAAGATATAAAAATAGACATTTTCAAACAGAAAGTCAGAAGTCGCTGGGAAGACAACCGTTTCTCAACTTTACAGACATTCTCTGTAAGTTTACAACTTTTGAGTCTCGGGTAATCAAAGTATTTGATTTTGGTGGATATTCTGGATTAAGAAATAAGTAGAAGTGTGGAAATGTAACAAAGTTAAGATTTGAGAATAAGGATCTCTGAGAATAAGAAATGTAAGCTATTTGTATTTTGAACGATTAAAGTTGCAATTGCCATAATAAATGTTAAACTAAATGTCGGTTCTTAAATAAATCCATATATTGTTAGAATTGTCTCAAAGAGTATTTCTGTATCATCTTGCGAACTCAATTTCTGTACACTCTTCACAAAGGAGTTGCAGAATTCTGGGGGGTATTCCGGACCCTCATAATGTCCGGAAGGTTACAGTCTAGTTAAACTTATTAAAAGTACTATCCGGAGGACGGTAACATCTTTATACCGTTTCTTTCCTTTAGGGAGAGGTAGTCTGACCTTTAGACCCAATTAAGCGTCTTATAGGATCCGGCTACCGCTAACTTTAGTTGAAGGTAAACGTCTGGGGAATACGTCTGATCTGGGGTAGTCCGAAAGGGCTAGGACTTGTAATTATCCCTTCACCACCACCTTCTGCCTCAGGGGCGAGAGTGCTACCCACTGAGCCACGGCTGACCCTAAAGGTAAAGGTGAGTGTGTTTGGAAAGAGAATGAGAGGTGGTTCAGTGTGCCCTTGCGATTGCTGGTGAAGGATGTGATGGAGAGGGAGAGGGAATTGTTCAGAGTACCGAGGGAGGGGGGTCAAGGGACTGTTGGAAGGTGTTATTGAGAGAAATGGAGAGATGAAGTGCTGTACTCACCCTTGTTGGGAGGTCGTGGAACCTCTTCTTCCATTGAATCCAGATCCTGGAGTTGATGGTCCTGGCACTGACTGTCGCAGCCACTTCTTTCCAGGCCTACTGGATATTGGTCCTAGGTTTCTTCCTGCAAGTGCTGCGAAAGAGTCGTTCCCTTTTTGCCTTGGCCTCCTCCATTAGGACCTGGGGGAGCAGCCTGCAAGTTAATCAGCTAATGATCCTTCTTCCAGTGGTGCAACAAGCATATCTGGCGTCAGGGAACGTAGCTTCCCGTTAAGAGATGCATACTTGCTCAAAATAGAACCTTGGGCAGTCCGCTGAAAATCGCGGCGCGAAAAGTGACAGGCTGGCCGTTCACGGCATTACCCACCAATAGTATTCAAAATGAGGCCCAGACATTAAAATTGCCTGAACATCACGCTGCCAATGTCGGGCAAGTTTGGCACTTGCCACCCAGCCGCCCACCCGCCCACATCCCACTCCCGGTTAAAATTCCTTCTATAATAAGTTTCAGACAGGAGTAGACCTTCGGTCCATCCACAGTACCTCCACCTACCCACAGTATTCCCTTCATTCATTTCCAATAATCCGGAATCCCACTTGTTGACAAGAACTTGCCTGAGTCCGTTCTTGAAACACATTAAGTTTTCTTGTTCCACCACCTACTGTTTGTATACTATTTACAATTTTATATACCTCTGTCAGGTAATTTCTCAGTCGTTGCCTCTCGAAGCTGCAAAGCCCAAGTTTTTCCAGTCCTTCATCACAACTCACTCCTTTAATCAGATTCATGCTCTTTGCACTACTTCGAAAGCCTCTCCTGCATCTCTGTGAGCAGAACTGGAGAAAGTACTCTGGGTATGACTTGGCCAGGGCAACGCACAGTTTAGGCATGACCTCTTGTACTCTACTGTTTTGGCTCATTTAGCATTCAATTGCTTCGTCGATTAATACTGCAGTGTGATATACACATTGAACGCCAAATCGACTAATCCCCTTAGATCTCGGTTAGCTTCACCCTTAGCTGTGCTTTATAGCGTGCGTTATGCCAGCCATTGTTTCTTGTGACATGCAGTACTTGACATTTATCCATACCATGTTTCTTGTGACCTGAATTATTTTACATACTAAACGCCATCTGCCATCATTTCACCCAGGTACGTCCTTTATCTTATTTGTCTTGTCGCTCTCAGCCTGTCTCCTCGGATTTAGTTAGCCAGCCAGTTGAGGATCCTTTGCGAATTTGACCAGCTTGCTCCTGGTTACCCCATATCAATCAGTCCAGTCACTGGTAACTGCCAGTGATATGTGCAAAGTTAGCATTGTGTTTAGCAGGTAGAACATTGTGTCCTTCTGTGACTGTTTTGTCCATTTTATTTTTAATACGCATTAAGAGCATTCAATCATGTGAAGTAAATCAGAACTGGTTCTGAATGACTGGGCCTACAATAGGCTAATTCAGGTCTCTTTGCATTTACATATTGGTTCCTACCAACCCAGTTAATTATGAGGTTTGGTTAAAATCTAATGGAGAGTTTTACATCAGTGAGATTACGTGGAAAGTACGTGGAGAGGACCGTTCGATTTGCTTGGTTTGCTACTGTCACCGGGAGGTCGATTTAACAACAAGTTCGGTCTCCTGTGAGACGACATTAGTTGTGATCTAAGATCACGTAACAGGGTGGGCCGCGAGAAGGCTGCCATCATCCCCCTCATCAAGAACCCAGCCACAGCCACCGCAACGCTGGAGTCCTTGAACTCGGCGAGACGTGAAAGGTGGAGGGGCCTTGTGGAGAAGACTAACTTCACTCACTCCAGCAGGAAAGCAGGGGCCCTGCTCCGTCAACTTGGTGGGGCAAACCCCACCTATAAACACAGGACGACCATCAGCTCAGACGCCATTGCATCCCACTCGATACAAACTCCGGTGGACAAAGAATTTCGACGCCAGGTGAAGCGGCAGCTTTCGACAAACTTGATGGCGGCACCAAGATCGTCAACTATGTCTGATCCGTTCACCTTGGACAAACTAAACGCAGCCCTGTCGACAACCAAATCTGGAAAAGCTGCTGGTCCAGAAGGTGTTTATCCAGAATTCCTAAAAGCACTGGGACGCAAAGCGAAGAGATGGTTGACCTTCTTCTCTGAGGTACTGGCAGCTGGTAAAATTCCACCTATTTGGAGGGAGACTAATATAATTGCCCTCCTGAAGCAGGGGAAGAGTGCTTGTGAAGCCTCCAGCTACCGCCCGATCTCCTTACTTTGCACTTGTTATAAAGTACTGGAGAGGCTCCTACTCCACAGACTAGACCCCATCATCGAGCCAATCATTCCTAAGGAGCAAGCGGGCTTCCGGAGCGGCCATAACTGCTGCGACCAAGTGGGAGCTTTAACAACGCACATCGAAGCAGGCTTCCAGCGCAGCTCAAGACCGCCGGAGCACTCGTGGACCTGTCAGCGGCGTATGACACAGTATGGAAGCATGGACTGCTTTTCAAGATCTCCACCATTTTACCCTGCAGAACAGCAATCCATCTTCTCAACTCCATGCCTAGCAACCGACACTTCCGTGTGTACTCTGGCACCCAGAAGAGCAGATATAGGACATTGAACAAGGGACTCCCACAGGGTTCTGTCCTGGCATCCATGTTATTCAAGGCATCAAGGGATATGGGGAGAGAGCGGGAATATGGTATTGAGACAGAGGATCAGCCATGATCATATTGAACGGCGGAGCAGGCTCGAAGGGCCGAATGGCCTACTCCTGCTTCTATTTTTCTATGTTCTATGTTTACACCGGTAACCTGCCCGAAACAGAGTCCCGCAAGTGCGTATACGCTGCTGACATTGCCTTGGCCACGCAAAATATGTATCAGTCCATCACCGAAGAGACCCTAAGCAGTGATTTACAGAGGATGGAGGCCTACTTCCACCAATGGCGACTTCGGCCAAACCCGCAAAAGACCGTCACCTCGACATTCCACCTCAACACCCATCAAGCAAACCAAGCTTTGAAAGTCTCCTTCTGCGGCGCAGAGGTAAATCATGCCAAAAAAACCCTCCTATTTAGGAGTCACGCTTGATCGCACCCTGTCATATAGACAACATCTCCAGAACCATGGGAAGAAACTAAAGAGTAGGGTCAACTTGATCCAGAAACTCGCCGGATCCACATGGGGAAGCACTCGCCCTGGTGTACTCTACAGTGGAGTACTGCTCTCCGGCATGGCTCTCAAGTCCACATGTCAAATCCATTGATGTCCAGCTGAATTCTACTATGAGAATTATCACTAGTACGCTTTTATCGACACCAAAACCTTGGCTGCCCGTGCTTGCAAACATCACACCACCACACCTATGCCATGAATATGCAGTCTCCAGAGAATACACCCGTACACCAGCAATCCAGGCCGACTTGAACAACCTACCACCAACCCGTCTCAAATCTAGAAGGCCATTTTGGACCATCGCCGAAGCCCTTCAGCGATCTTCCCTCAGCCTTGATGACCGATGGCGGAAAGCTTGGAAGAACTGCCACATATGGAATGGATTCCTTATAGAGGGCCCCACAGTACAACCTGAAGGATCAAACCTTCCTCACAAACAGTGGACAACCATCACCCGCCTCAGAATTGGTCATGGTAGATGCTGCCACCTTCTCCATAGATAGAAGATCAAAGCATCCCCATCATGCAACTGTGGAGCTCCTGATCAGACCCTGGAGCACATCATTGAGCACTGCCCTCAGAGGAAATTCACAGGCCGCCTACCAGATATCCACACTGTTACACCGGAAGCTTTAGCCTGGATATCCGACTTAGATATTGACATCTGATTTGCTTTGCTACTACCATACGACAGAAGAAGGCATAGAAAGTAGAGCACAGAAACAAGCCATTCGGCCCAACTGGTCCATGCTGGTGTTTATGCTTCACACGTGCCTCCTCCCACCCCTCTTCATCTAACCCTGGACAGAGTTCATAGACAGACAGTGCCACACATATTCCCAATTCCATCAAAGGGAGATTGATATTTACACTGATGTTACTATGGGCTCTTTTCCTTTAATAGATGGTGCCCAAGCCAGAAGTGAAAATCTACCGCCAACAGGCAGATAAAGGGTCCAACTGCTAAATGGTTTGGCCAGACTCATATTTAAGGTGCATTCCCCCCCCACCCCAACCTTTTTGGCCCATTAAATTGGCCCAGAACCAGGGGTCATAATCTAAGGATAAGGGGTAAGCCATTTAGGACAGAAATGAGGAAGAATTTCTTCACCCAGAGAGTGGTGAACCTGTGGAATTCTCTACCACAGAAGGTAGTTGAGGCCAAGTCATTAAATATATTCAAGAATGAGTTAGATATATTTCTTAAAGCTAAAGGTATCAAGGGATATGGGGAGAAGGCAGGTACAGGGTACTGAGTTTGGATGATCAGCCATGATCTCATCGAATGGCGGAGCAGGCTCAAGGGGCCGATTGGCCTACTCCTGCTCCTATCTTCTATGTTTCTATGTTTCTATTAAAAGTGAGATTACAGTGTGCAGGCCGATCATCAAGGTCCCGGTCTCCTCGGTCCCTCCTCTCCCACCACTCTTCCTGTCAGCCATGAAACAGAGACTCACAAACGTATCTCCACAATGACACATTGATCCTTGCGAGGCTCCATCTTACTCATTGACCTCAAATAGGCCTACAAGTATTGGCATGTAAAAAAAGCAATATACATCGGCAGAGTGCAAATGCTCAACTTTTGCTCCTCTGGGAAATTGGCAATAATGTAAAGATGCGTTTAAAGAAGCCCTTTAAAAAGAAAAGAAAGAAATTGCATTTCTAAAGCACCTTTCACGACCCCAGGACATTCCAAAACGCTTTACAGCCAATGAAGTACTTTTGAAGTGTAGTCACTGTTGTAATGTAGGGAAACGCGGCAGCCAATTTGCGCTCAGCAAAGTCCCACAAACAGCAATGAGATAATGACCAGATTAATCTGTTTTAGTGATGTTGGTTGACGCATAAATATTGGCCCCAGGACAGCGGAGAGAACTCCCTTTCTCCTCTTTGAAATAGTGCCATGGGATCTTTTACAGCCACCTAAACTTAATGCCTTTAATCTCCAGACTTTGTCGTGACAGGGACAGGCTGTTACTGAATTCATGAGAATATGCAGTGACAGCAAGAAACACAAAGAACTTGTATTTATTCTGCCCTTCCCGGACATCCCAAGGCAAGGAAGGAAGAGCGGCTGTCAATCTACACGCAGCAAGCTCCCACAAACTGCGGCGAGATAAAAAGCTGTTTTCGAAGGTGTTTCGAAACCCATTACCTGGACAGCAGAGGGTTAAACTGAAAAGAAACAGGAGATTGCATATATTTTCACAGACCAGTGCAACTTGCTACTCATGTACCATGGCAATGTCCTCAACTGGGTTTAATGCTTTGTGTGCCAAGATTAAGATCTGCAATTTTACTCTTAAATTTAGCTTGAAGCAGCAAGAACATCTTGCAGAGTACAATGAGAAATCAGGCCTGATTATTTAAGTGCAACGTTTCAGTGCTCGTAATGATGGAAATTTCACTCGCAAATTTGCGAGTACATTTTTTGCATGGAGTTCACCTAACTTGTTCATTTCTATTCCGCGAGTCATTGAATGGAGGTGAATTTATCTTTAATTTATTACCAGCAGATTTCCTGTGCTGTTGGCCACAGTGAGGGTGATGTTAACCCTGCCCACATGGCTGAAACCGTCAGGAGAGCAGTTAAATTCACTCACTTTACTGAGCCGCCTAAAAGACACCATGATCGCAATTTTAACCTGCTCTCCTAATCAGGCAGAAAGGACACTGGCCCAAAGCCAACGGGGTCCTTCTTTACACATGCACATCAGTACCCGATGATGGGTCATGATAACTGGCGCCTGGCTCGAGTCACGTTCAACCAGGCCAGAAGAGGATCAGCCCCAGAAGACGCCGATAAAGATACGGCTAATTACCCCATCTCCTTCCGCCCATTCCCCCCCCCACCCCAACACCTCACCGTCACCCCCTCATTATGACTCCTTTTGAGGCTGAACAGTTTCCCTAGTGTTTTGTAACTCAGACCTCTAAGGCGAGGGATCAGCCCAGTGGGTCTTCTCTGCACTGCCTTCCAATGCTGGAATGTCTTGCTGACCAGAACTGGACTGAGTGCTGAAGATGCGGTCTGACCAGAACAGGACACAGAAAACTGGACACAGAACTAAAGATGTGATCTGAACAGAACTTCCTCTGACTTGTATTCTAATTTTTCAGTTATATATTTCATTTTCTTTTCATTTGTCCTCGCGATGTGGGTGACAAGCCGGCAGTTATTGGCCACTCCACAGGCCCTGAGAGCATTAAGGGGGTGAAATTCAACATTGGCCAGGGTCCTAAACAGACGGTAGCAGATTGGCTACACATTATACACCCGCCCATTATACATTCGCCCGTTATACACCAGCCCATTATAAACCCTGCCCTTTATACACCCGCCCATTATACACCCTGCCCATTTTACACCCGCCCATTATACACCCCGCCCGTTATACACCCGCCCGTTATACACCTCGCCCGTTATACACCAGCCCATTATACACCAGCCCATTATACACCCCACCCATTATACACCATGCCCGTTATACACCAGCCCATTATACACCTCGCCCGTTATACACCCCGGCCATTATACACCCCGTCCGTTATACACCCTGCCCGTTATACACCCCGCCTGTTATACACCCCGCCTGTTATACACCCCAGCCGTTATACAACACGCATGTTATACACCCGCCCATTTTACACCCGCCCGTTATACACCCTGCCCTTTATACACCCGCCCATTATACACCCTGCCCATTTTACACCCGCCCATTATACACCCCGCCCATTATACCCCGCCCGTTATACACCCGCCCATTATACAGCCGCCCATTATACAGCTGCCCGTTATACACCCCGCCCATTATACAGCTGCCCGTTATACACCCGCCCGTTATACACCCGCCCATTATACAGCTGCCCGTTATACACCCCGCCCATTATACAGCCGCCCGTTATACACCCCGCCCGTTATACACCCCACCCGTTATACACCCTCTTGTTATACACCCACCCGTTATACACCCGCCCGTTATACAACCTGCCCGTTGTACACCCTGTCCGTTATACACCACGCCCGTTATACACCCGCCTGTTATACACCCTCCCGTTATACAACCCACCCGTTATACACCCCGCCCGTTATACACCCGCCTGTTATACACCCTCCCGTTATACAACCCACCCGTTATACACCCCGCCCGTTATACACCCTCCTGTTATGCACCCCGCCCATTATACACCCGCCCGTTATACACCCTGTCCGTTATACACCCCGCCCGCTATAGACCCGCCCGTTATACACCCGCCCGTTATACACCCCCCCGGTATACGCCCGTCTGTTATACACCCTGTCCGTTATACACCCATCTGTTATACACCCGTCTGTTATACACCCTGTCCGTTATACACCTGCCCGTTATACACCACATCCATTATACACCCGTCTGTTATACACCCTGTCCGTTATACACCCGCCCGTTATACACCACATCTGTTATACACCCGCCCGTTATACACCACATCCGTTATACACCCCGCCCGTTATACACCCTGTCCGTTATACACCCGCCCGTTATACACCACATCCGTTATACACCCGTCTGTTATACACCACATCCGTTATACACCCTGTCCGTTATACACCCATCTGTTATACACCCATCTGTTATACACCACATCCGTTATACACCCGTCTGTTATACACCCTGTCAGTTATACACCCATCTGTTATACACCCGTCTGTTATACACCCTGTCCGTTATACACCTGCCCGTTATACACCACATCCGTTATACACCCGTCTGTTATACACCCTGTCCGTTATACACCCGCCCGTTATACACCACATCCGTTATACACCCCGCCCGTTATACACCCTGTCCATTATACACCCGCCCGTTATACACCACATCCGTTATACACCCGTCTGTTATACACCACATCCGTTATACACCCCGCCCGTTATACACCCTGTCCGTTATACACCCCGCCCATTATACACCCATCTGTTATACACCCCACCCGTTATACGCCCGCCCGTTATATACTCCACCCGTTACACACCCGCCCGTTACACACCTACCCGATATACACCCTGCCCATTATCCCATTCCAGAGAATTGAGCACATAATCCAGGCTGACACCCCAGTGCAGTTATGATGGTGTGCTCAGTATCTCAGTACTGAGGGGGTGCTGCACTGTCGTCTTTCAGATGAGAAGACCCTGTTTCCATGATCCCATGGCACTAATTTGAAGAGGAGCAGTGGAATTGTCCACAATGTCCTGGCCAATATTTATCTCTCAACCTACATCACTAAAACAGAGTATCTGGTCATTATCACATTGCTTTTTGTGGGAGCTTGCTCTGCGCGAATTGGCTGCTGCGTTTCCTACATTACAACAGCAACTACACTTCAAAAAGTACTTAATTAGCTGTAAAGCACTTTGGGATGTCCTGAGGTCATGAAAAGGGCTATATAAATGCAAATTTATCTCTCGTTCTCTTTTTCTCTCTCTCTGGAGGAAAGCTGGAGGAACAGACGATCTGTTTACCATTTCTGTCAAGGTGATTTGTGGCTGTGGCTTGATACTAGCTTTGGAGGCAGTTTGCATCATTCTATGAAGGTTTGCCAACTATTTTTCAACAGGACTGAACCCTTTCATATAGCACAGTTCTGGAAATGTTCCAGTTAGCTCCTTAGAGCACATTTAAAGGTTGTGATGCTCATAACAAGCAATAAATTAGATGTGAACACAATTTTGATGGAAGTAATCACACATAGCATTGATAGTGAGACTGAGACAGAAATTTGATCTGTCGTTTATCGGTAATCAATGTATAAAACTATCCCCACTATTTTCTAATAAATTTTTTATATTAATTTGTCAAAAGAACCAGAGGGGAGATGAGGAGAATTTTTTTTCTATGCAGCCAATTGTTATGATCTGCCTGAAAGGGTGGTGGAAACAGATTCAATAATTACTTTCAAAGAAAATTGGATAAATACTTTAAAAGGAAAAATTGGCAGGGCTATAGGGAAAGAGCAGGGGGGAGTAGAACTAATGGGAGAGCTCTTTCAAAGAGCCAATACAGACACGATGGGCCGAATGGCCTCCTTCTGTGCTGTAAGCTTCTATGATTGTGGCATATAAATGCTTGGGAATGTGACGCTCCTCAGAAAGCAATGCGTAAAAGAAGACTTGCCAGTTTGATCAACATCCAGTGAACCCTCATATGCCACCCTGCCCCCTCTATATCTGTAGGCCTTCACACATCTACCTGTCAACGACTGGCTTCATACAGGGTTTCGGGTCAGCAGACAGTCAGGCATGCCTCAGCGCTCACCGATGGGAATGGCACCGTGGAGTGGAACAGAGAGCAACAATCCTTATAACCATCTCCTGTAGCACCACCTCCACTTCATGAAGCATCAATTAAGTTGAGTGCTGAGCTGCTCTGTCACTGCCTAAAGACTCATGCCTTCACCTTTCCCTTCATGTTTGCCTGTCGTTTAGTCCCTTGCCGCTTCCGCTGCTAATGGGTTGAGATGCATTTTGAGGGTCTCTGAAGGCTGGTGGAATTTTTGTCCCCCTATTCTGACACTCCCCTTTAATTGAGCCCAACCCTTTAAATTTCACTGACACACAACTTTCTGCTCACACCACTGTCTTTCAGATGAGACATTAAACCGAGGCCCCGTTGCCATGATCACATGGCACTATTTCGACGAAGAGCTGGGGAGTTGTCTCCAGTGTCCTGGCCAATAGTTATCCCTCTACCAACATCATACAAACAGATTATCCGTTCATTATCTCATTGCTGTTTGTGGGACTTTGCTGTGCACAAAAAGTTTGGTTTTAATGAGCGTCTTAAAGGAGGAGAGAGAGGTAGAGAGGCGGAGAGGTTTAGGGAGGGAATTCCAGAGCTCAGGGCCCAGGCAGCTGAAGGTACGGCCGCCAATTGCCGAGCGATTAAGATCAGGAATGCGCAAGAAGCCAGAACTGGAGGAGCGCCGAGATCTCTGAGGGTTGTAGGGCTGGAGGAGGCTACAGAGATAGGGAGGGGCGCGGACAAGGACAGATTTCCAAACAAGGATGAGAATTTAAAATTTCAGGCGTTGCTGGAACGGGAGCCAATGTAGGTCAGCGAGCACAGGGGTGATGGGTGAACGGGACTTGGTGAGAGTTAGGCTGCGGGCAGCAGAGTTTCACTAAAAAACAGATTATCTGGTCATTATCACATGGCTGTTTGTGGGAGCTTGCTGTGCACAAATTGGCTGCTGCATTACATAAGATAAGATAAGATAATTACAAGAGTGACTACACTTCAGAAGTACTTCATTGGCTGTAAAGCGCTTTGAGATGTCCTGAGGTCGTGAAGGGTGCTGTAGAAATCCAAGTCTTTCTTTCATTCTTTCTGGAGGAGCAGAGGACGGGGGTAATTTTGACTTTTGGGGATAGTATAAAACAGGCGATATCAGATCGTTATACATTTCTCCCGATTTTCGTTATCATTGAAGTCAACGCAAATGAAGATCGGGAGGGAAATACTCCGGGCAGCTGATCCGATATCACACGTTTTATACTATACTAAAGTCAAAAATAGCTCCCGAATGTGCTTCCTACACCCATTCTAATCTAGACCTAGAGTGTGTCAAAGATCTAACCTCAGAAAATCGCAAGAAGACTTCTGTTAGGGGCCTGTCTAAGATCCGCCAATAGCTATTTAGGTACAAGCCCCAGAAGCAAAATACTGCGGATGCTGGAAATCTGGAAATGCTGGAAATACTCAGCAGGTCAGGCAGCATCTGCGGCGAGGGGAAGGTAGGGTTCACGTTTCAGATCGATGACCTTCCGTCTAAACCCTGGTGAAAGGTCATCGACCTGAAACCTTAACACCACCTTCCCCTCTCCACAGATGCTGCCTGACCTGCTAAGTTGTTTCCAGCATTTTCTGTTTTAATTTCAGGTAGAAAGGGGGTGAAATTCCCATTGCTAGCACCTCCCACGGTGGGAGGCGCAAACGGGGCGCAAACGGCTTTTCGCCGCCCCTCTCCCCCCCCCCCCAACCCCCCGGTAACCGCACCTCCCACGATATTCCGCGGGATGTTAGCGGCGGCGCTACCGGGTATCGCCCCGATCTTCTGCGCCCGCAGATCATGACGTCATCTCCAAGCGCAGCGTCCTGGTAGGGCCTCGGGAGAAAAGTGCCCCCTTGTGCCCCGCGGCAGCACCGAGCGATGTTACCGACCGCTGCAGGGGGCGCGAACAGCGAGACCGGCCGCTCGCGGGGCGCCATTTAAAGGCACGGTGGCCGGCCGACATGGAAAAAAGTCGGCGATTTAAAAAATAAATAATTTCTGAGCACCGGACGCGGGCTGAGTACCCCCGGTGCTCCAGCAGATGCAGAGTTCGCAGCGTGGGGCCCTTCCCTTTAATTGAGGGAAGAGCCTCTGCAACGTGGCAGCGCCACGCGTGGCCACACGTGGCGCTGCTGAGCACATCGCTCCGGATCGGGACAGTCCTCATCTCTTGCGCTCCAAGACGCAAGTGGAGAGCTTGATTTAGTGCCTCCCTTCCCTCTTGGAGCAACAAATGGGAATTTCTGAACTTTTCAAACATTTTTGACTGAGCGCCCCAAATGGCCCTCTAGGGGAATTTCTCCCCCAAACACTATTACAATAGCAGACAATCTAGCCCTGCTTGTGTGTGTGTGTGTGTGTGTTAGTGGTTCCGTCTCTCAGTGAGCCTGGGATGATTTAGCTCTGTAATCTTGAGTACACGCAATAAATACTGAGACTATATTCTGTTTTTGCCCAGTAGCGACATTGCTTATCTTTTTTGAGTGTTACTTTATCTCGAATTCTGCAGGAAGCATTCAAAGCGACTTGACTCACTGCCTTGTTTTAATTAACTACTTGCAATCTGTCTCCAGACTCTTGGGGGGGGATCTCGTCTTTATACGATAGAGTAAAACGGGTGATCGCGCGTCGACAGCCCGTTTTACATGGAATCATGGAATGATGCAGCACAGAAGGAGGCCATTTGGCCCCTCCTGCCTGTGCTGGCTCTTTGAAAGAGTGATCCGATTCGACCCACAACCCCTGCCTGCTCTTTCCCCATAGCCCTGCAAATTTCAAGTATTTATCCAATTCCCTTTTGAAAGTTACTATTGAATCTGCTCCCACCGCCCTTTCAGGCAGCGCATTCCCGATCACAACAACTCGCTGCGTAAAAAAATTCTCCTCATCTCACCTCTGGCTCATCTCTCTCAATTTTTATTTCCATTGACTTCAATAGCTGCCGACTCGCCCCAACTCGACCCGTTTTACACTATCGCACATAGTCAAGGTCTACCCCCTGCTATTGTGCTGTACTGTTCTGTTCAATATCTTAACCTGTGCTGCTTGCTTCTGCAAATAATTCAATTTGTGAATAAACCTTTTAATCATTTATCCTGTTATAAAGAGTGTCTTGTCAATGGCATATGAAATTTAATGTTGATAAATGTAAAGTACTTTGTAAATGGTGTTGTAACAACAAAAACAACTTGTATTTATATAGCGCCTTTAACGTAGTGAAACATCCCAAGATGCTTCACAGGCACATTGTCAGACAAGAATTGACACCGAGCTACATAAGAAGATATTAGGACAGGTAACCAAAAGCTTGGCCAAAGAGGTAGATTTTAAGGAGCATCTTAACGAAGGAGAGAGAGACGGAGAGGCGGAGAGGTTCAAGGAGGGAATTCCAGAGCTTGGGGCCCAGGCAGCTGAAGGCACGGCCGCCAATGGTGGAGTGATGAAAATCAGGGATGCGCAAGAGGCCAGAATTGGAGGAGCACAGGGATCTCGGAGGGTTGCAGGGCTAGAGGAGGTTACAGAGATAGGGAGGGGTGAGACCATGGAGGGATTTGAAAACAAGGATGAGAATTTTTAACGTGTAGGTCAGCGAGCACAGGATAGTTCAAACGTTCAGTTGTCTTTGTTGATCGCTGATCTGCATTGGTTGGACACGTTGGGTATTAAGTGTACTATGACTCATAGGTCTCTCAGTTTCATCTTTAACTATTTCAACACCATTCATGGACTTAACAAAGTGAAATGGTTTTTGATAGAGATTACCAAAGATCAGAGGCACAGCGAATGAAAGATGTGTCTTCACTGGTGAGTTGGAAGGAGTGGGGAACAGATAGGAATCCAGAGTGTTGGGAACTGAGGTTGTAGGCTGGGACAGAAAGACTGCTGAGATTTTAAACCCCCTTCCCTAATCTCACTTATTTCATCCAAGGAAATAAACCAGCACTTTCATAGAGTCAGTAGACTCTGGAAATCCGATGATGGACTGTAGGAAATTCTTTGCCCATATTTAGGTCAATTGAAATTTTCAAGACTGACAGATCGACAGATTTTTGTAAGGTAAGGGTATCAAGGGATATGGTTGAAAGGCGGGTCAATGGAGTTGAGGTACAGATCAGCCATGATCTGATTATATGGGAGAACTTGAGATGCTGAATGGCCTACTCCTGTCCCTATGTTCCTAAATCCACATTCCTTCCAGGAAACCATATGAAAATTAAAACAATTTCTGGAAGTGGGCACCCCCTCGGAAATGGGAGCACTGATAGAGAGAAGGGATGATGCAAGTTTTTGATGGAACTCTTCCTTTAATGGCAATATTGCGACAGCAAGGAATGGTAATATGAGAGGTACATTGCGCACTCCTTCCATGCTTTAGGAAATTTTATGGTATCTAGCTTATTAGCATATTATTTCATACAGATACATCACAAATCTTTGGATTCTGAGACACTGCACTTCATAAATTGAAAATCTTGATCCCGAAATTCTTGGGGCTTTGGAGGGCAGATCTATGGTATTATGGGGGCAGGAAGTTGGAACATGGTTCAGTCCGGGTGCTACCTCTATTAACAAGTGTCAGCCATGGCTCAGTTAGTAACACTATCACCTCTGAATCAGAAGGTTGTGGGTACAAGCCCCACTCCAGAGACTTGAGCACAAAATCTAGGCCGACGCTCCAGTGCAGTACTGAGGGACCATCTTTCGGATGAGACGTTAAATCGAGCCACCATTTGCCCATCAGGTGGATGTAAAAGACCCCATGGCACTATTCGAAGAAGAGCTGGAGAGTTCTCCTCAGTACCCTAGCAATTTTTATCCCTCAACCAACATCACTAAAACAGATTATCTGGTCATTATCATATTGCTGTTTGTGGGACCTTGCTGTGCGCAAATTGGCTTCTATGTTTCCTACATTACAACAGTGGCTACACTTCAAAAGTACTTCATTGGCTATAAAGCGCTTTTGAAAGTCCTAAGGTCGTGAAAGGTGCTATAGAAATGCAAGACTTCCTTGCTTCCTTCAGCTATCATCAGAAGTCCCAGCAGTTTCAGGAATGGGCACAATGACAGCCTGCTCACAAAGGGTGAGGTGGCAGATAATCCTATTTTAGCGCCTTGGGATGTTTTGCTACGTTAAAGGCGCTATATAGATGCAAGTTGATTAATTGAAGGAAATTCTTGATACGACATATTTTTGCTCAATTATGCCCTTCATGATGCTGGACACTAGGGCCGCCTGTGAGTCCCTAGAAACCAGAGTTGCTCGAGCTTTTGGAACTTGGGGCGGAGGAGATATTGAAAATTTAAAGGCCGGTTTCGCCAACGCAGAACCAAAACTGGCAGAAGAAACACGCAGCGCAAAACAATTCTGCCGATCAGTACCCAGCCCCTCAGGCATGCTGACACCTTTGACAAGGTCCCTCCCTCTCTGGCCAGATGGTCACCCCAGTCTAGCCGCAAACAGGTGTGGTCACCTCCCCCCCAAACAATTACAAACAATAGCCCCACTCCCCCAGAACTTCAAGCAAGGGTCCAGGAGGGCATCGTCAGCGAGTAGGCCAGAAGTTCTGCTCCGCCCCCAGATACACCCCATCCCAGAGGCTTATCCGGGAATTTCAGGGGGCAGGTTCTATTCCCATCCGAAAGGATCCTCATGCAGAAATCCCCTCCAAGTCACGCACCATCCTGACTTGGACATACATCATTGTTCCTTCATCGTCGCTGGGTCAAATTCCTGGAACTCCCTCCCTAACAGCACCGTGGGAGCTACCTTCACCGCAAGGAATGCAGCGATTCAAGAAGGCGGCTCACCACCACCTTCTCAAGGACAATTAGAGATGGGCAATAAATGCTGGCCTTGCCAGCGACACCCACATTCTGTGAATGAATAACTAAAAAAATTAACAAAACCGAAAACGCCGTTTGCCTTTGATGTCCGACAGCCGACACCATGTTGGTATTTGCAATAAGAGAGGCACAGCCGCCTATTTTCGTTCAATATAATTGGGGAATGCTGCGTGAAGCGCTTCAGCAAGGTCTGGAATGGTCTGCTCTTTACAAACCTAATCACTGTGCAAGCGCAAGGATGAGTTCTGACACCCACCAACTGTGCCAGTTTTGCTAAATATTCTCTGGAAGATTAAAGCTGTCACAACACATACCTCAGAAGCATTAACTATGATGAATGTAAGCACAGCTGCTGCTGTTTGTATCTGCTTCTTTTATATCCTATTACAAACAAATTCAAGGCTATTCCGCTATCGAAAAACTCTTTTCTCCACCACCCCTCGCTAATCTTTGTCTTTCGACATTATGATTAATACTCCATTCGCTGAAAATAAAATCGTCAGATTTTTTTTAAGCATTGGAGCTGTTTGTTAGATTGGTTGTTGGCTCCTGGCTTTGCAGTAGAGGTTTGTGGGTTTTTTAAAGAATGTGTTCCTGGGATATGGACATCACTAGCAAGGCCAGCATGTATTGCCCATCCCTAGTTGCCCCTTGAGAAGGTGGTGGTGACCCGCCTTCTCCTTGAACCGCTGCAGTCCATGTGGTGAAGGGACTCCCACAGTGCTGTTAGGGAGGGAGTTCCAGGATTTTGACCCAGTGACGATGAAGGATCGGCCGATATACTTCCAAGTCGGGATGGTGTGTGACTTGGAGGGGAACTTGTGAGATGATGCTGTCCCATGCACCTGCTGCCCTTGTCCTTTGTAGCCCTGAAGCGGAGATGCCAGTGTTGGACTGGGGTGGACAAAAGTGAGAAGTCGCACAACACCAGGTTATAGTCCAACAGCTTTATTTGAAATCACAAGCTTTCGGAGCGCTGCTCCTTCGTCAGGTTCTTCACTTCACCTGACGAAGGAGCAGCGCTCCGAAAGCTTGTGATTTCAAATAAAGCTGTTGGACTATAACCTGGTGTTGTGCGACTTCTCACTCTTGTCCTTCTAGGTGGTGGAGGTCACCGATTTGGGAGGTGCTGTCGAAGAAGACTTGGCGAGTTGCTGCAGTGCATCCTGTAGATGGTACACACTGCAGCCACGGTGTGCCGGTGGTGGAGGAGTGGATGTTGGAGGGACTGGATATTTAAGATGGTGGATGGGCTGTCGATCATGCGGACTGCTTTGTTCTGCATGGTGTTGAGCTTCTTGAGTGTTGTTGGAGCTGTACTCATCCAGGTATATGGAGAATATTCCATCACACTCCTGACATGTGCTACCACTTGCAAGGGTTCAGGCGCCACATAGGGATTTACTTTTCAACTTAATCCTTACACAATAAGAATTTGCATTTATATCGCGCCTTTAATATAGGAAAATATTAAAAAGTAGGAAAGGCGCTTTGCAGAAAAGTAGTTAATAGAAATGGGTGGCGAGCCACTGAAGGTGATGTTAGGAGGGGCAACCAAAAGATTGGTCAAAGGAATGGATTTCAAGCAGTGTCTTAAATGAAAAGAGGGAGGAGGGGGCGAGGCAGCGGGGTTTAAGGAGGAAATTCCAGAATGTGGAGAATAGACAGCTAAAGGCATGGCCATCGATGGTGGTGGCAAAGGGATGAGGAGTCAGAGGAATGAAGAATTTGGAAGCATGGTTTTAGGGCTGGGGTAGGTTACGGAGATAGGGATGGGCAAGGTCATGAAGGGATTCAAACACGAGGAGAATACTTACACCAAAGTGATGAAAAATGAAACAGCTCTGGCCTCTTGCGCATCTCCGATTTCCTTCGCTCTACCACTGGGGCCGTGCCCTCAGCTGTCTAGGCCCTAAACTCTGGAATTCACTCCCTAAATCACTACATCGCTCTACCTCTCTCTGTCCTCCTTTAAGTTACTCCTTAAAACCTATCTCTTTGACCAAGCTTTTGATCACCTATCCTAATAACTCCATTTGTGGCTCGGTGTCAAAATTTTGTCTGATTACGTTCCTGTAAAGTACCTTGGGATGTTTTTAGCGCGTTAAAGGTGCTATATAAAGGCAAGCCATTGTTGTTATCTGTGATTTATTAAAAATATATCTGCGCACACAGCTGCCTGGGCCCTAAGCTCTGGAATTCCCTCCCTAAACCTCTCCGCCTCTCTACCTCTCTCTGCTCCTTTAAGACACTCCTTAAAACCTACCTCTTTGACCAAGCTTACGGTCACCTGTCCTACTATCTCCTTATGTGGCTCGGTGTGAAACGTTGTCTGATTACCCTTCCGTGAAGTCCCTTGGGACGTTTTACTATGTTAAAGGCGCTATATAAATGCAAGTTGTTGTTATTGTTGTTGCATTATAACTTTTCAAAATGGCCCCCCCTTTTTAAGGGAACCATGGGAACGACTAAACTTGGCGGTGGTCCTGAAAACCAACTTCCCCCAGCTCCAGATAACAGGGAAATGAGTGAACCTCCCCACTAACCCTGTCGATTTTGGTGGGACCAGAGCTAAAAAACACAGGGTGCGAATCTCCGTACTTACACAGAGATGCCCCCTCCCCCCCCCCCCACTTAGGTTTGGGGGCCTGAATAACACAGATTTCAACAAAGATGATTTAGGTGAATTTTTAATTTTTGTTTAATAGAACATTGTGGTTAGAACTGTGGTGAGAATGTTGGACTCGCTACCACTTGGAGTAGCTTGAGGAGAATAGCAGAGACGCATTTAAGGGGAAGCGAGATAAGCACATGAGGGAGAAAGGAAGAGAAGGGAATGCTGATGGGGTGAGATGAAGTAAGGTGGGAGGAGGCTCGTTGGGCCGAATGGACTTTATTCTGCGCTGTAAATTCTATGTAATAGACTATTTACCATCGAAATAAGATAATTATTTTAACATGTCTTTACTTTGACTGCATGCCCGGGGAAAATAAAGTCCACTCTGTGTCCATTTGCTTTGTTACACAGTGAAATTCTTGTGTTTGCTTTACTCAAGTTTCACTCAATATTGACTTCACGTGGGCAGAGAGGGCAGCAGACAGTCAAGTTTATTATTCCAAATGCAAAATTCATTACCAAGAATAACAGGGCTGCTTAGAATTCCTCTAGGAAGGGGAAAAATGATTACTTGAACAAATATGCGTCCTTATTGTGGGTGTGAATGTAAGCCGTTTCCTTGGCCTCTCTCGCATTGCGGTTTCCTGTATGTCTGACATTCCAGGTCAGTTGGAACCAATTGCGCTGTCAAGAAAAATCCTGCCACTAAATGTAGAAATAGACTGTTACTCATAAACGGTATTGAATAGGAGGTCAAAATGTGCCGCCCTCCCACTCAGCAACTTTCAAGAGTTGACTTTTGAAACCAAAGCGGGTTAGACGCTGGCCTCTTAACTCTGGGAGCCGGGTTCAAACACTGATGGGGATGAAAATATCACTGGTTGTGAAGGCGTCTGTGTTTGGGCAGTCTCAATCTAGTTTCTAGCGCCGGAGGGCTCACTGCGAAAATAGCGGCCTGATTCACTCCGAAGTTGGCACTGAAGTGACAATCGCACGTCGAGAGGCCACAGGGCGACAGGTGTGCGGGGTGTGGAGAATATCGCACTGGTGTCATAGCAAGTGCTCTTGTGAGGCTGAGCAACCATTGTGCAGGAGATTTACCAGGGATCTACAACAACAGCGCCTTTAATGATGTAAAGCGTCCCAAGGCACTTCACAGGAGCGTTACCAGACAAAAAACTGTAAGGAGATATTAGGACAGGTGACCAAAAGCTTGGTCAAAGAGGTAGGTTTTAAGGAGCGTCTTAAAGGAGGAGAGAGAGGTAGAGAGGCGGAGAGATTTAGGGAGGGAATTCCAGAGCTTCGGACATCGACGGCTGAAGGCACGGCCGCCAATAGTGGGCCGAAGGAAGTCGGGGGATAGACAAGAGCCCAGAATTGGAGGAGCCCGGATAACTTGGAGGGTTGTAGGACTGGAGGAGGTTACAGAGATAGGGAGGGGGCAAGGCCATGGTGGAATTTGAAGACGAGGATGAGAATCTAACTCTGCCATCTGTGCTAAACCTACATTGACCTAATCTGAGAATGTTGGAAGTAGATCCAACACCATCTGTAAAGAAAAGAGAGACAGATTAATCTTTTGGATGCAGGTCCTTTATCAGAACTGCCGCGTGGAATTCCTGGAAGAGAAGTGGCTGTGAGTCAAAAAGTCAAAGTATAAGCATTTCATTTTCCCAGTGAGTGCAGACGGCCATGTCTTCAGCTGCCTAGGTCCTAAGCTCTGGAATTCCCTCCCTAAACCTCATTGTTTCTTTTTCTCCTCCTTTAAGGTCCTCCTTAAAACCTACTTTTTTGATCAAGCTTTTGGTCACCTGCCCTAATAGCTACTTCTTCGGCTCGGCATCAGTTCTTGGTTTGATAGTTGCTCCTGCGAAGGGCCTTGGGACATTTTACTACATTTAGAGGCGTGGTACAAATGAAAGTTGTTGTTGTTGTAAATTAGATCATGGCTGATCTGTACCTCAACTCCAAGAGTAAACGTGGCAGGACTGGGAGGAAAAGGTGGCACTGGGGCAATAGTCAGGACTGAAAGGGAAGAGGCGGGACTGGGAGGAGGAGGCAGGACTGGGAGGAAAAGGTGGCACTGGGGCAATAGTCAGGACTGAAAGGGAAGAGGCGGGACTGGGAGGAGGAGGCAGGACTGGGAGGAAGAGGCGGGACTGGGAGGAGGAGGCGGGACTGGGAGGAAGAGGCGGGTCCGGGGGAGGAGGAGGCGGGACAGGCTTGGATGAACAGTACCATCAGGGAGAAAAGGAAAATCACAGGGCAGGTGACCCAGGTTACAGTTATGGTAATGGTGGAAGATTTTCTTTGGTTGCCCAGCTTTCATGACATTGGAACCATAACAGAAAGATTTTATCTGCTCGATATTTCTAGCTAAAAGGTAAATGCGTCATTTTAGCATGCTTACGTTGACGTGGGCTAGGCCTATAAGACCATGTGCCGAGAAGCCTTAAGAATAGACAACAATGGAGGAGCAGCCCCAAACTCAGTTAAGAACCTACTTGGTCATTCTTGGGCTAATGGGGGCCCTGTTTCTAAATCTCTTTGGCTGGGTCCCAGGAAGTGTGAGATTTCACCAGGGTAAGATGTTCTTGCCCAATCTTCCCTACCCTCATTATCTGAACGCTTCAGGAAGGTGTCCAGAGCTATTTTGAATGATGTTGTGTCAACTGTGGCTCAGTGGGTAGCACTCTCGCCTCTGAGTCAGAAAGTCGTGGGTTCGAGTCCTCACTCCAGAGACTTGAGCACGTAATCCAGGCTGACACTCCCTGTGCAGCATTGAGGGAATGCTGCACTGTTGGAGGTGCCATCTTTGGGATAAGATGTTAAACCGAGAACCCGTCTACCCTCTCAGCTGGACGTATAAGATCCCAGGGCATTATTTTAAGGAAGAGCAGTGAAGTTCTCCCAGTGTTCTGAACAATATTTATTCCTCAACCAACCTCTAAAATAGATGATCTGGTGAATTATTTCATTGCTATTTGAGGGCGCTTGCTGTGTACAAATTGGCTGCTGCATTTTCTACATTACAACAGTGATTACACTTCCAAAAGTACTTAATTGGCTGTAAAGCACTTTGGGATGTCCTGAGGTCATGAAAGACGCTGTAGAAATGCAAATTCTTTCTTTTTCAGGCCTGTGTTTTTGAAGATTTTCCACTGCCCCTCAGTGAGTTTCGAATGTTGGAAATGACTGGTATACTGTGAAAAGCTATACTTGGTACTGTTCTCTGTAGTTCCTCACACTATGCACAATGATGCAGCTGTCTATCTATTGCGCTTATCGAGTGAGGCAAATCGAATTCCTAAAGCACTTACTTTTAGTGAAGAGAGCTCAAGGGCTAATCAGTCTTTGAATGGGGAGCGAATCGGAGCACGGCAATTTCATCCTGGACTGCAGGAATTCAATAACAAGAATCCAACTTTGCAGAAAAGTTGGAGTAGATAGTGAATACTTGAGGGCGGTGCGGTACAATCCTTTGGTCTCTGCATGTAGTACCTGATTATGTCCTTGTTAGTTTTGCAGAGAAATACTTGCACATTGTGAATCACAGAGCACACAGCAGGACTTGCAGGAAGTTATATAAAAGTGGGACTTGTTCCTTTGTACGATTATTTCTCTCTCCAGCGGTGGCTGCATACCTTTTGTGTGATCGGACAAATGCACATATGCATTTAACTCTCTAAGGATTGGAATGAGGGAAATGTTCAGACAGACTTTTTCAATCTTTCAAATGGGGTGGGGTGGGCAGGGAAATGTCAGGGGTTTTTGTGGGGCAAGCCAGAAACTGGTGCTTTTCAAACAAACACCCATTTGCTGTTTCTGAGGGGACAAGCGTTGATGGTCGACCCACATTTATTGTCAGCCTCAAAACAAGCCATCTGGTGCCACTGCTTTTTTGTCTGTGTGTAGCTTATCAACTTTTGCCACCAATTTAAGAACAATTTGACTTCATGGTATTTGAGTTTGGCTTACTCCTTTAAGAGCCACTTGACTGCAGTTGGGTTCAGCCTATCCTTTTAAGAACCACTTCACTTCAGCTGGATTCAGCCTACCCCTTTAAGAACCATAAGAACATAAAACATAAGAACATAAGAAATAGGAGCAGGAGTAGGCCATTCGGCCCTTTGAGCCCTGCTCCGCCATTCAATGAGATTATGGCTGATCTTCTGCCTCAATTCCATTCAACGGCGCTATCGCCATATCCCTTGATGCCCTTACTAGTCAGAAATCTATCGGCTTCTGTTTTGAATATACCCAATGACTGAGCCTCCACAGCCCTCTGGGGTAGAGAATTCCAAAGATTCACCACCCTCTGTGTGAAGAAATTTCTTCTCATCTCAGTCCTGAATGGCCGACCCTTTACCCTGAGGCTGTGGACCCTGGTTCTAGACTCCCCAGCCAAGGGAAACATTCTCCCAGCATCCACCCTATCAAGCCCTGTAATAATTTTGGATTCGGCTTACCCCTTTAAGAGCCACTTCACTTCAGTTAGATTCAGCCTACCCCTTTAAGAACCACTTCACTTCAGTTAGATTCAGCTTACCCCTTTAAGAACCACTTCACTTCAGTTGGATTCGGCCTACCCCTTTAAGTGCCACTTCACTTCAGTTGGATTCGGCCTACCCCTTTAAGTGCCACTTCACTTCAGTTGGATTCGGCCTTCCCCTTTAAGAGCCACTTCACTTCAGTTGGATTCAGCCTACCCCTTTAAGAAACACTTCACTTCAGTTAGATTCAGCCTACCCCTTTAAGTGCCACTTCACTGCAGCAAGAATCGGCCTACCCCTTTTAAAAGACAATATGCTTGGACTTGGATTTGAATCAATCCTTGAAGAGGTACCCTGCGGCTTTTTTGCAAGACTATATTGTTTGTGTGCAGAGTAGCTTTTCTTCCTGTGGCTGCAGAACAGTTAATGGAAATACAGAAAAAGCGGTGCTGGTTTTGTGTCAGCTTGGCTCAGTCTGAAAGACTCTGTCCAATGGGTCAGGAGGTTGTGGGTTAAAACCCCCACCCCGGGACTCCAGCACGTGACCGCGGCTGTCACGCAAGTGCAAGTATTTCTTTCTTGGAATGTGTTTTCTAATCCTAGCATGGAGCAGCAGAACAGATTTGTGTGTTGATTAAAAGGAAAAAACAAAGTAGCTGTACAGGATGAAAGTCTGAAGTAAAGGCAGAAAAACACAGCAGGTCTGTGAGCACCGGTGGAGATTACAGACTGGTTAGTGCTTCAGGCCTAGACCCTTCATTACAATCAGCGGGGGTGAAATTCAACAATGGCGACAGTGCAAGATGGGCGGTAGCGGATCGGGCGCCCGTTTCTCCCCCTCCTGCTCCTTCCCCCCACCCCCCACCCCCACCACCGCCGACACCCGATTTTCCTTTCCGTTGAAGTCAATAGGCGGGGGGGAGGGTGGGTATAATGGGTGGCGGATCTGCTACTGCCCGTTTAATGCTGCCTCCGCAGTTAAATTTCACCCCCCCCCCCCCCAGAGTCCTGACGATAGGTTCACACATCAGCAATTAGCCCTTTATAACTCATTCCAGATGCTGTGTTTATAATAGATTTGCATTTATGTAGCGCCTTTCACGACTGCAGGAGAACCCAAAGTGCTTTACAGCCACTTTTGAAGTGTAGTCACTGTTGTAATGGAGGAAACGCAGCAGAAAATTTGCACGCAGCAAGCCCCCACAAACAGCAATGAGATAAATGACCAGATCATCTGTTTTTAGTGATGTTGATCGAGGGATAAATATTGGCCCAGGTCACCAGGGACAACTCCCTTGCTCTTCGTCAAAATAGTGCCATGGGATCTTTTACGTCCACCTGAGAGGGCAGACAGGAGCTCGAGTTAACGTCTCAACCGAAAGACGGCACCTCCGACGGTGCAGCACTCCCTCAGTACTGCACTGGAGTGTCAGCCTGGATTATCTGCTCAAGTCTCTGGAGTGGGACTTGAACCCACAACCTTCTGATGGCCTAGCTCTAATTTTAAGGTTATTCCGCCTTGATTTGGACTCCACACCAGTGGAAATAGATTCTCTGCAATGTTCCCATTTAGATGCACTGCTGTCTGAAGCGTCCACATAGGCCGCCTTCCGGTTTCTCAGTGGAAAAAACGCACATGCGCGGAAGTTTGAATTGCGCCGCGCACCCAAAAAAAATTAGAGCAAACATTATTTCTCTCTATCTATCCTATCAAATCCTTTAATCATCATGAACCCCTCAATTAGATCACTCCTCGATTTTAAAATTCTCATCCCTGTTTTCACATCCCTCCATGGCCTCGCCCCTCCCTATCTCTGTAATCTCCTCCAGCCCCACAGCCCTCCAAGATATCTGCGCTCCTCTAATTCTGGCCTCTTCAGCATCCCTGATTTTAATCGCTCCACCATTGGTGGCCATGCCTTCAGCTGCCAAGGCCCTAAGCTCTGGAATTCCCTCCCTAAACCTGTCCGCCTCTCCATCTATCTTTGCTCCTTTAAGATGCTCCTTAAAACCTGCATCTTTGACCAAGCTTTTAGTCATCTGCCCTAATATCTCCTTATGTGGCTCGGTGTCAAATTTTCTTTTGTAACGCTCCTGTGAAGCGCCTTGGGACGTTTTACTGCGTTAACGTTGCTATATAAATACAAGCTCATAAAATCATAGAATCATAGAAATTTACAGCACAGAAGGAGGCCATTTGGCCCATCGTGTCTGTGCCGGCCGAAAAAGAGCTATTCAGCCTAATCCCACATTCCAGCTTTTGTTCCGTAGCCCTGTAGGTTACGGCACTTCACGCGCATATCCAAGTATTTTTTAAATGCAATGAGGTTTCTGTCTCTACCACCCTTTCAGGCAGTGCGATCCAGACCCCCACCACCCTCTGGGTGAAAAAAGTTCTCCTCAACGTCCCTGTAATCCTTCTACCATTTAAATCTATGCCCCTTGGTTGTTGACCTCTCTGCTAAGGGAAATAGGTCCTATCCACTCTATCTAGGCCCCATATAATTTTATACACCTCAATTAAGTCTCCTCTCAGCCTTACGTGTTCCAAAGAAAGCAGACCCAAGCTATCCAATCTTTCTTCATAGCTAAAATTCTCCAGTCCTGGCAACATCCTCGTGAATCTCTGCACCCTCTCTTGTGCAATCACATATTTCCTGTAATGTGGTGACCAGAACTGTGCGCAGTATTCTAGCTGTAGCCTAACTAGTGTTTTATACAGTTCTAGCATAACCTCCCTGCTCTTATATTCTATAAAAGTGAGAAGTCGCACAACACCAGGTTATAGTCCAACAGTTTTATTTGAAATCACAAGCTTTCGGAGCGGCTGCTCCTTCGTCAGGTGAAGTGAAGAAATACAAATCAGCACAGCATATATAGACAGAGAACAATGCCTGTGCAGAGTACAATGTCAGACGACTACAGTTAATCTTTCTGACTGCCTTTTATCACACCTTGGCAGAGAGACAATCAGGTCAGTCAGGAAGACATTATATCAAAGACACAGCAAAATACAACTAAGACAATGAGGTGGGGTCACAGGGGGTCTAATGTGTCAGATGCTGCAGTCTGTATGGAAAACCATAAACTTTAATCTTTTTACTTTTTTTACTGGAAATCACATCTGTGAACAAGCCAACGACGACTCGAGTCTGGATGACTGTACGTCAGGTGGGGTTACATGTAGCGTGACATGAACCCAAGATCCCGGTTGAGGCCGTCCTCATGGGTGCGGAACTTGGCTATCAGTTTCTGCTCGATGATTTTGCGTTGTCGTGTGTCTCGAAGGCCACCTTGGAGAACGCTTACCCGAAGATCCGAGGCTGAATGTCCTTGACTGCTGAAGTGTTCCCCGACTGGGAGGTAACACTCCTGCCTGGCGATTGTTGCGCGGTGTCCGTTCATACGTTGTCGTATGTTCTATGTCTCGGCTAATAAAGGAAAGTATGTTCTATGCCTCGGCTAATAAAGAAAAGTATCCCACATGGCTTCTTAACCACCTTATCTACCTGTCCTGCCATCTTCAGGGATCTGCAGACATGCACTCCAAGGTCCTTCTGTACCTTTACGCTTCTCAGTCTCTTACCATTTATTGTGTATTCCCTTGTTTTGTTAGCCCTCCCCAAATACATTACCTCACATTTCATTTGCCACTTTTCTGCCCACCTGACCAGTCCATTGATATCTTCCTGCAGTCTACAGCTATCTCTTCACTATCAACCACACGGCCAATTTTTGTATCACCTGCAAACTTCTTAATCATACCCCCTACATTGAAGTCTAAATCATTGATATCTACCACAAAAAGCAAGGCACCTAGTATTGGGCCCTGCAGAACCTCATTGGAAACAGCCTTCCAGTCACAAAAACATCCTTCGACCATTACCGTTTGCTTCCTGCCACTGAGCCGATTTTGGATCCAACTTGCCACTTTCCCTTGGATCCCATGGGCTTTTACTTTTCTGACCAGTCTGCCATGTGGAACCTTGTCAAAAGTCTTTGCTAAAATCGATGTAGACTACATCAAAATGTGCTACCCTCATCAACCCGCCTTGTTACCTCCTCAAAAAATGCAATCAAGTTAGTCAGACATGACCTTCCCTTAACAAATCCATGCCAACTGTCCTTGATTAATCCATGCCTTTCCAAATGACGATTAATACTGTCCCTCAGAATTTTTTCCAATAATTTGCCTACCAACAAGGTTAGGCTGACTGGCCTGTAATTACTCGATCTATCCCTTTCTCCCTTTTTAAACAACAGTACAACATTAGCAATTGTTGTTAATCTTATATACTCAATGGGTTGACTGATTTTCCTCATTTTGTGTTGAACATGCCATTGGTTGAAGACAGTCACATACCACTTGCTAAAATGCATAGCACTGTTAGTTTTAGTGACTTTGCCTTCGAGTTGAGAAAGATATTTTCTACGACATCAATTGCTTCAGCACCGCCAGTGGCCATGGCCTCTGTGATGCCTCTTTCCATGATGGCCAACACTGTCTCCTCCATGGGTGTTAAAACATGTAGGTGCACTTGACATCCTCCAGTTATTTCCTGCTGCCTGCTGTTATGCGCCACCTTCTCCGGCAAGAAAGAGGGAAGTGTGTCAGTGAGTGTTGTACAATATGTTTGGGTGATGTGGCTGTCATGGTTGAACAGCTGTCAATGTGTGCGAGCTGTGAGTTGTGGGTGTGAGGCTTGCAACAGTGCGAAGTGTGTAAGGGTGAGTTAAAACATATGAACGTTAGGGTTGAGCCCTGGTTGATAGAGATTGTTGGTAGGTGGGTGATTGGAGGTGTAGTGAATTGAGCAGTGGATGAGGCTAGTGCTGCAGTTGGTAGGATAAGCCATTTGAAGATGAAGTCACTCACCTTGACAACTCGTGTGAGATCATTAAATTTCTTCTTGTACTGCATCCATGTTCGAGGAGCAACGCCTGGCATTGACCTCTGCCGCTATTTCTTCCCACTGTCTCCTGAGTATGTGTCTGGAGGGCCTCCTGCCCCCCTGAAAATGCAGGACATCTCTCCTCCATTCCATTTCTTCCACCAAGGCCTCCAGCGCATTATCAGAAAAACTTGGTGCACACACATTCTTCAATCTTTGACAGCGCAGATTCAGTACGCAAAGGCCTCCCACCACTGATTCCAGCCACAATGCATCTCCCCTTTAAGAGGTGCAGGCTGCCTTTAAGTAGCGCTAGGTGCTCGCGATATCGGGCCCCCTGCTGATGCGTGCAGCCAATGAACAGCGTGGGTAGCGCTGGCTGCATGCAGCAATCATTTAAAACAGCAGACAGCACGAATTTAACATGTTGCCTGCACCGCAATGAACGGGCACGCGTTAATCGGTGTACCGTGACCCCTGCGGCCGTTTTCAGGGGTTGCCAATTTCTTCTCCATGCCGTTTTATGAAATAGGCCTACTTTTTCTATACCATTTACTATTTGGCCCAATTCCCACCACTTACACCGTTTACACTTATCATGCACAGCTGCCTATATCGGGCAAATGATGCTAACCGTTTGTCATACATACATACGAATTAGGAGCAGGAGTAGGCCACTCGGCCCCTCGAGCCTGCTCCGCCATTCAATAAGATCATGGCTGATCCGATTACTCCACATTCCCGCCTACCCCCGATAACCTTTCACCCCCTTGCTTATCAAGAATCTATCTACCTCTGCCTTAAAAATATTCAAAGTCTCTGCTTCCACCGCCCTCTGAGGAAGAGAGTGCCAAAGACTCACGACCCTCTGTGAGAAAAAATTTCTCCTCATCTCTGTCTTAAATGGCCGACCCCTTATTTTTAAACAGTGATCCCCAGTTCTAGATTCTCGCACAAGAGGAAACATCCTCTCCACATCCACCCTGTCCAGACCCCTAAGGTTGTCATCACCGTAGTAGTCAATTAAAAAGTCGCCACTTAAACCGTAATAAGCATGCCAACTATTTTGTGCCGTTCAGTATTTACCGATTTGAAAGCTCCGCTGACTTCAGGCAAAGTCAGATCTCCAGGCTGCTTCAATCAGCTGCTCGCACTGTTCACAACTAGTGGAGAAGAGCGGGGCAGTTCTTCCCCTGGTGTCCTGGTGCCAATATCTATCCCTCAACCAACATCACTAAGAAACAGATTATCTGGTCATTATCGCATTATCGTTTGTGGGAGCTTGCTGTGAGCAGATTTGGTGCTGCGTTTCCTACATTACAACAGTGACTACACTTAAAAAATATTTAATTGGCCGTAAAACGCTTTGGGACGTCCTGAGGTCATGAAATATGCTATATAAATGCAAGTTCTTTCTTTCTATTTGAATTTTGGTGGGGGAGAGAGCCTGGAGTTTGGGAAAGGGCTGTTCTTACAGGTATTAACTCTTTGACAGACAAATCCTCAATCTAATCGTGTTCACAGATGGAAAATTATACAAGTTAATGAGGACATTGATTAAACTTTAGATGTGGCCCGTGAGGCTCCATGGTTTGCCTGTAAGTAGCCCACAAAGACCAAAAGCTTGGGCAATCCTGCTGTAAGGCTCAAGCCTTCGCACATGTGAAGAAGGGTTGCAGCCATTCCAGCCTGATCTCACAAACCAGCCAGTTACAGACGCCTGAGAGTAGGTTATCTGGCTGTCTCCTCTATCAAGTTGGACACATGGCATATGGAGACCTGGAAGAGTGGAAACTGGCGAGAATGTAATTTCAGCCGTGGCGCAGTGGGCAGCACTCTCGCCTGAGTCCGAAGGTTGGAGGTTCAAGTCCCGCGCCAGAGACTTTGAGCACAAAATCTAGGCCGAGACTCCAGTGCAGTGCTGAGGGAGTGCTGCGTTGTCGGAGGTGCCGTCTTTCGATGAGATGTTAAACCGAGACCCTGTCAGCTCTCTCAGGTGGATATAAAAGATCCATGGTGCTATTTGAAAGAAGAGCAGGAGAGTTCTCCCCGGTGTCCTGACCAATATTTATGCCTCAACCAACATCACTAAAACAGATCATCTGGTCATTTATCACATCACAGTTTTTTGGGATCTTGCTGTGCGCACACTGGCTGCAGCGTTTCCCCACATTATAATAATAACTTCATTGGCTGTAAAGCGTTTTGGGACATCCTGGGGTGAAAGGTGTTATATAAATGCAAGCTCTTTCTTACATTTACCGTAAAGCCATTGAACAAATGTAAACATCCATTTCTCCATTCTCATCCAGTTCTGCCAGCGTTGTGACCTATGGATTAGATGCTAATTAGGGCCGTTGCAAACTAATAAAGCACAGCTGGCGAGATTGTGTGGTCTTATTTTTCCGATCGCCCGCTGCTGCTGTGTCATAGGCCCCAAAGCCTAAAAATTAAATTAAATAGGAGGATCTTCACGCAACTTTTATCGCCTAAAGCAAGAGACTGCAGTAGCAGCTCCGCATGGTTTCATCAGCTAACTGCAGTGTTTGAGGCACTTACCCAATCAGTGAGGCATTTTATCGAAAGGAATTCAATCTATCTGAAGGACGGACATCAGGCGGCCTATCTGCCTATTTCAATGGGCATTAAAGGCTGGAATGGTATTGGTATTCCAGAAGGATGCGCTAAAAATGGGCTGAAGAACCATCATCCGAATCTACATTGCAATCTTGTGAATAGCGTTCATTTTGCAGCCATTTCCCAGCATAAATCTTCCGTTAGTGATGAAATAAAGACGCAGCACAGATGAAGGCCCTAATCATGAAATCTCTCAGCTCTGGAAAAAATTATTCTTACTGATGGTTGACCTTCTGATCGGATTGTGTCAGAACGCATCCTGCTGCGGAAAGAACTTTTATTAGCTTCTCCTTTATTTCTCCTTCGTAAAAAAAAAAATACATTTTGTTTTAAAGATGAATGAAATGAGCATCTTGCCATCTTTTGATGAGCTATCAATCCGCGCAGATTTAAAAAAAGCCACAGCTTCCAACAACCCAGAGGATCCCTTCCTGAAGCAGGCCTTAGAATAAATCATTCCAGATTAATATCATTTAATAAATAATGTGCTCTTCCTCTACAGAGAACAGCTGGGCTTGAACTTATCCTCAGTGCAAGATATCTCTTTGGCCGGAGTCATACTGCGGCTACTGATCTTAGAAACATAGGCAGGGACATAGGAACAAGAGTAGGCCATTCAGCCCCTTGAGCCTGTTCCGCCATTCGATTAGTTCATGGCTGATCTGTCTCTTAACTCCATCTACCCACCTTGGTTCCATATCCCTTAATACCCTTGCCTAACTAAAATTTATCGATCTCAGTTTTGACATTTTCAGTTGACCCCCAGCATCAACAGCTTTCTCGGGGAGAGAGTTCCAGATTTCCACTACCCTTTGTGTGAAGATGTGCTCCCTGACATCACCCCTGAATGGCCTGGCTCTAATTTTAAAGTTATGTCCCATTGTTACAGACTCCCCCCACCAGAGGAATTAGTTTCTCTCGATCTACCCTATCAAACCCTTTAATCATCTTAAACACCTCGATCAGCTCACCAAAGTTAATGCAACCTGTCCTCATAATAATACCCTCTTAGCCCCGGTATCATTCTGATGAATCTGCGCTGCTCCCCCTCCTAGGCCAATATATCCTTCCTGATGTGCGGTGCCCAGAACTGAACACAGTCACTCCAGATGGGGTCTAACCAGAGCTTTATATAACTGTAACATAACTTCCACCCCTTTGTATTCCAGCCCCCTTGATGAGCACTCACTTTGTCCTGAGACTCAAAGGGGTAAAAATTGGTTAGCACCCCGAAAAAGTTAGCGCCCCCACGGCCGATTTTCCCAGGTAGCGCCCCGAGAGGGAGGAGGGGCGCTACTGGAAGCGCCCCACGTCCATCTTGGGGCGCTGCGAGCCAATATCGCGGCGCATACTGCAGGCTTTCCTCCCCTTATTAAAGGGGAGGGGCCTGGCGCATCGCGTCCCGGCGCCCAGCTGGGCCACCAGGGATCGGGAGTGCCGGGCTCACGGAGAGCAGCTGGCATCCCGCGGGGGGGCTTCACGGGGGCCGGGGACAGCAACCGCCGCAGGTAGGCCCCCCTGATCCTGGCGGACATAGCGTCCGGCGGTAAGTCGGGGGGCGCCACCCAATATTACAGCCGGGTGATGTCATCGCCGCACGGTGCTAATGGTTAGTGCCGCCGCTAACCTCCCCCTGAATTTCCCGGGAGGCGTTAGCGGCGCTGCGTCCAGGCGCTAGTTGATTTGCGCCCCGTTAGCGCCTTCTCTTAGGCGCTAATTAACCGAATTTAGCCCCCAAAGATGCGACATGATTCTAAATGACGTTTTAAAAGTTCCCTGGGGGAGGGGGGGGAAGAAAGGTGCTTTTAAAATGTGGCTGTAATGAATATACACAGGTATAAATGCAAGGAGTTGTGCGATGATCTCTTGGGGAGTTTGTGTCGGGTGCAGTACGATGGGCTTTAGTGTGTGAGTTGGAGTTGGAGTTGGACCACCAGTTTCCATGTTGATGCACAACCAAAAATTGCTTTGCATCAACTGCAACTTGCATTTTTATCGCGCCTTTGAGGCGTTTCACAGGAGCGTTATCAAACAAAGTTTCACACCGAGCCATATAAGAAGATGTTAGGGCAGATGACCAAGTGCTTGGTAAAATAAGTAGGTTTTAAGGAGCGTCTTAAAGGATGAAAGAAAGGTAGAGAGGCGGAAAGGTTTGGGGAGGGAATTCCAGAGCTTAGGGCCCAGGCAACTGAAGGCACGGCCGCCAATGTCGGAGCGACGAAAATTGGGGCTGCACAAAAGGGCAGAATTGGAGGAGTGCAGATCTCAGAGGTTTTGTAGGGCTGGAGGAGGTTCCAGAGATAGGGAGGGGCGAGGCCATGAGGGGATTTGAAAACAAGGATGAGAATTTTTCAAATCGAGGCCTTGCAGAATGGGGAGACAATGTGGGTCAGCGAGCACAGGGGATGATGGGTGAGCGAGTTAGGAGACGGGCAGCAGAGCTTTGGATGAGCTGAAGTCCACGGAGGGTGTAAGGTGGGAGGCCGGCCAGGAGAGCATTGGAATAATCACAAAAATAGAGCTGCAAGGTTGGGTTGTTGCTAGTCAGGAGAGATTCATTGTACCAGTACACGCCAGCACCACAGTATCAGCCACATGTCCCACAGCGCCCGTCTTCGGAATCTGAGTCTTCACTGAGAAGAATCGCCTTCAATCGGGTCCAGAAGTTGCAGCAGAAGATGTATTTTTATTAAGAAAGAAAGAACTTGCATTTCTAGAGCGCATTTCATGACCACAGGTCGTCCTAAAGCGCTTTACGGCCAATAAAGTACTTTTGCAGTATAGTCACTTTTGTAATGTAGGAAAACGCGGCAGCCAATTTGCGCACAGCAAGATCCCACGCATAGTAATGTTATAACCTTGGTTAGACCACACTTGGAACACGGCATACAGTTCTGGTCGTCATATTATAAAAAGGATATAGAGGCACTGGAGAGGGTGCAGAGAAGATTTACAAGGATGATACCAGAAATGCGAGGGTACACCTATCAGGAAAGGATGAACAGGCTGGGTAGGCTGAGGGGTGACCTAATCGAGGTCTTTAAAATTATGAAAGGTTTTGATAGAGTGGATACAGAGAGAGTGTTTCCACTTGTGGGGATGAGCAAAACTAGAGGCCATCAATATAAGATAGTCACCAAGAAATCAAATAGGGAATTCAGAAGAAGCTTCTTTACCCAGAGAGTGGTGAGAATGTGGAACTCGCTACCACAGGGAGTGGTTGAGGCAAATAGTATAGATACATTTAAGATGAAGCTAGATAAGTGCATGAGGGAGAAGGGACTAGAGGGTGATGCTGATAGAGTTAAATGAGGAAGGATGGGAGGAGGCTCGAGTGGAGCATAAACAAGAGCATGGATTGGTTGCACCGAATGGCCTGTTTCTGGTGTTGTATATTCTATGTAATTCTATGTAATTACCAGATCGTCTATTTTAGTGATAAATATAGGCCAGGCCACCAGGGCAAACTCCCCCGCTCTTCTTCGAAATAGTGTCGCGGGATCTTTTACGTCCACCTGAGAGGTCCATCGTCTCATCTGAAAGACAACACCTCCGACAGTGCAGCGCTCCCTTGGTTAAGGAATTAAATTTGCCCCTTTCCGAGTCTGACGTAAACATTCAAAGGAAACTGAGAGTTGAACCAGCTGGTCGGGCAATCGGGAAGAAAAACAGAATCTTTTTTCTCTCTCTTTTAAATTTGCTTTTTTTTCCCGGTAATTAATGACATTGATATGTCTGGAAAGCACATCCCTTTGGGGAGAGCTTCAGTCCCTACTTCCAACTGGGGCATAATTCAAAGCAGCCCTTTGTCATACACTTGATGACAGCAGGGGTTAACAAAAAGGACGGGAAGTCAAACTACATGCGTCTTTAACTGTTATTACAGTGCTGTTTTACATAAACATAAGACGTGTAAATAAAGAGTGGGTCATTCAAAATAAATCCTCCGAAATAGCTGTACACTTATCACTGTGAAAATGGCGCTCTTTCAGGATAATTTACTAGAATGGTACCAGGGATGAGGGACTTCAGTTAGGTGGAGAGACTGGAGAAGCTGGGGTTATTCTCCTTAATACAGAGAAGGTTAAGGGAACATTTAATAAAGGTGTTCAAAATTATGAAGGTTTTTGATAGAACATAAGAACATAAGAATTAGGAGCAGGAGCAGGCCATCAGGCCCCTCGAGCCTGCTCCACCATTCAAAAAGATCATGACTGATCTTCGACCTTAACTCCACGTTCCCACCCGATCTCGATATCCCTTGATTCCCATAGAGTCCAAAAATCTATTGATCGCAGCCTTGAATATACAGTATATAAGGAGAAATTCTTGCTGGGGTGTGGCTCAACACTCACTCACCGGCACGTCTCCCAAGCAGCCAACAAACATGCGTCAGCCTTTACGGTAAGTGTTGGCGAGCCTTTGGGCTACGGATTTGGGGAAGGGGAGGGTGGCTACATCGTCCAATTCAGTCATATCCTCAGCCGCTGACCACACTCGCAGGTGCTGCAGATGGATAGCAAACTGGAATAGGAACCCTTCCTAACCCTGGGGCAATGTAGGCAATTGTAGCCAACTTCTCCTCCAACTGAGACCGGCTAACCGATAAAAGACTGTTTAAAAATAACAACGGAAAACGCTGGAAAAACTCAGCAGGCCAGACAACATCCGTGGAGAGAGAAAGAGAGTTAACGTTTCAGGTCGATGACCTTTCGTCAGAACTGGAAATCAAATAGATTTAAGGCCAGGATAAAGCTGGGAAAAGGGGGATAAAGGAACAAAAGGGGAGATAAAGAGACATTAAGAGACATTAAGAGATATGCAAGGCAAGAGGTGGTGTTGATGTGACAGGTTAAGGCTGAAAGAAGTGTGAAATCCACTGGCAGAATGAAGGACAGCTGCCAGCTTCTAGGAGGAAAAAAAAAGGTGGGGGGGGGGGCCAAATAAAAGGGTGGATGAAAAAATAAAATATAAATGTGATTGGAGCTGAGGTTATGATCTAAAATTGTTGAACTCGATATTGAGTCCAGAGGGCTGTAGCGTGCCTAAACGAAAGATGAGGTGCTGTTCCTCGAGCTTACGCTGCGCTTCCGTGGAACAGTGTAATAGGCCGAGGACGGTGAGGTCAGAGTGGGAGTGAAGCGGTGAATTAAAGTGACAGGCCACCGGGAGCTCGGGGTCCCCCTTACGGACTGAACGGAGGTGTTCCGCAAAGCGGTCACCCAATCTGCGTTTGGTCTCCCCAAAAGACTGTTTAACCCCAGTTGGAGTATTGTGACCAATTCTGGGCACCACACTTTAGGAAGAATGTCAAGGCCGTAGAGAGGGTGCAGAGGAGATTTACTAGAAAGCTACCAGGGATGAAAGACTTCAGTCACCTGGAGAGACTAGAGAAACTGGGGTTGTTCTCCTTGCAGCAGAGAAGGTTAAGGGTCCTCTAGACCCATCTTTTGTTTCTTTATTTGTTCCACTACCATCTCCTTTTGCTTTGCACCATCATCCCTTTTGTCATTTAATCTCTCCTTCCTTCCACCGTATCACAGACCTTCCCTCTTGTTCTTTCCTCTCCTCCACCCTTTCTCTGCCCCTGCACTTGCTTTAAACCTGTAACATCGCTAACGTTTTCCAGTTCTGACGCAAGCTCATCGACCTGAAGCAATGAGGCAGAAATTCCGTTCCCTACGGGTGTGTACGCGCTGTTTACTCACCCGTCGGGCCAACGGAAATGCCGGTTTTAGGCATGCACTGCGCATGCGCTGGAAACCGGCATTTCCGATCTGTCAAGAAAGCTCTTGACAGGTCCTCCGGCTGCCCTGGAGCAGGGCCTCTGCGGGTGGCGAGTTCTGTTTTTTGGAGACCCTCCGCCCGCAGAAAAACCTTACAATTCTTGCGCCTGGCAAAAGCAGGCATAAGGCCTGCTTTTACCAGGATAAGAGTTGAAAAAAGTAAAAATAAAAATTCCACTGATTTATCATTTAAAAATACTTTAAAGAAAGGTAAGTTTATTTTTAGCCCGGTTAAAAACTTTAATTATTTTTTCAAAAAATAACATTTTTGTTTAAAATACTTAGGGGGAAAAATTCAGTATCGCCCCATTTGGGGCGCAAATATCGGCCGGGCGCAAAGATTAGCGCCTGGCGCTAATTATCACCACTGACTGCAAACTTGACTTTTAACGCCCCGGGAGGTGATTGGAGCGCTAAATCAGGCGCTGCACACCTGTCTTAAGGCGCAAAGGCCGAGGAGTGAGGCGCTAACTCAGAGCGCGGGCGCAGCGCAGGTGATGTCAGTTAGCGATGGAACACAGACACACTGGCGCCGGCCAGTTCTTAAAGGGAGGGTCGATCTTGCTCTCCAGCCACACCCTGCTCATTGGAGCCTTGAATCTCGGCCTGGAGAGACCTGTGCCTAAATCTTCCAGCCAAGGACTATGGAGAGGGTGAGAGAACGAGCTCAGCGCTTCACCGAGCGGGCCTTGGATGCTCTGGTTGGCGCGGTGGAGCGCAGAAAATCTATACTCTTCCCTGAGAGTGGCAGGAGGCCTTTGCCGCGCGAGTACAGAAGAGTGTGGAGGGAGGTGGCTCAGAGCGTCTCCTGCAGGAGCATGGTGCCCAGGACCCATGTACAATGCCGAAAAAAGTTCAACGATCTCACTCGGGCCGTCAGGGTGAGTGGCTTTTTTTCAATACCTCTCCTTCCCTCCATCTCAACCTCACTCTATGGCCAGAGGGTCTTAAAACCCCAATTAACAACACTCATCCAACACCTATGGCCCTTTCATGAAACACACACACACATTCCACACTTTGCATACAGTAAGGGCTATTCACCTATGGGAGGCACATCAGGCAAGACCATGGCTGTATATTTACTCAGACGCCGTCCTTTTTCTTGCAGGCCAAGCTGTCTCATAATAGGAGACAGCAGCAACGGACGGGTGGAGGGCGGCCTCAGCTGCAACCCCTCAGCGATCTTGAGGAGCGCGTCCACAGGATTGTGGCAAGCCGGGTGATCGGTCCCGTCGCCACTGGAGACGCCGACCCCGTTCTGGACAGCAATGGTAAGGTCATCACCTTTTTGTCCTCTGTCCTTCCACTTGTCCCTCACAACACCAGCCTTTGACACTTTCAATCCAACTTACTAAATCGCTGCACTTATTCCTCCCTTACTGCCACCCTGTCCTCACGCTAAAGCCACTCTTGTACCTCCCTGCTTTCAGATGGTGATTCACCAGCTGAGGAGACGGGCCTTCAAGCTGCCAGTGGAAGTGAAGCTGCAGCCGAGGAGGAAGATGAAGGCGGAGCATCAGTGCCACCCTCTCCCGAGGAAGCCCATGCCCACACTGAGAACACGCCTTCCCTGGAGGGGAGCAGGGGGAAGGGTCTGATGAGGGTGAAGCTCCAGGACCCAGCGGGCTGCAGCAACGCCATGGGGGTAGGGAAGAACGGGGGCCTTCTCCCCGGAGTGAGAGTATGCCAGCGAGTCCTGCTGCACTGGACGCAGAGGAGGAGCGGCTCATCGCTGAAATGAACACCCAGGCGGTGGACATGCACACTGAGCTCATGGGTGCAGTGGGAAGGGTGCCCGAATGCATTGAATCACTGGCAAGGAGTGTGGAGCACTTCGCTGTAGCACAGGCGGATGCCACACTAAAGCTTAGTGCTGCAATTCAGTCACTGGCTGCCATGATCCCATCTCTGACTGCTCTCATGCAGACTCAGATTGAGGCCACGTGAGCACTGACTGCTGCCATCCTCGATGGTTCGTTCACATTTCCCCGGGGCTCTCACCGCGCCGCAGCAGGCCAGCAATCTGTGCTCCAGCAGATTGCTCCGGATGCTGAAGTGCTGCCCCGTGGGAGTGCCAGTGTGTCGGTCGAGCAGGGAGTTGCTGTCCTCTCTCAAGATGACAGCATTCCTGCTGCCAACACTGTCACTTCTCCACTGCACTTGCCACCGCCTGTAGGACAGACTGCTGCCGCCCATGCAGAGTTGGTGCAGTCTGCAGCCGGGCCCTCCAGGCCCAGAACTGGTCGAGGCCGTCCTTCAAGGGCATCTGCAGTGTCAGGGTCTGACAATCAGCAGCCTTCCACCAGCCTTGCTGCAGCCACTGAGGTCCCATTACGGAGGAGCAGTAGGGTGGGAAGGGGGGAAGTGCGCAAGGGAAGGAGATCACCCTCGAAGGGCAAAAAGTAGGAGGTGTGACAAAATGTTTGTCAATTTTTTATTAAAGGCCGAGGTTCGTGTTTAAACTTTTGTTCAGTGTTTTGGACATTATCTCCAGGTTGTGAGAACCAGTTATGTTAATGACTGTTTTTTTGTATTTCTTTCTATTAGTTTGTCATGAAGAAATGACACACACAGAGTTTGTAAAATAAATAAGTTTTTGTATTCAAAATGTACATGTTTGGTCTTTGGAATCATTACTGCCTTGGCCGGCTTAGGGGTTGCGGGTTGGTTTCATTCATGTTGTTCTCAATGGCAGAAGCCATTTCCTCAGCAGGGGCCTAGAAGCGGCTTGCTATCAGCCGTTGACGGACGGCCCTTGCAGTTTCAACATTGTGGGCCGCCCTCCCGCCTTGGTGCTGCTGATGATCATCCTCCTCCTCCTCTTCCTCCTCTTCCTCCTCCTCCTCTGGTGGTGCTCCAAGGCCTGGTGGCATTGGCTGGGTCCTGAGGATTGCCATGTTATGCAGCATGCAGCACACAACTACGAAGTGGGAAACTCGCTCAGGCGAGTACTGCAGGGCTCCTCCAGAATGGTCCAGACAGCGGAACCGTTGCTTCAGCACGCCGATTGTGTGCTCAACGATGTTCCTGGTAGCTTGATGGCTCTCGTTGTACCGCAGCTCAGCAGGGGTGTTGGGCGTACGGAGCGGTGTCATCAGCCAGGTGCTCAGTGGATACCCCTTGTCCCCGAGAAGCCAACCAACTGGCTGATGCGGTGCCTCGAAAAGTTCTGCCACAGTAGTCTGGCGCAGGATGAAAGCATCGTGGCAGCTGCCAGGATAGTGGGCATTGACAGCGAATATCAGCTGTCTGTGGTCATAGACCAACTGAACATTCAAGGAATGGAACCCCTTTCTGTTCCGGAAATCCTCGGCATTCTCATGCGGAGCACGCAAAGCCACATGCGTGCAGTCAATGGCGCCCTGCACCATGGGGAAGCCCGTTATCCTCGCAAAGCCCAGAGCGCGTTCTTGCTGCTTGTCTGGGGTCATGGGGAAAGAGATGTACTCTCGTCTCCTTTTAAAGAGGGCATTTGTGATGTGACGGATGCAGCAATGCACCGCGAACTGGGAGATATTGGCGAGGTCCCCAGCAGCAGATTGAAATGAGCCAGTAGCATAAAAGTTCAGAGCCACTGTGATCTTCACTGCCACCGACAGAGACGTCCTGGA
This sequence comes from Squalus acanthias, assembly GCA_030390025.1. Classification (NCBI taxonomy): domain Eukaryota; kingdom Metazoa; phylum Chordata; class Chondrichthyes; order Squaliformes; family Squalidae; genus Squalus; species Squalus acanthias. The sequence continues at coordinate 11,158,147 of CM059429.1, forward strand.
CCTCAGTTGAGGCTGCAGATCTGGCTGCAGCAGGTGGCAGAGCTCAGTGAGCACCTCCTTGCTGAAGCGCAGCCTTCGCAAACACTGCTCATCAGACATATGAATGTAGGAGAGCTGGTCACGATATACCCTTGGAGGGTAAGCTCTCCTGTACAGACGCCTGTTGGCCCTCCTCCGTCTGGCCATCATTGCCACTCTCTCTCTGCGTCTCTGTGTCCTCCGATTCAGCTGGCGCAGGACGACGCCCCCAATCAGTGCAGCCCCCATAGTCTCTTAGCAAGCAAAGTTATGAAAGCCTAAAACCAAAGTACCAGCGAAGTTATGATCAGTAGCCAAAACTACCTCACACAGCGTTGACTCAATGCAGAAGTCTCTCTTTCTCTCTCTCCGAATCTCTCTCTCTCTCTCAGAACGAGTGGTGCAAAAATGTCAACCACAGAGAAAGACACGAAGAGGCCCCCTTTAAATAGCGCCCCCCCCAGCCCCACAGCGATTGATAGCGTTCCAGTCTTCCGGTAGTTGGATGCGCCAGGCGGTAAGGATGGGGGCGCCACTCAATTTCTGCTCCGGGGCGCCACAAGGGCGTTGCACCCTCGTATGACGTCAGAATCTGCGTGTGCAGGAGATCGCGGCGATTAAGTTTAGCGCCGCCGCAAAATGTCTAGTTAAGTTCGCGAGCGGCGCAAACTTCGGCACGCCTGCGCGCTAGCTGCTTTGCGTCCCATTAGCTCCCTCTTAAGGCGCTAACGGGAGGCGCAACCAACTGAATTTTTAGCCCTTAATTTATTTTAATTTAAAGTCATTTTAAAAATGTGATGCTTTTTAAAAAATTTATTTAATGTTTTACTATGTTTTGGGGGTGATCTCTATTCATATATTTGACAGGTCTTCCTGTCAAATGTATGAAGGGAGATTCCCTTCTCTGATTGGCTCCCCATGGCCCACGTGATCCCAGGGACGCTGCGAACCGCCTGCGCCTCTGGGATACGTGGGCCCTGCGCACCGGCAGTTTGGAGAGGCCCAGCAGCGGAACTCTGCGCCTCCCGGGAGCCCTCCGGTCTTGGCGCAGATCTTTCCGGATCGCAGCCCTCCGCCCGCGGGAGGCCTGCGATCGGAATTTCTGGGCCATTAACTCTGTTTCTCTCTCCACAGACACCTGCTGAGTGTTTTCAGCATTTTCTGTTTTTATTTCAGATTTCCAGCATCCGCTGTATTTTGCTTTCGTATTAAGGTTAAGGAAAGATTTGATAGCGATGTTCAAATCTTGAAGGGAAAATAAGGAGAAACTGTTTCCAGTGGCAGAAGGGTCGGTAACCAGAGGACACAGATTTATGGTGATTGGCAAAAGAACTAGAGGCAACATGAGCAAAAAAATTTACACAACAATTTGTTGTGATCTGGAATGCGCTGCCTGGAAGGGCGGTGGAAGCAGATTCAATAGTAACTTTCAAAAGGGAATTGGATAAATACTTAAAAAGGAACCATTTGCAGGGCTATGGGGAAAGAGCGGGGGGCAGTGGAATTAATTGGATAGCTCTTTCAAAGAGCCGGCACAGGCATGAAAGGCCGAATGGCCTCCTTCTGTGCTGTATGCTTCTATGATTCTATCCTGGCACAGGTTGGGACCTTTCCTGGTCCGTGTGGGTTGGTCCCTCAGTGGGTAAACTCAACGGGCCACCCGGGGCAGCACAACTAGTTATATTTTCAAGCAAATTGTTATAGAACGGATGAGGCACAACGGCCTTTTCAACTATTCTACTATTTTTTTAAAGCTTCTGAGCAACAGAAAAGTTCTGGGAAAGGATACTCTGGCCTTTGAATCACCAAAGGAATTCTGCGTCTGTCTCTCATTCTTCCACTAATGAAAAAATAATGTACCACTGATACCCATCCAAACATAGAAGAAGGTTAAGCATTACTAACTACTTGGCTCAGGCAATGTTGAGCTTTTATGACTTTATGTTGGACATTCCATCAAATAATAACAAGCCAATCCAGTTGCGGGATGAAAATATTATGAGCATGAGTACCAAAAACATGTGATATTATTAAATGTCAACCGTGGCTCAGTGGGTAGCACTCTAGCTTCTGAGTCACAGGTTCGTGGGTTCATAATCCCACTCCAGGGACTTGAACACATAATCTCGGCTGACACTCCATGGTAGTAAAAGAAAGACTTCAAAGACTTGCATTTATATAGCGCCTTTCACAACCACCGGACGTCTCAAAGCGCTTTATAGCCAATGAAGTACTTTTTGGAGTGTAGTCACTGATAATGTCCAGATAACCTGTTTTTGTTATGTTGATTGAGGGATAAATATTGGCCCAGGACACCGGGGAGAACTCCCCTGCTCTTCTTCGAAATAGTGCCATGGGATCTTTTACGGCCACCAGAGAGAGCAACCGGGGCCTTGGTTTAACGTCTCATCTGAAAGATGGCACCTCCAACAGTGCAGCGCTCCCTCAGCACTGCACTGGAGTGTCAGCCTAGATTTTTGTGCTCAAGTCTCTGAAGTGGGTCTTGAAGCCACAACCTTCTGACTCAGAGTGTGTGCTACCCACTGAGCCACAACTGACCGTACTGAGGGAATGCTGCACTGTTGGAGATGCTCTCTTTTGGATGAGACATTAAACCAAGGCCCCGTTGCCCTCTCGGGTGGATGTAAAAGATCCCATAGCACTATTTCAAAGAAGAGCAGGGGAGTTCTGCCCGGTGCCCTGGCCAATATTTATCCCTCAGCCAACGGATTATCCGATCATTATCATGTTGCTGTTTGTGGGATCTTACTGTGTACAAAATGGCTGCCCCGCATTTCTTACACTACAACTGTGACTGCACTAACATTTCTATAGCGCCTTTCATGACCTCAGGGCATCCCTAAGCACCTTACAGCCAACAAAGCACCTTTGAAGTGTAGTCACTGTTGTAATGTAGGGAACACGAGATCGCTATTGAATGAGCCACGGACTGAGGCACGTTGATATGACTCCCAACCTGGCAGGTTGCTTTGTTTTGGAGTGTTATCCATGTTTGGGAAGTGACTCACTCCTGGCTGGCTGGCAATGGAATGTTCCAGCCCAAATATTGTCCCTCCCAGTCAGGTCCAGACAGAATTTCCCAATTAAACGGTGAGATGTTATCTGTAGTTTAGGCAATCCTACAGGTACTGGTAAAGGTCCTCAACACACACACACACACATATATATATATATATATATATATCACGAGCAACACTCAACAGGCCCAACTGTGCTTTCTCTTGAAAGAGTGCAAAGTTGTTTCTTCTCCCTCATATTCCTAGAGTCCCATACTTGTTGGACGTCATGTTTACCTTGGCACCTTTCTCTATTTTTGCTGGATAATTTGCTGATGCATTCCACGATCGCAAATCACTTCTGTTAAAGGCTCAGAATGAGTCCCTTTTGTGCATGTTGCTTTAATTCAATAAATTTGAACTCTGAGGTTAATGACGCATTGATTCTTCAAGTTTGTCCAGATTATTATTAATAATTTTTTTTAAATAAGTAAAAACTGCTGCTTATTTTTCTGGCTGGGAGCTTGAGTTACCCAAGAGGGCTGTGATAACCCAGCAGGAGACCACATTACAACTTCAGCATAAAAAAATGAGACAAACAGAAATTAGTAGTCAACGACTTAACATTGCGGTTTCTCCTTCTAAACCTGAACTCTGACAATGTGAAACTTTGGGGGTGATTTTGCCAATGGGGGCGTGTTGGAGGCGGGATTGATGCTTGTCAGAGTTTAGTCCCGCCTCCGTCGACTTGTGGCCAACCCACGCTATTTTCCCTTGATTGACCTTGTTAAGCCTGCCCAGCGGGCTTAGCAGGTCAATTAAGGGGAAGCTGGTTACAGAGAACGTCAGCGTATGACGTTTCATCTGTCAAAAATTTTTGACAGATGAATTGTCATCGTTTGACAGCTTTGTGAAGCTATCAAACACTGACATTCTCTGTTGTTTGGTGAGTTCTTGTACTCAAGGCTCACCAAACCTATTTTGTGAGCAGAAAGCAGATGGCTGTTGCATCGGAGAATGCAGTAGCCATTCTGTCATCTCTGCCGTGGAGATGCCGGGGCCTCTGAATCCCCAACGATTGAAGCCTGCAGGAAGAAACAAAGGTAAGGAAACTTTTTCTACCACTTTTCACTCACCTCACATACTCACCTCTCCACACTTGCACCCATCACTCACCTCCACAGCGCACTTTTGGACCCCGCAGACCCCCGCAGACCCACTGCTCACCTCGCTGACCCTGGCGGGGTTTCCCGACGTCGGCAAGCCCGCGCCTCTGCTGGAAAAATGGGGATAGTCCTCTTAACTGCCTGTTAACTACCTGTTAACAGGCAGTTAAGTGGCTGTAATCCCCTTCCCGCCTCCAGGAGATAGGACCCGGTGTGGGTCGGGTACCCGCCTCCCGGGAAGATGGCACGGAGGCGGGTTGGGGGCGGGATGGGTACCCGCCCCCAGATTCTGCCATTTTCCCGGGAGTCCCGCCTCCAAACCCGCCTCCCCAGGGCTGGCAAAATTGCCCCCTTTGTCACATTTGTAAGGCATCCTTCTGGAATTCTCATATTTTCTCTGAAATCTGTGTCCAGTCGGTCACTATTTTTCAAATGAACGCGCCAGATGGTTAAGACTGAATTGACTATCTTTCCATAACCGTACTTTCAATCTTCAGTTTTTTTTATTCATTCACGGGATGGGGACGTCGCCGGAAAGGACAGCATTTCTTGCTCATTGCCCGTGAGAAGAAGGGTGGTGATCCGTCTTCTTGAATACAACTGAGTGGATTCAGAGGGCAGGTAAGAGGCAATCACATTGCTGTGGGTCTGGAGCCAGGCCGGGGAAGGACGGCAGATTTCCTTCCCTAACATAGATTAGTGAACTCGGTGGGTTTTTAACAGCAATCCAGTAGTTTCATGATCACCATTACTGACACTAGCTTTCTATTCCAGATTTATTTAATTAATTGAATTTAAATTCCCCAGCCACCATGGTGGGATTTAGAACTCATGGGTTCGATTTTGCCAGCCCTGGGGAGGTGGGTATGGAGGCGGGACTGCCGGGAAAATGGCAGAATTTGGGGGCGGGTGTCCAACCCGCCCCCAACCCGCCTCCATGCCACCTTGCCAGGAGGTGGGTAGCCGTCCCGCGCCGGGTTCCGTCTGCTTGGAGGCGGGAAGGGATTAAAGCCTATTAACTGCCTGTTAACAGGCAGAAAATAGGATTATCCCCTTTTTGCCCTCACAAGTGCGGGCTTCCCGAAGGCTCCGAAATCCGTCAGGTCAGCGAGGCGAGTACTGGGTCGGGGTGGGGGTGCAAAAGTGTGCTGTGAAGGTAAGTGATGGGTGCAAGTGTGGAGAGGTGAGTATCTGAGGTAAGTGCAAAGTGTTATTATAAGTGTACTTACCTTTGCTTCTTCCTGCAGGCTTCAGTCGGTGTGTATGTGGAGAGTCTCGCACCTCCACGTTGGAGATGACAGATGGCCGTTGCATTCTCAGATGCAACAACCATCTCATTTCTGTAAAAGAAAGATGTTTGATGAGGTCTTGACTTCAAGACCTCATCAAACTGCAGAGAATGTCAGTGTTTGACAGCTTCACAGAGCTTTCAAACGATGACAATTCATCTGTCAAAAATTTTTGACAGATGAAACGTCATACGTTGACGTTCTCTGCAACCGGCTGTCCCTTAATTGGCCTGCTAAGCCCACTGGACGGGCTTAACAAAGTCAATCGAGGGAAAATAGCGTGGGTTGGCCAGAAGCTGTTGGAGACGGGACTGAAATCCGGCAAGTGGGAGTCCCGCCTCCAAAAGCTCCCCATTGGCAAAATCACCCCCAAGGTCTCCAGATCATTTGTCTAGTCCCAGTCCAGCAACATAACCACTATGCTACCGTAACCCACTGGTATCACCAGGGATGAGGGGCTTCAGTTATCTGGGGAGACTAGAGGAGTTGGGCTTGTTCTCCTTAGAGCATAAAAGGTTAAAGGGAGATTTAATAGAGGTGTTCAAAACTATAAAGAGTTTTAATAGAGAAATAAGGAGAAACTGTTTCCACTGGCATGACAGTCGGTAACCAGAGGACACAGATTTAAGAAAATTGGCAAAAGAACCAGAGAGGCGGGATGAGGAGAATTGTTTTTACACAGCGAGTTGTTGTGATCTGGAATGCGCTGCCTGAAAGGGCAGTGGAAGCAGATTCAATAATAACTTTCAAAAGGGAACTTATAAATACCTGAAAACGAAAAATTTACAGGGCTACGGGGAAAGAGCTCTTTCAAAGAGTGGGCACAGACACGATGGGCCGAATGGCCTCCCTCTGTGCAGTATCATTCTGTGATCAATCCCAGTGGTATTGTATGTCAGGGTGCGTTCATATAGAGTGGAATGCACACAGCAGAGGTGACTGAACATCATAGTATTGAAGACACAGAGTTAACGTTTCAGGTCGATGACCTTGCAAAATGACGTTTTTCGCTCCACAGATGTTGCGTGACCTGTTGAGTGGTTTTCCAGCATTTTCTGCTTTTGTTTCAGATTTCTGGCATGCTCAATATTTTGCTTTTGTATCACCGTATTAAGCCCTTCTTCAAATGCACACATCTTTAGCACGCAAACCTCATCAAATTACAGGTTGGCTTCGTTCAGTCAGGTCCTTAATAATTAGTTTAATCAGTGTTTTCATTTGTGTGGTAATGAACTGTAGCATGTCTAGACAGGCAATAGAAATACAACTCATGCTAATTATATGCAAGATCTTGGGCCATCACCCTTTTACTGTAAAAAGGTAATCACGCAGTAGCATTACAACAGGCAAGATATAGCCAACCATAATTGCTTTTAAAATTTATCATTATGTAAAAATAAAATACCGTTTTCATGGCTCCTACCCCTTCAAGATATTTTGAACTTGCCAAAGATGAGCAGACTGCAGAAATGTGTTTCAACCGCAGTGTCTATGATGCAATCACAAAGTCATTTTAGGATTTCTTCCCTTGTCCAAATTCCCCTCTCCGGTGTCCTGGCCAATATTTCTCCCTCAAACAACATCACTAAAAAAGAACAACTTATCTGGTCCCAATCACGTTGCTGTTTATGGGACCTTGCTGTGCGCAGATTGGCTGCCGCGTTTCCTATACTGACTACACTTTGTAAGTACTTCATTGGCTGCAAAGCGCTTTGGGACGTCCTGAGGTCATGGAAAGGTGCTCTATGAATGCAAGTCTTTTCTTCTTTCTTTCTTCTCCTGAAGGCCTCAAGCTGGGCACAGTACCCCAGGTCCTGCCCACTCGCTACTACGTTGGCTATTCTTCGAGTGTTGGGGCTGGGCGCTGAGTGCCCGCAAATAATGTTGGCATCACATCTTGGCCCCAGCCCAGTGAACGCTTTCCTCTGTGCACCAAGTAAAGTGAAAGCAGAATCTTCAATGAAAAGATTTAGGGGGAAAAATTGGGTGGCTTTGCGCCTCCCGTTAGCGCCCCTAGCGCCCGGGCACGGCGCCACTAATGCCTCCCGCGAAATTCAGCGGGAGGTTAGCGGCGGGCATAGCTGGTAGCGCCTTGTGGCACTGCACCTCCAGCGATGACGTCATCGCCGTGCACAGCGCCCTGCTCATGCCCCGGCCGCGAACCTCAGTTGTGCCCCCTGACCTATCGCCGGACGATATGTCCGACAGGGTCAGGGGGGCGTTTTTGCAGCTGCGGTGGTGTAAGTTAAAGGGGAGGTCACGGGTGGCCATTTTTTTTTTTAGCCGCCTGCCAGCACCTGCCCCCTTCCCCTTTTTTTATTCGGGCTGCCAGCCGCGATCGCTCAGCCTGGCCCTCCTCTTGAGTGCCGGGCTGCTTTCCTGGCACCCCGCTCCCCGGTGGTCCAGCAGGGCCCCAGTGCGCGCAGCGCTAGGACCCTCCCATTTAATCAGGGGAGGGAGGCCTGCAATGCCACGGTTCTACGCGCCGACGTGCGTAGCGCTGTTGCACGTAGCGCCGCGATATTCACTTGTAGCGCCCCAGGAAGGAGGTGGAGCGCTTCCAGTAGCACCCCCGCCTCCTGCTTGGGGCGCTACCATTGAATTTACGGCGCAGGGGCGCTAACTTTTTCGGGGCGCTAAAAGTAGCCTCGCTAGAAAGAAAGACTCGCCTTTCATGACCTCAGGACGTCCCAAGGCACTTTACAGCCAATGAAGTACTTTTTGAAGTGTAGTCACTGTTGTAATGTAGGAAATGCGGCAGCCAATTTGCGCACAAACAGCGATGTGATAATGACCAGATAATCTGTTTTAGTGATGTTGGCTGAGGGATAAGCATTGGCCAAGACACGGGAGAGAACTCCCCTGCTCTTCTTCGAACTATTGCCATGGGATCTTTTATGAGAGCGCGGACGCGGCCTCGGTTTAATGTCTCATCCGAAAGACGGCACCTCCGACAGTGCAGCACTCCCTCAGCACTGCACTGGAGTGTCAGCCCAGATTATGTGCTCAAGTCTCTCAAATGGGACTTGAACCCACACATTTGTGACTCAGAGACGAGAGTGGAAGAAATCTTCCCCTCCTGTCCTCACCCAACATACTTGCACTTTCCAAATAGCCCAGCCTCCGCTCCCGGGCACTGCGTAAGGGAATAATCGGAAAAACTATTAACGGGGCAGAGAATAAACTGCCACCCATTATAACACCAAACGTTCCTTTTTTAAAAAAAAACTACTTTCTCCTGTTCTGTTTAAGCACTCGCCACTGCTTGTCACAAAATCGCTTCACAGTAAATATCTCAAGGTCAGAGGCCAACGCTTGTGGGTGAAAGATCACAACAACAAGATATACCTCACAGGAGCTGGCTAAGAGCGACATTCGAGGAAGCCAAGAAACAGATTGGCTGCCTGGTCTGGTTTCTTGGCCAGTGGGCATATTTGGCCCAGAACCCCCAGGGGAATTGGGGTGGGGGGGTGGGGGGGGGGGTGGTGGCGTCGAGGGCAAGCAAAACAAAAGACCAAACACAGATTTCTATCTGTAAGTGATTTGTATTATGAGGACATTTTTATGAGATTTAAAGAAAAAAGACTTGTTTTTATTTACTGCATTTTCACATCTCTCAGAAATGTCTCAAAGCATCTCATTACATGGTAGCACAAAAAAAGTATTTACAGCACAGGAACAGGCCATGTGTTTAAAATCCTGAAGGGCTTAGACAGAGTAAATAAAGAGAAAAGAAAGAAAAATACTGCGGATGCTGGAAATCTGAAATAAAAACAGAAAATGTTGGAAATCTCAGCAGGTCAGGCAGCATCTGTGGAGAGAGAAACAGAGTTAACGTTTCAGGTCGATGACCCTTCGTCTGATGAAGGGTCATCGACCTGAAACGTTAACTCTGTTTCTCTCTCCACAGATGCTGCCTGACCTGCTGAGTATTTCCAGCATTTTCTGTAAATAAAGAGAAAGTGTTTCCAGTGGCTGAAGTGTCGATAACGAGAGGACACAGATTTAAGGTGATTGGCAAAAGAACCAGAGGCGACATGTGGAAAAACATTTTTACGCATAGAGTGGTTAGGATTTGGAATACACTGTCTGATAGGGTGGTGGATACAGATTCAATAGTAGCCTTCAAAAGGGAATTGGAGTAATACTTGAAAGAGAAAAAAATGCAGGGATGTGGGGAAAGATCAGGGGAGTGGGACTAACTGGACATAAGAACATAAGAACATAAGAAATAGGAGCAGGAGTAGGCCATATGGCCCCACGAGCCTGCTCCGTCATTCAATAAGATCATGGCTGATCATCGACCTCAACTCCACTTTCCCGCCCGATCTCCATATCCCTTGATTCCCCAAGAGTCCAAAAATCGATCAATCTCAGTCCTGAATATACTCAACGACTCAGCATCCACAGCCCTCTGGGACAGAGAATTCCAAAGATTCACAACCCTCTGAGTGAAGAAATTCCTCCTCATCTCAGTCTTAAATGGCCGACCTCTTATCTGAGACTATGCCCCCTAGTTCTAGACACTCCAGCCAGGGGAAAACAACCTCTCGGCATTTAACCTGTCAATCCCATTCAGAATCTTGTATGTTTCAATGAGATCACCTCTCATTCTTCTACACTCCAGAGAGTATAGGCCCATTCTACACAATCTCTCCTCATAGGACAACCCTCTCATGCCAGGAATCAATCTAGTGAACCTTCGTTGCACCACCTCCAAGGCAAGTATATCCTTCCTTAGATAAGGAGACCAAACCTGTGCACAGTACTCCAGGTGTGGTCTCACCAAGGCCCTGTACAATTGTAGCAAGACTGCTCTTTGAAAGAGCCGGCGCAGACTCGATGGGCCAAATGGCCTCCTTCTGTGCTGTGCTATTCTATAGTTCTATAATTCCTTCGGCCCAACAGGTCCATGCCGGTGTTTATACTCCACATGAGCCTCCTCCCACCCTTCTTCATCCAACCCCATCAACATATCCCTCTATTCCTTCCTGCCTCATGTGTTTATCCAGCTTCCCCTTAAATGCATCTATGCTAGTCGTCTCAAACTATGCACATCCTCAGTGTCCTATTCGATCCCAAGCTCACCTTCTGACCCCAAATCCTCTCCATCACAAAGACCTACTTCTTTCTGCCTCTGTAACGTGACCCACCTCTGCCCTTACCTCAGCCCATCTGTGGCTGCAAACCCTCATCCATGCCTGTCACCTTCAGACTGGACTATTCCTGGTCGGACTGCCATTCTCTGCCCTCCATAAACATCAGCTCATCCAAAACGTTGCTGCCCGTATCCTAACCCCCACCCCAAGTCCTGCCCACCCGTCACCCTCGTCCTCACTGACCTGCTTTAGCTCCCGTTCTGCCAACGCCTCAAATTTAACATTTGCGGTGCTGTGTTTAAATCCCTCTATGGCCTTGCCCCTCCCTAGTCGCTTGTACTGATCAGCCCATGATCTAACTGAATGGTGGAGCAGACTCGAGGGGCTGAATGGCCTCCTCCTGTTCCTAGTGCTCCTATGAGAGAATAGAGGCCGAACTTCAGTCGGAAAGATGACTGAAACCAAGGTCAAAAAGATAGCTTTTGAGGAAGACATTTAAAGGCGGGAACTATTTTTCTGTTTTGTTGTTTTGCCAGTGTTTCCCACAGCCCAAAAACAAATATAAAGGCCATAAGCGATTCTGGAATCATAGCACACAGTTAGTGAAACAGCCAGTGTACTAAAATTTCATTCAGCCATTATTTATGTTAATTCACAAAAGAACCAGGATCAGAATTCCGGTGGTATTGAAGAATCAGACCGTCTCTGACACAAGCTGGTGGCCATTGGCACTGCTGAAGCAGAGATCTATGGGAAATCAGCATCGCCACCCGGTGGCTGGCAGTGGTACTGCCGCTCTACAGGACACGTCAAAATCAAACAGAGACTTTTCAGAGAGAAAGCAGGGGTGGCCAACCTTTCAGATTGCATGCGACCCAGAGCCCTAACGATCGTTTAGCTTACAGCTCGGGTCCTGGCAGAGAGCCACCTGTGGTGAGTCTATGCGGCCCTCAATCCTTTTTATTTAATTCGTTTATGGGATGTGGGCGTCACTGGCAAGGCCAGCATTTATTGCCCATCCCTAATTGCCCCTTGAGAAGGTGGTGGTGAGCCGCCTTCTTGAACCGCTGCAGTCCGTGTGGTGAAGGTACTCCCACAATGCTGTTAGGGAGGGAGTTCCAGGATTTTGACCCAGCGACGATGAAGGATCAGCGATATACTTCTGAGTCAGGATGGTGTGTGACTTGGAGGGGAACTTGGAGGTGGTGGTGTTCCCATGTGCCTGCTGCACTTGTCCTTCTAGGTGGAAGAGGTCGCAGGTTTGGGAGGTGCTGCCGAAGAAGCCTTGGCGAGTTGCTGCAGTGCATCTTGTAGATGTTACACACTGCAGCCACGGTACACCGGTGGTGGAGGGAGTGAATGTTTAAGGTGGTGGATGGGGTGCCAATCAAGCGGGCTGCTTTGTCCTGGATGGTATCGAGTGTTGTTGGAGCTGCACTCATCCAGGCAAGTGGAGAGTATTCCATCACACTCCTGATTTGTGCCTTGTGGAAAGGCTTTGGGGAGGTGAGACACTTGCCGCAGAATACCCAGCCTCTGACCTGCTCTTGTAGCCACAGTATTTATGTGGCTGGTCCAGTTAAGTTTCTGGTCAATGGTGACCCCCCCAGGATGTTGATGGTGGGGGATTCGGCGATGGTAATGCCATTGAATGTCAGGGGGAGGTGGTTAGACTCTCTCTTGTTGGAGATAGTCATTGCCTGGCACTTGTGTGGCGCGAATGTTACTTGCCACTTATCAGCCCAAGCCTGAATGTCGTCCAGGCCTTGCTGCATGCGGGCATAGACTGTTTCATTATCTGAGGAGTTGCAACTGGAACTGAACATTGTTCAATCTTCAGCAAACATCCCCACTTCTTATCTTATGATGGAGGGAAGGTCATTGATGAAGCAGCTGAAGATGGTTTGGCCTAGGACACTGCCCTGAGGAACTCCTGCAGCGATGTCCTGGGGCTGAGATGATTGGCCTCCAACTACCACAAACATCTTCCTTCGTGCTAGGTATGACTCCAGCCAGTGGAGAGTCTTTCCCCTGATTCCCATTGACTTCAATTTTACTAGGGCCCCTTGATGCCACACTCGGTCAAATGGTGCTTTGATGTCAAGGGCAGTCACTTTCACCTCACCTCTGGAAATCAGCTCCTTTGTCCATGTTTGGACCAAGACTGTAATGAGTCTGGACCAAGTGATCCCGGCGGAACCCAAACTGAGCATCGGTGAGCAGGTTATTGGTGAGTCAGTGCCACTTGATAGCACTGTCGACGACACCTTCCATCACTTTGCCAATGTTTTAGAGTAGACTGATGGGGAGGGTTTAAATTAAGTTGGCAGGGGGATGGGCACCAGGGTGTAGCATTAGAAAGGAGAAACAAAGGGCATAAAGGATTGGGAGAGACGGATAGCACTAAAGTAAAAAATAGTAAGGTATTAAGTGGGGTCAGACTAAGAGAGAACACAGGATAGCTAAGATAGCTTTACAGTGTATGTATGTGAATGCACAAAGCATAGTAAACAAGGTTGGTGAACTGCAGGCATAAATAGCCACATGGGAATATGATGTCGTGGCAATAACTGAGACCTGGCTCAAAAAAGGGCAAGATTGGGTATTAAATATTCCTGGTTATAAGGTGTTCATGAAAGATAGGGAAGGAAAGATAGGGAAGGAAAGATATGAGGTGGTGTGGCAGTATTGGTTAAGGAGAATGTTACAGTACTGGAGAGAGAGGATGTCCTGGAGGGGTCAAGGACAGAATCTATATGGCTAGAGTTAAGAAATAATAGAGGCGCCATTACACTACTAGGTGTATTCTATAGGCCAACAACTAGTGGGAAAAATATGGAGCAGTAAATTTGCAGAGAAATTACAGAGAGATGCAAGAACTATGGAGTAGTGATAATGGGGGACTTCAACTATCCTAATATAGACTTGGATAGTAATAGTGTAAACGGCAGAGAGGGGGAAGAATTTCTGAAGTGTGTTCAGGAGAACTTTCTTGATCAGTATCTTTCTAGCCCAATGAAGAATGAGGCATTGCTGGATCTGGTTCTGGGGAATGAGATAGGTCAAGTGCAGCAAGTGTCAGCAGGTGAACATTTAGGGAACAGTGATCATAGTATCATAAGGTTTAGATTAGCTATGGAAAAGGACAGGGAGCAATCAACAGTAAAACTACTTAATTGGAGGAAGGCCAATTTCAGTGGGATGAGAACGGATCTGGCCCGGGTAAACTGGAATCAATGATTGGCAGGCAAAACTGTAATGGAACAATGGGCGGCCTTTAAAGAGGAAATAGTTTGGGTACAGTTGAGGTACATTCCCACCAGGGGAAAAGGCAGTGCAACTAAAGTCAGGACTCCTTGGATGATGAAATAGATAAAGAGTAAGATGAAGCAGAAAAAGAGCGCGTATAACAGATGTCAGGTCGAGGATATATCTGAGAATTAGGTTCAGAGGAGAAGTGAAAAAGAAAATAAGAGGGGCAAAGAGAAGGTATGAGAATAGAATGGCAACTAACATAAAAGGTAATCCAAAAGTCTTCTATAGGCATATAAATAGTAAACGGGTAGTAAGAGCAGGGGTGGGGCCGATTAGGGACCAAAAAGGAGACCTACACATGGGGGCAGAGGGCAGGGCTGAGGTGCTAAATGAGTACTTTGCATCTGTTTTCACCACGGAAGAAGATGCTGCCATAGACATAGTAAAGGAGGAGGTAGAGGAGATACTGGATGGGATAAAAATTGATAAAGAGGAGGTACTAGAAAAGCTGGCTGTACTTAAAGTAGATAAGTCACCAGGACCGGATGGGATGCATCTTAGAATGCTGAGCGAAGTGAAGGAAGAAATCACAGAGGTACTGGCCATAATCTTCCAATCCTCCTTAGAAACAGGGATGGTGCCAGAGGACTGGAGAATTGCAAATGTTACACCATTGTTCAAAAAAGGGTGTAAAGATAAACCCAGCAACTACAGGCCAGTCAGTTTAACCTTGGTAGTGGGGAAGCTTTTAGAAACAATAATCAGGGACAAAATTAACAGTCACTTCGACAAGTGTGGATTAATTAAGGAAAGCTAGCATGGATTTGTTAAAGGCAAATCATGTTTAACCAACTTGATCAAGTTTTTGATGAGGTAACAGAGAGGGTTGATGAGGGCAATGCGGTTGACGTGGTGTACATGGATTTCCAAAAGGCGTTCGACAAAGTGCCACATAATAGGCTTGCCAGCAAAGTTGAAGCCCATGGAATAAAAGGGACAGTGGCAGCATGGATATGAAATTGGCTAAGTGACAGGAAACAGAGAGTAGTGGTGAATGGTTGTTTGTCGGACTGGAGGAAGGTACACAGTCGTGTTCCCCAGGGGTCGGTTCTAGGACCACTGTTTTTCTTGATATATGACAATGACTTGGATGTGGGTGTACAGGGCACAATTTCAAAATTTTCAGATGACACAAAACTTGGAAGTATAGTGAACAGTGAGGAGGATAGTGATAGATTTTAAGAGAATATAGACAGGCTGGTGGAATGGGCGGACACGTGGCAGATGAAATTTAATTGGTAGAAAGAATGAAAAGAGGAAATATAAACTAAAGGGTACAATCCTAAAGGGGGTGCATGAACAGAGAGACCTGAGGGTATATGTGCAAAAATCATTGAAGGTGGCAGGGCAGGTTGAGGAAGCAGTTAAAAAAGCTTATGGGATCCTGGGCTTCATGAATAGAGGTATAGAGTACAAAAGCGTGGAAATTATGATGAATGTTTATAAAGCACTGGTTCGGCCTCAGCTGGAGTATTCTGCCCAATTCTGGGAACCATACTTTAGGAAGGACATGAAGGCCTTAGAGAGGGTGCAGAAAAGATTTACTAGAATGATTCCAGGGACTTCAGTTACGTGGATAGACTGGAGAAGCTGGGGTTGTTCTCCTTAGAACAGAGAAGATTGAGAGGAGATTTGATAGAGGTGTTCAAAATCATGAGGGGTCTGGACAGAGTAGATAGAGAGAAACTGTTCCCCTTGGCAGAATTGTCGTGAACCAGAGGACACAGATTTAAGGTGATTGACAGAAGAACCAAAGGCGATGTGAGGAAAAACATTTTTACTCAGCGAGTGGTTAGGATCTGGAATGCACTGCCTGAGAGGGGGGTGGAGGCAGACTCAATCACGGCTTTCAAAAGGGAGTTGGATAAGCACCTCAAGAAAAACATTTGCACGGCTATGGGGAAAGGGCAGTGGAGTGGGACTAGCTGAGATGCTTTTGCAGAGAGCCGGCATGGGCTCGACGGGCCGAATGGCCTTCTTCCGTGCTGTAACCATACTATGATAATTGGCCAGATTGGATTTGTCCTGTTTTCTGTGGACAGGACATACCTGGGCAGTTTTCCATATTGTTGGAGAGATGCCAGTGTTGTAGCTGTACTGGAACAGCTTGGCTAGAAGCGCAGTTAGTTCTGGAGCACAAATCTTCAGCACGATAGCCGGGATGTTGTCTGGGCCCACTGCCTTTGCTGTATCCAGTGCGCCCAGACATTTCTTGATATCACGTGGAGTGAATCAAATTGGCTGAAGACTGACTTCTGGGATGGGGGGACCTCAGGAGGAGGCCGATATGGATCATCCACTCGGCACTTCTGGCTTAAGATGGTTGCAAATGCTTCAGCCTTGTCTTTTGCACTCGCGTGCTGGACTCTGCCATCTTTGAGGATGGGGATTTTCATGGAGCCTCCTCCTCCCGTTAGTTGTTTAATGGTCCACCACCATTCACGACTGGATGTGGCAGGACTGCAGAGCTTTGATCTGATCCATTGATTGTGGGATCGCTTAGCTCTGTCTATAGCATGCTGCTTCTGTTGTTTAGCATGCATGTAGTCTTGTATTGTAGCTTCCCCAGGTTGGCACCGCATTTTTAGGTACACCTGGTTCTACTTTTTTTTTATTCGTTTATGGGATGTGGGCGTCGATGGCAAGGCCAGCATTTATTGCCCATCCCTAATTGCCCTGGCATGATCTTCTACACTTCTCATTGAACCAGGATTGGTCGCCTGGCTTGATGGTAATGGTAGAGTGAGGGATATGCCGGGCCATGAGGTTACAGATTGTGATGGAATACAATTCTGCTGCTGCTGATGGCCCACAGTGCCTCATGGATGCCTAGTTTTTTAAGCTGCTAGATCTGTTCTGAATCTATTCCATTTAGCACGGTGGTAGTGCTACACAACACAATGGAGGGTACCCTCAGTGTGAAGACGGGACTTCGTGTCCACAAGGACTGTGCGGTGGTCACTGCTATCAATGACAGATAGATTGGTGAGGACGAGTTCAAGTAGGTTTTTCCCTCGTGTTGGTTCTCTCACCACCTGTCGCAGGCACAGACTGGCAGCTACGTCCTTCAGAGCACGGCCAGCTCGGTCAGTAGTGGTGCTACCGAGCCACTCATGGTGATGGACATTGAAGTCCCCCACCCAGAGTACATTCTGTGCCCTTGCTACCCTCAGTTCTTCTTCCAAGTGATGTTCAACATGGAGGAGTATTGATTCATCAGCTGAGGGAGGGCAACACGGTGGCATAGTGGTTAGCACTGGTGCCTCACAGCGCCAGAGACCCGGGTTCGAATCTGACCTCGGGTGACTGTCTGTGTGGAGTTTGCACATTCTCCCCGTGTCTGCGTGGGTTTCCTCCGGGTGCTCCGGTTTCCTCCCACAGTCCAAAAATGTGTGGGTTGCCCATGCTTGACCTGATGCCATGAGACTTCATGTGGTCCAGAGTCAATATTGAGGACTCCCAGGGCCACTCCTTCCTGACTGTATACCACTGTGCCGCCACCCCTGGTGGGTCTGTGGGACAGGACACACCCAGAAATGGTGATGGAGGATTCTGGGACATTGGCTGAAAGGTATGATTCTGTCAGTATGACTATGTCAGGTTGTTGCTTGACTAGTCTGTGGGACAGCTCTCCCAATTTTGGCACAAGTCCCCAGATGTTGGTGAGGAGGACTTTGCAGGGTCAACTGGGTGTGCCATTGTCGTGTCCAAAGCCGGTGCCGAGGTCGATGCCGGGTGGTCCGTCAGGTTTATTGTTATTGTGGTTTCTTGTAGCGGTTTGTTATAACTGACTGGCTGCTGGGCCATTTCAGAGGGCAGTTAAGAGTCAACCACATTGCTGTGGGTCTGGAGTCACATTTAGGCCAGGCCAGGAAAAGGACGGCAGATTTCCTTCCCTAAAGGACATTAGTGAACTAGATGTTTTTTTACGACAATCTGATAGTTTCATGGTCACCATTACTGATACTAGCTTTTTATTCCAGATTTTTATTTAATTAAATGAATTTAAATTCTCATGCCGTGGTGGGATTTGAATTCACGTCTCTGGATTATTAGTCCAGGCCTCTGGATTACTAGTGCAGTAACATAACCATGATGCTACTGTACCCGGCTGGAAGCTAATTGAGGGATTCAAATAGTTTATATATAGAATAACGGATACCTTGGAGTGAATTACAGGCTGGAATCTGTTGGTGGGTTCAGATGGTTTATATATATAAAAAATAAATGGGAGCGAGTTACATGCTGGAATCTAATCAATGGTTTATATATAGAATAACAGATATCTGGATTGGGTTACAGGCTGAAAGCCAATCAAAGGACTTGGATAATGTTATGTTTAGGAAAAGGAAAAGACGATTAAACTTAACAGAGCTGCCCCTTGCTGATTTACCTCAACTCAATGGTTCTTGCTTTCTCACCTTACCCATCAATCCCTTCTCTCACATGAACAGGAATAGGCCATTCAGCCCTTCAAGCCTGTTCTGTCATTCAATTAGGAGGTCTGAGGAAGGAGGTTCTTGCCATGGAAGGTGTTCAGCGAAGATTCACAAGGCTGATACCTGGGATGGCAGGAATGACGTATGAAGAGAGATTGGGTCGATTGGGCTTATACTCGCTGGAGTTTAGAAGAATGAGAGGGGATCTCATTGAAACTTATAAAATTCTGACAGGACTGGACAGACTAGATGCAGGAAGGATGTTCCCGATGGTCGGGGAGTCCAGAACCAGGGGTCACAGTCTAAGGATAAGGGGTAAGCCATTTAGGACAGAAATGAGTAGGAATTTCTTCACCCAGAGGGTGGTGAACCTGTGGAATTCTCTGCCACAGAAGGCAGTGGAGGCCAATTCATTAAATATATTTAAGAAGGAGTTGGATATATTTCTTAAGGCTAAGGGGATCAAGGGATATGGGGAGAAAGCAGGGACAGGGTTCTGAATTTGGATGATCAGCCATGATTGCATTGAATGGCAGAGCAGGCTAGAGGGGCTGAATGGCCTACTCCTGCTCCTATCTTCTATGTTTCTAGATCATGGCCCTTCTTTACCTTAACTCCATTTACTCACCTTTGATTTATATCCCTTGATACCCTTGCCTAACAAAAATCTATTGATCTCAGTCTTTAAAATTTCAATTGACCCCCAGCATCCACAGGCTTTTGGGCTGTAACATATCTTGAACCCATTGTATGATCTGTCTCAATTGTAACTTATGCATTTGATTTCTCAATCACTTTCATTTAAAAAATAAAGACTTGCATTTCTATAGCGCCTTTCATGACCTCAGGACGTCCCAAAGCTCTTTACAGCCAATGAAGTCTTTTTGAAGTGTAGTCACTGTTGTAAAGTAGGAAACGAGGCAGCCAATTTGTGCACAGCAAGCTCCCACATGCAGCAATGAAATAAATGACCAGCTAATCTGTTTTAGTGATGTTGTTTGAGGGATAAATATTGGCTAGGACAGCAGGGAGAAGGCCCCAGCTCTTCTGTGAAATGGTGCCGTGGGATCATTTGCATCTATTGGAGATGGGGCAGATGGGGCCCTCAGTTTACAAGGCAGCACATCTGACTTTGTCAGCCTAGAATTTGTGCTGAAGTCCGTGGAATGGGACTTGAAACCACAATCATCCTGACTCAGAAGTGAGAGTGCTACCCACTGAGCCACAGCTGACTCCAAAATTTCTATTCGATCCCTTTATCAATATTACTGTGCTTCTTATTTGCTAAACATTGGCTGAAACTTTCACAGATCTACCCACCAGAACCCCTGGATCTGGTCCCTGATCCACTGGCTATTTCACTGTTTCATTTAACACCAGCACTCCTTGGTTCCTAGCTGTCATACTAATTAAGTTACACTTACCTATATTGAACTGTATCTGCCACCTACTGGCCCAGCTTGGAGTGATCCAACGTCTGATATAATTTCTCACAGATCTGCAGTACAGGCTCAAAAGAACTGAAAAAAGGAACTGAGCATTCACCATGGTAGAACGTACAAACAATGACAGACAGGAAAAGACCCTCTGGTCCATCCAGCCTGTCCCCACACAACTGTGATACCTTGTCTATCACAAAATATACGCTCTTCACCCCACCCGAGAGCCATGTCACCTTCCGGGAGAGATGACAAACCAGATAAAGCCAAAACAATTTGGGGAAAAAGATCTGTAAAAAAATTCTCTGACCCACTTAGGTAATCAAAATGAGTCCAGGTGATCACTCTGGCCCTGAATTCCCTGCAGTACCTACCCTTCTGTAAGAGGTGATCTCCGCCCCAGCCAGACACAGGTCCAACTCTCGCTTGAAGGAATTCAGCGAATCGGCATCCACCGCACGAGATAGCAGCCAGTTCCAGAGGTTCTCTGGGAAAAGAACCACCTCCTGACATCTAACCTAAATCCGGTCTCGCACAAATTGAGATTGTCACCCCTGGTCCGATTCAGGTGAAACAACCCACCTTCCCAAACACAATCTAATCCCTTCATCATCTTATAAATCTCGATCAAATCAGCCCTAAATCTGTAATAAAAACAGAAAATGCTGGAAATACTCAGCAGGTCAGGCAGCATCTGTGGAGAGAGAAACAGAGTTAACGTTTCAGGTCGATGACCCTTCGTCAGATTCTACACTTTAGAAAAGCCCTAAATCTAGGCTTTTCTAATGTGTAGAATCTCTCTATCTTGATAATTAAGATGCTTTGAACTTGATAGTAATCGTGTGGCCCTTCTCTGCACCTTTTCAAAAGCCTCAATATCGCCCACCAATAAGATTAGGGGCTCTCAGAGTGGTTTACAAGGGCCATTGCAGTAGATGCGTGGATTTGAAGGAGGAATGGTCAGGAATGCATTGCCATGCTTGGAACACCCACACAAAGTAATAACAGCATCTCTGCTAAACAATCTCAGTCAGCCGTGGGTTGTGGGTTCAAGCCCCACTCCAGAGATTTGAGCACAAAATCTAGGCTGACACTCCCAGTGCTAGTACTGAGGGCTTGCTGCACTGTCTTTTAGGTGAGACGTCAAACCGAGGTCCCGTCTGCCCTCTCAGGAAAAGATCCCATGGTGTTATGTGAAGAAGAGCAGGGGAGTTCTGGCAAATATTTATCCCTCAACCAACATCACAAAAAAAAAACAGATTCTCTGGTCATCGTCACTTTGCTGTTTGTGGGAGCTTGCTGTGCGTAAATTGGCTGCCGCGTTTCCCACATTACAACAGTGACTGCACTTCAAAAAATACTTCTTTGTCTGTAAAGCGCTTTGGGACGTCCTGAGTTCATGAAAGGCGCTATATAAATGCAAGTTCTTTCTTTTTACCGATGTCTGGAGAATTGTGAAGCAGCCCCATTCTATTCTACCTGACCAAAGGGTGATTTTTGGAGAATGAGGACAGATGCACAGCACGAACTGTGTGCAGCAAAGGGAGGAGTCTTTCTACAGTAATGGTCCCTACACCGATCTTGATCAGTGGCTGATTGTAGACCAGGAGCAGGTCGACTGAAACTGATTCAAAACAGCAAATTCCTATTTATTGTGGTCTGTGTCCATCTAGTGGCCAATAGTGGTAGTGCTGAATTTTCATACTTCCAGTTTATCAGCTGTTAGTTAATATGGCACTTAATGTAACAATTTTCAGAATTTAAGCTATGAGAGAAAAGTACAACAATAGTCTGTTATTCTAGCACATTGGCCTTTTCTTGGGCCTTTTCTTAATAGTTTCCTTGTGCAGAGATACAACATTTTTAAAATTGGTTTCGGGGATGTGGGCGTCGCTGGCAAGGTCAGCATTTATCGTCCATCAATCGTTGCCCTTGAGAAGGTGGTGCTGAGCCGCCTTCTTGAACCGCTGCAGTCCGTGTGGTGAAGGTACTCCCACATGTGCTGTTAGGTCGGGAGTTCCAGGATTTTGACCCAGTGACGATGAAGGAACGGCGATATATTTCCATGTCAGGATGGTGTGTGACTTGGAACATAAGAACATAAGAAATAGGAGCAGGAGTAGGCCATTTGGCCCCTCGAGCCTGCTCCTCCATTCAATAAGATCATGGCTGATCTATCGATCTCTGTCTTGAATATACTAAATGACTGAGCCTCCACAGCTCTCTGGGGTAGAGAATTCCAAAGATTCACCACCCTCTGAGTAAAGAAATTTCTCCTCATCCCAGTCCTAAATGGCCGACCCCTTATTCTGAGACTGTGACCCCTGGTTCTCGACTCCCCAGCCAGGAGAAACATCCTCCCTGCATCTACCCTGTCAAGCCCTGTAAGAATTTTGTGTGTTTCAATGAGATCACCTCTCATTCTTCTAAACTCTAGTCTACTCAATCTCTCCTCAGAGGGCAATCCCCCCATCCCAGGAACCAGTCTGGTGAACCTTCGTTGCACTCCCTCTATGGCAAGTATATCCTTCCTTAGGTAAGGAGACCAAAACTGTACACAATACTCCAGGTGTGGTCTCACCAGGGTCCTATATAATTGCAGTAAGACGTCTTTACTCTTATACTCAAATCCTCTTGTATTAAAGGCCAACATACCATTTGCTTTCCCAATTGTTTGCTGTACCTGCATATTAACTTTCAGTGATTCGTGTACAAAGACACCCAGGTCCCTCTAAACACCAACATTTCCCAATCTCTCACCATTTAAAAAATTCTCTGCTTTTCTATTTTTCCTACCAAAGTGGATAACTTCACATTTCTCCTCATTATATTCCATTTGCCATGTTCTTGCCCACTCACTTAGCCTGTCTATATCCCTTTGAAGCCTCTTTGCATCCTCCTCACAACTTACATTCCCACCCAGCGTTGTATCATCAGCAAACTTGGATATATTACATTTGGTCCCTTCAACCAAATCATTGATATAGATTGTGAATAGCTGAGGCCCAAGCACTGATCATAAGAACATAAGAACATAAGAAATAGGAGCAGGAGTAGGCCAATCGGCCCCTCGAGCCTGCTCCGCCATTCAATAAGATCATGGCTGATCTGATCCTAACCGCCAATCTACTATCTATCACAGAACCATCTCCTGCATCTAACAGAATTGCACACACGAAATAGGAGCAGAATCAGGCTACACGGTCCCTGGGCCTGCTCCACTACCCACAGGGCCATGACCGATCCGAACCTAGACTCATGTCCAAATTCCTGCCCGCTCCCCGTAACCCTTAATGCCCTTTACTTCTAAGAAACTGTCTATTTCTGTTTTAAATTTATTTAATGATGTAGCTTCTACAGCTTTTTGTGGCAGCATATTCCATGGACCTACCACCCTCTGAGTGAAGTAGTTCCTCCTCATCTCAGTTTTGAAAGAGCAGCCCCTTATTCTAAGACTATGTCCCCTAGTTCTAGTCTCACCCGTCATCGGGAACATCCTCCCCGCATCCACCCGATCCAACCCCTTCACAATCTTATATGTTTCAATAAGATCGCCTCTCATTCTTCTGAACTCCAATGAGTAGAGTCCCAATCTACCCAACCTCTCCTCATATGACCACCCCCTCATCCCCGGGATTAACCGAGTGAACCTTTTTTGCACTGCCTCGAGAGCAAGGATGTCTTTCCTTAAGTAAGGACACCAAAACTGTATGCAGTATTCCAGGTGCGGTCTCACCAATACCTTGTACAACTGAAGCAATACCTCCCTATTTTTATATTCTATCCCCCTAGCAATGAAAGCCAACATTCCATTTGCCTTCTTAATCACTTGCTGCACCTGCATACTAACCTTTTGAGTTTCGTGCACCAGGACCCCCAGATCCCTTTGCGCTTCAGTACTCTCCAGTTTCTTGCCATTAAGATAATAAATTGCTCTAGGATTTTTCCTGCCAAAGTGCATCACCTCACTAGAGGACACTAAGAATATCCCAACACTGGACAAACAGGGGGCTATAGGGGGAGAGGAGCTAAACACGATCAAAATCACTAAGGAAGTGGTACTCGGTAAAATAATGGGACTCAAGGCGGATAAATCACCTGGACCTGATGGCTTACATCCTAGAGTCTTGAAGGAAGTGGCGGTAGGGATTGTAGATGCATTGGTAATAATTTTTCAAAACTCCCTGGATTCCGCTAAGGTCCCGGCAGACTGGAAAACTGCTAATGTAACACCCTTATTTAAAAAGGGCAGTAGACAGAAGGCTGGTAACTATAGACCGGTTAGCCTAACATCTGTGGTAGGTAAAATTTTGGAGTCCATTATTAAGGAAACAGTAACAGGACATTTGGATAATCATAATTTAATAGGACAAAGTCAGCATGGTTTTACGAAGGGGAAGTCATGTTTGACAAATTTGCTGGAGTTCTTTGAGGAAGTAACATATAGAGTGGATAAAGGGGAACCAGTGGACGTAGTGTATTTAGACTTCCAAAAGGCATTTGACAAGGTGCCACACAAAAGATTATTGCTTAAGGTAAAAAATCACGGGATTGGGGGTAATATTCTGGCATGGATAGAGGATTGGCTATCTAACAGAAAGCAAAGAGTTGGGATAAATGGTTCATTCTCAGACTGGCAATCAGTAACTAGTGGTGTTCCACAGGGGTCAGTGCTGGGTCCCCAACTCTTCACAATCTATATTAACGATTTGGAGGAAGGGACCAAGTGTAACATATCAAAATTTGCAGATGATACAAAGATGGGAGGGAAAGTAGTGAGTGAGGAGGACATAAAAAACCTGCAAGGGGACATAGACAGGCTAAGTAAGTGGGCAGAGATTTGGCAGATGGAATACAACACTGGAAAGTGTGAGGTGATGCACTTTGGCAGGAAAAATCCTAGAGCAATTTATTATCTTAATGGCAAGAAACTGGAGAGTACTGAAGTGCAAAGGGATCTGGGGGTCCTGGTGCACGAAACTCAAAAGGTTAGTATGCAGGTGCAGCAAGTGATTAAGAAGGCAAATGGAATGTTGGCTTTCATTGCTAGGGGGATAGAATATAAAAATAGGGAGGTATTGCTTCAGTTGTACAAGGTATTGGTGAGACCGCACCTGGAATACTGCATACAGTTTTGGTGTCCTTACTTAAGGAAAGACATCCTTGCTCTCGAAGCAGTGCAAAAAAGGTTCACTCGGTTAATCCCGGGGATGAGGGGGTGGTCATATGAGGAGAGGTTGGGTAGATTGGGACTCTACTCATTGGAGTTCAGAAGAATGAGAGGCGATCTTATTGAAACATATAAGATTGTGAAGGGGTTGGATCGGGTGGATGCGGGGAGGATGTTCCCGATGACGGGTGAGACGAGAACTAGGGGACATAGTCTTAGAATAAGGGGCTGCTCTTTCAAAACTGAGATGAGGAGGAACTACTTCACTCAGAGGGTGGTAGGTCCATGGAATATGCTGCCACAAAAAGCTGTAGAAGCTACAACATTAATTAAATTTAAAACAGAAATAGACAGTTTCCTAGAAGTAAAGGGCATTAAGGGTTACGGGGAGCGGGCAGGAATTTGGACATGAGTCTAGGTTCGGATCGGTCATGGCCCTGTGGGTAGTGGAGCGGGCCCAGGGACTGTGTAGCCTGATTCTGCTCCTATTTCGTGTGTGCAATTCTGTTAGATGCAGGAGATGGTTCTGTGATAGATAGTAGATTGGCGGTTAGGATCAGATCAGCCATGATCTTATTGAATGGCGGAGCAGGCTCGAGGAGCCGATTGGCCTACTCCTGCTCCTATTTCTTATGTTCTTATGTTCTCACACTTTCCAGTGTTGTATTCCATCTGCCAAATCTCTGCCCACTTACTTAGCCTGTCTATGTCCCCTTGCAGGTTTTTTATGTCCTCCTCACTCACTACTTTCCCTCCCATCTTTGTATCATCTGCAAATTTTGATATGTTACACTTGGTCCCTTCCTCCAAATCGTTAATATAGATTGTAAAGAGTTGGGGACCCAGCACTGACCCCTGTGGAACACCACTAGTTACAGCCTGCCACCCCGAAAATGACCCGTTTATTCCTACTCTCTGTTTTCTGTCATTAACCAATCCTCAATCCATGCTAGTATCTTACCCCCAATCCCATGAGCCCTAATTTTGTTTAATAACCTCTTGTGTGGCACCTTATCGAATGCCTTCTGAAAATCCAAATACACTACATCCACTGGCTCCCCCTTATCTATTCTGCCTTATCTATTGGAGGGGAACTCGGAGGTGGTGGTGTTCCCATGCACCTGCTGCCCTTGTCCTTTTAGACACCAGAGGTCGCAGGTTTGGTGCTGCCGAAGAAGCCTTGGCAAGTTGCTGCAGTGCATCTTGTAGATGGCACACACTGCAGCCATGGTGCGTCGGTGGTATAATATTACCTCGAGTGATCATATCGGTAAGTCTCACTGCAGTCTTTACTTTCTCGTCTCAGTTGGTAAGAGCACTGCCCACGTGTGTGGAACTGACTCCGACAGACAAAGACGCTCCGGGGTTCAACTTAGCTGACCCAAGGCAAGGAGCAGAGGGGCTGGAGAGGGGTTGAAATCAGCCTGGGTTGCTTCTCCTGCTCATTATCCAGTGAACTCTAGTGGAAAGGGGCTGGTCTGCGGACACTGGGCGTCAGCGGGATTGGGCTGAGCTGTGAATCCCCTTGCCGTGGATCAGCCGACCAACACCAACGCTTACATGTACACAGTGGCCTATTGATCAAAGTACCGGAGGAAGGAAGGGAGGGAAAAACAGGAGAGGGAGGGAGGGAGGGAAAGCTCATTTCGGGTTTTACCACAGACTGCGGGCTTGCTGCCTGTAACAAGGCTGGCAGGATATCGTGGGGGACATGCAAGAACTTTCGCTGCAATCATCCCTCTGACTCATCGCTCCCTCCTACTTGTTTGGAAAGAACCTGGGACAAAAGGGATTTCCTTAAATTCTATGGGGAGGTGAAACAAAATCTTTTAATGGAGCCCTGGGATTGAATCATTATTCAAACACACACAACAGGTCTCTCTCCTCATAAAGATTACCATTTCATAGAATCTTACAGCATGGAAGGAGGCCATTTGGCCAACGTCGTGCCTGTGCCGGCTCTTTGAAAGAGCTGTCCAATTAGTCCCCCTCAAGTGGCCAGAAATGTCTAGAGTACAAAGCAGACACCAAAAGGTGACAATAGAGTGGCTGTTTTACTTACAACTCTGTGAAGCACTTTGGAATGTTTTTCTATGTTCATGGTGGTGTAGCAATGAACTTGCTCCTATTTATCCCTCAACCAACACCAAAAAACAGATTATCTGGTTATTATCACATTGCTGTTTGAGGGATCTTGCTGTGCGCAAATTGGCTGCCTCGTTTCCCACATTACGACAGTGACTATGCTTCAAAAGTATTTCATGGGTTATAAAGTGCTTTGGGACATCCTGAGGTTGTGAAAGAAAGAAAGACTTGCATTTCTATAGCAGCTTACAGCCTATGAAGTACTTTTGAAGTGTAGTCACTGTTGTAATGTCGGAAACACGGCAGCCAATTAGCACACAGCAAGCTCCCACAGACAGCAATGTGATAACGACCAGATAATCTGTTTTTTTGTGATGTTGATTGTGGGATAAATATTGGCCAGGACACCAGAGATAACTCCCCTGCTCGTTTCGAAATAGTGCCGTGGGATCTTTTACATCCACTTGAGAGAGCAGACGGGGCCTCGGTTTAGCGTCTCATCCGAAAGACGGCACCTCCGACAGTGCAGCGCTCCCTCAGCACTGCACTGGAGTGTCAGCCTAGATTTTTGTGCTCAAATCCCTGGGGTGGGACTTGAACCCACAACCTTCTGACGCAGAGGCGAGAGTGCTACCCACTGAATCACGGCTGACAGTTTTTTAGGCGCTATTTAAATGCAAGTTCTTTCGGGTAGAAATTAGGTCGCGCCCCATTTGGGGCGCAAATATCGTCTGGACGCAAATATTAGCGCCTGGCGCTAATTATCGGCACTGACTGGAAACTTCACTTTTACCGCCCCGGGAGGTGAGTGGAGCGCTAAAGCAGGCGCTGCACACCTGTCTTAAGACGCAAAGGCCAAGGAGTGAGGCGCTAACTCAGCGCGCGAGCGCAGCGCAGCTGCTGTCAGTTAGCGAGGGAACACAGACACACTGGCGCCGGACACTTCTTAAAGCGGAGGGGGCCACTTGCTCCCCAGCCACACCCTGCTCATTGCAGCCTTGAATCTCAGCCTGGAGAGACCTGTAATCCATTTTGCTGCCAAGCATGGAGAGGGTGAGAGAACGCGCTCATCGCTTCACCGAGCGGGCCTTGGATGCTCTGGTTGGCGCGGTGGAGCGCAGACGATGTATGCTCTTCCCTGAGAGTGGCAGGAGGCCTTTGCCACGCGAGTTCTGAAGAGTGTGGAGGGAGGTGGCTCAGAGCGTCTCCTCCAGGAGCATGGTGCCCAGGACCCATACTCAATGCCACAAAAAGTTCAACGACCTCACTCGGGTCGTCAGGGTGAGTGGCTTTTTCTCAATACCTCTCCATCCCTCCATCTCAACCTCACTCTATGGCCAGAGGGTCTTAAAACCCCAATGCACAACACTCATCCAACACCTATGGCCCTTTCATGAAACACACACACACATTCCACACTTTGCATACAGTAAGGGCTATTCACCTATGGGAGGCACATCAGGCAAGACCATGGCTGCATACAGTAAGGGCTATTCACCTATGGGAGGCACATCAGGCAAGACCATGGCTGCATACAGTAAGGGCTATTCACCTATGGGAGGCACATCAGGCAAGACCATGGCTGCATACAGTAAGGGCTATTCACCTATGGGAGGCACATCAGGCAAGACCATGGCTGCATACAGTAAGGGCTATTCACCTATGGGAGGCACATCAGGCAAGACCATGGCTGCATACAGTAAGGGCTATTCACCTATGGGAGGCACATCAGGCAAGACCATGGCTGCATACAGTAAGGGCTATTCACCTATGGGAGGCACATCAGGCAAGACCATGGCTGCATACAGTAAGGGCTATTCACCTATGGGAGGCACATCAGGCAAGACCATGGCTGCATACAGTAAGGGCTATTCAGCTATGGGAGGCACATCAGGCAAGACCATGGCTGTATATTTACTCAGATGCTGTCCTTTTTCTTACAGGCCAAGCTGGCGCATAATCGGAGACAGCAGCAACGGACAGGTGGAGGGCGGCCTCAGCTGCAACCCCTCAGTGATCTTGAGGAGCGCGTCCACAGGATTGTGGCAAGCCGGGTGATCGGTCCCGTCGCCACTGGAGACGCCGACCCCGTTCTGGACAGCAATGGTAAGGTCATCACCTTTTTGTCCTCTGTCCTTCCACTTGTCCCTCACAACACCAGCCTTTGACACTTTCAATCCAACTTGCTAACTCGCTGCACTTATTCCTCCCTTACTGCCACCCTGTCCTCACGCTAAAGCCACTCTTGTACCTCCCTGCTTTCAGATGGTGATTCACCAGCTGAGGAGACGGGCCCTGAAGCTGCCACTGGGAGTGATGCTGCAGCTGAGGAGGAAGAGGAAGCCGGAGCATCAGTGCCACCCTCTCCCGAGGAAGCCCATGCCCACACTGGGAACACGCCTTCCCTGGAGGGGAGCAGGGGGGAAGGGTCTGATGAGGGTGAAGCTCCAGGACCCAGCGGGCTGCAGCAACGCCATGGGGGGGGTAGGGAAGAACGGGGGCCTTCTCCCCAGAGGGAGAGTATGCCAGACACTCCTACTGCAATGGACGCAGAGGAGGAGCGGCTGATCGCAGAAATGAACACCCAGGCGGTGGGCATGCACACTGAGCTCATGGGTGCAGTGGGAAGGGTGCCCGAATGCATTGAGTCACTGGCAAGGAGTGTGGAGCACTTCGCTGTAGCACAGGCGGATGCCACACTAACGCTTAGTGCTGCAATTCAGTCACTGGCTGCCGTGATCCCATCTCTGACTGCTCTCATACAGACTCAGATTGAGGCCACGCGAGCACAGACTGCTGCCAACCTCGATGGTTCGTGCACATGTCCCCGGGGCTGTCACCGCACCGCAGCAGGCCAGCAATCTGTTCTCCGGCAGATTGCTCCGGATGCTGAAGTGCTGCCCCGTGGGAGTGCCAGTGTGTCGGGCGAGCAGGGAGTTGCTGTCCTCTCTCACGATGACAGCATTCCTGCTGCCAACACTGTCACTTCTCCACTGCACTTGCCACCGCCTGTAGGACAGACTGCTGCCGCCCATGCAGAGTTGGTGCAGTCTGCAGCCGGGCCCTCCAGGCCCAGAACTGGTCGAGGCCGTCCTTCAGGGGCATCTGTAGTGTCAGGGTCTGACGAGCAGCAGCCTTCCACCAGCCTTGCTGCAGCCACTGTGGTCCCATTATGGAGGAGCAGTAGGGTTAGAAGGGGGGAAGTGCGCAAGGGAAGGAGATCACCCTCGAAGGGCAAAAAGTAGGAGGTGTGACAAAATGCTGGTCATTTTTTTATTAAAGGTCGAGGTTTGTGGTCCAACTTTTGTTTAGTGTTTTGGACATTATCTCCAGGTTGTGAGAACCAGTTATGTTATTGACTGTTTTTTTGTGTTTATTTCTATGAGTTTGTCATGAGGAATTGACACACACAGAGTTTGTAAAATAAATAAGTTTCTGTATTCAAAATATACATGGTTGGTGGTTGGAATTATTGGTGCCTTGGCCGGCTTAGGGGTTGCGTGCTGGGTTCATTAATGTTGGTAGCAATGGCAGGGGCCCTAGAAGCGGGTTGCTATTAGCCGTTGACGGACGGCCCTTGCAGTTTGACCATTGTGGGCCGCCCTCCTGCCTTGGTGCTGCTGATGATCATCGTCCTCGTCCTCTTCCTCCTCTTCCTCCTCCTCCTCTGGTGGTGCTCCAAGGCCTGGTGGCATTGGCTGGGTCCTGAGGATTGCCATGTTATGCAACATGCAGCACACGACTACGAAGTTCGATACTCGCTCAGGCGAGTACTGCAGGGCTCCTCCGGAATGGTCCAGACAGCGGAACCGTTGCTTCAGCACGCCGATTGTGCGCTCAATAATGTTCCTGGTAGCTTGATGGCTCTCATTGTACCGCAGCTCAGCAGGGGTGTTGGGCGTACGGAGCGGTGTCATCAGCCAAGTGCTCAATGCATACCCCTTGTCCCCGAGAAGCCAACCAACTGGCTGATGCGGTGCCTCGAAAAGTTCTGCCACAGTAGTCTGGCGCAGGATAAAAGCATCGTGGCAGCTGCCAGGATACTGGGCATTGACAGTGAGTATCAGCTGTCTGTGGTCACAGACCAACTGGACATTCAAGGAATGGAACCCCTTTCTGTTCCTGAATTCCTCGGCATTCTCATGCGGAGCACGCAAAGCCACATGCGTGCAGTCAATGGCGCCCTGCACCATGGGGAAGCCCGCTACCCTCGCAAAGCCCAGAGCGCGGTCACGCTGCTTGTCTGGGGTCATGGGGAAACAGATGAACTCTCGTCTCCTTTTGAAGAGGGCATTTGTGACCTGCCGGATGCAGCAATGCACCGCGAACTGGGAGATATTGGCGAGGTCCCCAGCAGCAGCTTGAAATGAGCCAGTAGCGTAAAAGTTCAAAGCCACTGTGACCTTCACTGCCACCGACAGAGACGTCCTGGACCTCAGTTGAGGCTGCAGAACTGGATGCAGCAGGTGGCAGAGCTCAGTGACCACCTCCTTGCTGAATCGCAGCCTTCGCAAACACAGCTCCTCGGACATATGGATGTAGGAGAGCTGTTCACGATATACCCTGGGAGGGTAAGCTCTCCTGTACATACGCCTGATGGCCCTCCTCCGTCTGGCCATCATTGCCACTCTCTCTCTGCGTCTCTGTATCCTCCGATTCAGCTGGAGCAGGACGACGCTCCCAGTCAGTGCAGCCCCCATATTGTCTTTGCAAGCAAAGTAATGAAGGACAGCAACTAAAGTAGCAGCAAAGTTAGGATCAATAGGCAAAACTACCTCACAAAGCGTTGAGTCAATGTAGAAGTCTCTCTTTCTCTCTCTCCGAATCTCTCTCTCTCTCTCAGAACGAGTGGTGCAAAAATGTCGACCACAGAAAAAGACAGGAAGAGGCCCCCTTTAAATAGCGCCCCCCCCAGCCCCACAGCGATTGATAGCGTTCCAGTCTTCTGGTCGTTGGATGCGCCAGGCGGTAAGGCAGGGGGCGCCACTCAATTTCCGCTCCGGGGCGCCACAAGGGCGTTGCACCATGGAATGACGTCACAATCTGCGCGCGCAGGTGGTCGCAGCGGTAAGTTTTAGCGCCGCCGCACAATGTCAAGTTAAGTTCCCGAGCGGCGCAAACATCGCTGCGCCCGGGCGTTAGCGGCTTTGCGCCCCATTAGCGCCCTCTTAAGGCGCTAACGGGAGGCGCAACCAACTGAATTTTTACCCCTTTCTCTCTTCCTTTCTTTTGGCATAAATCTCCAAGACAACGATTTATTTTCTCACCAAATTCACCGATTTTCATGTTAAACAGTCTCCACGACCCAGCAGTAACGGGGCTAATCCCTGCCCTGATCTAAATAACACAGGGGTCACACTCACTGACGGCACTGGTGGCTCAGGCCGGGTGCCGAGGTGATCAGGGTCCAGGCGCCAATCCAGCCTCGATGCTCAATATGCCCACAAGGTGGTGCTGTAGCCAGCTGGACAGAGGTTTTTGAGTGACAAGCCATGGCGAAGGTCAAGGACCTTAGTTCAGCCACCAGGGAGATTGACGGGAATTGGAGATGAGACAAGATTAACCAACAAATATCCGAGGTGTTCTCCACAAAAGCAGAAGAACTTGGTGATTGACTGTTCTTGATGTGACTGGGTTTCAGTCAGTCCCTCTTCCCAAGTAGCTTTTTTCAATTTGTCTGTGTTATGATCTGGAACACACTGCCTGAAAGGGAGGTGGAGTCAGATTCCACAGGAACTTTCAAAAGGCAGTTGAACATAAGAACATAAGAATTAGGAGCAGGAGTAGGTCATACGGCCCTTCGAGCCTGCTCTGTCATGCAATAAGATCATGGCTGATCTTCGGCCTCAACTCCACTTTCCCATCCGATCCACATATCCCTTGATTCCCCTAGAGTCCAAAAATCTATCTATCTCAGACACTGAACTGTTGGACATGTACTTGAAGAGATCTAATTTGCAGGGTTATGGGGAGAAAGCTGGGGTGTGGGACTAAATTGGACAGCTCTTTCAAAGAGCCAGCACAGGCACGACAGGCCGAATAGCCTCCTTCTGTGCTGTAAGATTCTATGATTCTATAAAGAGGAGAGACAGAGGGCTCATAGATTGGAACTGAGGGAAGGTTCATCGCTCAGAGACCATTTTTCCTTCAAGAAAGTAAGAAAGAACTTGCATTTATATAGCGCCTTTCACGATCTCAGGACATCTCAAAGCACTTTACAGCCAATGAAGTACTTTCTTGAAGTGTAGTCACTGTTGTAATGTAGATAATCCAACTGCAATGCAAAACCATTGGCAGGATAGGCGCACCAAAGTCAGTGTTCTCGCTCAGGCCAACATCCCCAGCATTGAAGCTCTGACCACGCTCGCTCAGCTCCGATGGCCGGGTCACATCGTCCGCATGCCCGATACGAGACTCCCAAAACAAGCGCTCTACTTGGAGCTCCGACACAGCAAGAGAGCCCCAGGTGGGCAGAGGAAACGCTTCAAGGACACCCTCAAAGCCGCCTTGAAAAATTGCAACATCCCCACTGACACCTGGGAATCCCTGGCCCAAGACTGCACAAAGTGGATGAGAAGCATCCGGGAAGGCGCCGAAAACCTCGAGTCTCTTCGCCGGGAGGAAGCGGAAGCCAAGCGCAAACAGCGGAAGGAGCGCACGTCAACCCAAGCACCCCACCCACCCGCCCCTTCAACCACCGTCTGCCCCACCTGTGACTGAGACTGTAGGTCCCGCATTGGACTCATCAGTCACCTGAGAACTCATTTTTAATGTGGAAGCAAGTCATCGTCGGTTCCGAGGGACTGCCTAAAAAGAATGTAGATAATGTGACAGCCAATTTGTGCACAGCAAGCTCCCAAAAACAGCAATGTTATATCCTGTTACTGAGTACAACAGAGCTGGGTGTTTTTTATTTTAATCTGTAAGGTTTCAGAAGTAAAGGAGCAGATTATGAATTTACCGGCCGGGCTTGAAACCAGCGTTGCTGATTGGTCACCCATTATTGACCACGCCCACTTCCCCTTTCCGTTGATTTGAATGGAAATTAAAATCGGGCAGTTTCTGCAACAGGCAGGCGTCAGCTTCACGCCCGGGCGGGAAGGCTGAAAATCTACCCCCAAAGTGTAAAAAATCTATTGCTTCACCCGAAAGAACACAAAGTAGATCAGCAACTCTCTTATAATAATGGCCTATAGCATTTATGCATAGAGTCATTAAACTTGGTTGCATTGCTTCAAGTCATAGTTCTCTTCTTTATTAGTTTGGCTGTTAAATTCTCAGAGTGTCGCGCTTTACTGCACAGTACAGTGTGATAACACAAAATGAAGCAAGTTATTCATTGCAAGAACACTGACCAATTTCAAGTGATTCGAAAATTCTTATTAAATTGGACTTTGGAATAATATATGAGTTACATTGCTTTAAGGGATTCATATTTACTACATACTTACTACAATCTAACTTAGCATCACCGTTGGTGCAGTCCTGTTCATGGCTGGATATTAAAAAAATCTTTAATTCTCATCCTTGTTTTCAAATCCCTCCATGGCCTTGCACCCTCCCTATCTCTGTAAACTCCTCCAGCCCTCCAGCCCTCCGAGATCTCTGCACTGCTCCAAATCTGACCTCTTGCGCATCCCTGATTTTCATCGCCCCATCATCGGCAGCCGTGCCTTCTGTTGCCTCGGCCCTAAGCTCTGGAATTCCCTCCCTAAACCTCTCCGCCTCTCCACCTCTCTCTCCTCCTTTAAGACGCTCCTTAAAACCTACCTCTTTGACCAAGCTTTTGTTCACCTGTCCTAATATCTCCTTGTGTGGCTGGGTGTCGAATTTTGTTTTGATAATCGCTCCTGTGAGGCGCCTTGGGATGTTTTACTACGTTAAAGGTGCGGCATAAATGCAAGTTGTTGTTGTATCGTCCAGTTTTTTAAATTTTGTCTGTTTAATGAAGCACAATTTGAAATGTAATCATTATTATTTTTTCGGGGGGTGAGGGGTAGAGATGGGGTTAAAAGCAGTTAAAAGGAAAGTTTCCCATTGGATCCTTGGCCTGTGCTGAGTTAGCTGTTCTCTCGGGGCAACAGTAGGGGGCGCTATAACAAGCCTCCGTCCCCCTTATGCTCGGGAGAGAGAAAATCAGACAGGCAGTCCAATCCGCAAAGCCAGTTTTACACTTGGTTGGCAGGTAGACAATCTAACACAATAAAAGGAACGAACTTGCCTTTATATAGCGCCTTTCATGACCTCAGGACGTCCCAAAGCGCTTTACATCCAATGAAGCACTTTTGATGTGTAGTCACTGTTGTAATGTAGGGAAACACTGTGTTCTCACCCGCACGGAATAACTTTTCTATTCCACCACAGTTTTGGGACTGTAATAACTATTTGTTCCATTGTATGTCATCGCTAGCTGTAACATAGCATCTCTTTGGGGGTCCAATTCTTCCTGTTCATTTTGGATAAAGAGTTGGCAGGAGTACAAAATGGAAAACTCCTTGGGGGAGAAATTCAGTATCGCCCCGTTTGGGGCGCAATTATCAGCCGGGCGCAAAGTTTAGCGCCTGCCGCTAATTATCACCTCCGACTGCAAACTTGGCTTCTATCACCCCTGGAGGTGATTGGAGCGCTAAATCAGGCGTTACACACCTCTCTTAAGGTGCTAACGCCGAGGAGCGAGGCTCTATCTCAGGGCGCTGGCGAAGCTCATGTGATGTCAGTCAGCAATGGAACACAGACACACTGGCGCCGGCCAATTCTTAAAGGGGAGGATCGATCTTGCTCTCCATCCACACCCTGCTCATTGCAGCCTTGAATCTTGGCCTGGAGAGATCTGTACATCAAATCTGCTAGAATGAATAATGGAGAGACCCAGGGAAAGAGCTCAGAGTGCAGCCCCCATAGTCTCTTCTAAATCGATGCAAGGAAGGTCAAATCAAAATGAACCTGCAAAGTGCTGCTCAGTTCTCAAAACTCTTTCACACAGTGTTGAATCTCTCCAGAAGTGTCTCTCTCTCTCTCTCTCAGAATGCATGGTGCAAAAATGTCACTGACAAAAAAAGGCAAGAAGTGGTCGCCTTTAAATAGTGCTCCCCCAGTACCTTCCCGACTGCAAAACGCTCCCCTCAACCTGTCGTTGCTAGCGGCAGGCGGTAAGGCAGGGGGTGCCACTCAATATCCGGTCCAGGGCGCTACCGGGGTGTTGCACGCTCGACTGATGTCACGATCTGCGGGCGCAGGAGATCGTGGCGGTAGTGTTTAGCGCCGCTGCAAAATGTCTAGTCAATTTCGCGAGCGGCACAAACATTGCCACGCCCGGGGGCTAGTTGCTTTGTGCCCCATTAGCGCCCTCTTAGGGCACTAATGGGAGGCGCAAAACAACCAAATATTTCCCCCCTTACTTTCTGTCTGAAGGGGATGGTTGCCTCTGTGCGTTAAGTGTAATGAAATTACAAACCATTACTTTGTTACTCAGGTCACGTAAGAGAAATATGCTTCCTGGCTGAGGGATGAAATGTGGCTTCAAGCAACACCTCGATTTTAAAATTCTCATCCTTGTGTTCAAATCCCTCCATGGCCTCGCCCCCTCCCTCTCTCTGTAATCTCCTCCAGCCCTACAACCCTCCGAGATCTCTGCACTCCTCTAATTCTGGCCTCTTGAGCATCCCTGATTATTATCGCTCAACCTTTGGTGGCCGTCCCTTCAGCTGCCTAGGCCCTAAGCTCTGGAATTCCCTCCCTAAACCTCTCCGCCTCTCTACCCTCCTTTAAGACGCTCCTTAAACCTACCTCTTTGACCAAGCTTTTGGTCACTGTCCTAATATGTGGCTTGGTGTCAAATTTTTACTCACTACGTTAAAGGCGCTGTATAAATACAAGTTGTTGTTGTTCAGTTGATCTGAATTAACGGGAGGTCTCTCCACTCTCAAAGCTACAGTCGAAGTGGAATCTGATCAGGACTTGAGCAATACAAGTCTGAGACTTCCATTCACCAAAGATGCTCTTCTGGATCTGCTGGAAGTGATGATTCTCGGAACGGGACCAGACTGAGAATGAAGTTTCCAAAAATAACTAAATCCTGAAAAACTAATGAAGAAGGAAAGACTTGCATTAATATATAGCGCCTTTCACGACCGCCGGACATCCCAAAGCGCTTTACAGCCAATGAAGTAATTTTGAAGTGGAGTCATTGTTGTAAATGTAGGAAACGCAGCAGCCAATTTGCACACAGCAAGCTCCCACAAACAGCAATGTGATAATGACCAGATAATCTGTTTTTAGTGATGTTGATTGAGGGATAAATATTGGCCCCAGGACACCGGGGTGAACTCCCCTGCTCTTCTTCGAAATAGTGTCCGTGGGATCTTTTACGTCCACCTGAAAGAGCAGATGGGGGCCTCGGTTTAACGTCTCATCCGAAAGACGGCACCTCCAACAGTGCAGCACTCCCTCAGTACTGCACTGGAATGTCAGTCTAGATTTTTGTGCTCAAGTCTCTGGAGTAGGACTTGAACCCACAACCTTCTGACTCTGAGCCAAGAGTGCTACCCACTGAGCCACTGGCTGACACATACTATGAAGCAATTGAAGAAATGGCACAGGATAACAAGAATGTAATTGTGCAGTGAGTAAAAAAGTACTTAGCAATAAGCAATGAATGCTGCTCCTCTGTTTGGCTGCATTCGAGGCTCTTGTGAGTAACTGGGCACTTGGAAAAGGACAAAGACAGATAGTTAGCATTATTGCTG
The DNA here is from genome assembly GCA_030390025.1 of Squalus acanthias. Taxonomy (NCBI): domain Eukaryota; kingdom Metazoa; phylum Chordata; class Chondrichthyes; order Squaliformes; family Squalidae; genus Squalus; species Squalus acanthias. The sequence continues at coordinate 11,195,929 of CM059429.1, forward strand.
CACTGCTCACAATTAGCCAAGGGTTGAGTCAAAAATCACCTTATCTAGGGGATGGCCTGTGCTCTCTGCTTCTTCAGACGCAACGTCTAAGCTAAGATGGACTACATGTTTGTGCAAGGAAACATTGCAAAATGCTTCACATACAATGAGATACTTCGAAGTGCAGTGACTGTCATTATGTAGGCAAATGTGGCAGCCATTTTGTCGACAAGAAGATCCAAAGACACGGCAATGAGATGAACGGCCAGTTGATCTGCTTTTGGTGGTGTTGGTTGAGGTAGAAATGTTGATCAGGCATCAGGAAAATTTCAGTTTGTTGTTCACACACTTCCTGGAGATCTATAAGGCTGGATTGTCCACCTTGGTGGAAAGCCGGTGGAAAGTTGGCAATAGTGGCTTCACACTGCGTAACTTCTCTCCAATGACCTGAGTGAATTTTCCAGGGTCAATCTCATTAGCGTAATCTTGTCCAGCCTCCAGTGGGATTCCCACCTTTGCTAGGGAGTCCACCTTGGTTGGAGGTAAATGGGTGCTGCAGCCCTTAAGTGGCTGCAGCATCGAAGCGGGAACTGGCTACACCGGGGCAGCTGAATCAGAAGTTTCAAAGTGCTAACAGTAGCAGGGTTGTGGAGTGCAATTGACCACCCCGAAGGCATAATCCAGATCAGGATGGAGTGTGACCTGGAGGAGAACTTGGAGGTGATGGTGCTCCCTTGATATTGCTGATCTTGTCTTTCTTTCTCGAGGTCACAGGACAGGGACATGCTGTAAAAACCAGTGATTTACTGCAACTTATCCTCTAGGCAGCAATACTGGCGGCCGCAGTCCGCTGATGGTGGAGGAGTGGATTTGAGTCCAGTAGCAGGGTGTCGATCAAGCAGACAGAGCTTCTTCAGTGTTGTTCAAGCTGCACCCATCCAAGAAAGTAGTAAGTGTTCCATTACAGTCCTGACTTGAGCACTGTAGATGATGCAGAGGCCTTGTGAGATCAGGAGGTGAGCCAACTGTCACACTGTACCCAACCTCTGCCATGCACTCGTAGCCATGTTGTTGATACGGTTGGACCAATTAAGCTTCTACATAGAATTAGATCGAATTTACAGCACAGAAACTGGCCATTCAGGCCAACTGGTCTATGCCGGTGTTTATGTTCCACACGAGCCTCCTCCCACCCCTCTTCATCTAACCCCATCAACATATCCTTCTATTCCTTTCTCCCTCATGCACTTATCCAGCTCCCCTTTAAAGGTATCTGTGCCATTCGTCTCAACCACTTCATGTGGTAGCGAGTTCCACATTCTAACCAGCAACGTCCAAGCTATGGCCTGTGGGCCAAGTGTAGTCCTGAAGCCTTGGCAAGCTGGCCCATGACACCCAGACTGCTCACCTCTATTTGCAATTGTATTTCTCACTTGTTGGTTTGTCTGTTTGAATCTCGTGAGCCTGGAGATTTTCAATGGAGCCGTTCTTAGTGCAGTTGCTTTTTGTTGGATGAAACTAAAATTGTATAAAGCTCTGGTTAGACCGCACCTGGAGTACTGCTTTCAGTTCTTGGCACCGTACCTTTCGATGAGACGTTAAACCGAGGCCCCCGCCTGCCTTCTCAGGTGGGCGTAAGCGATCCAATGGCACTATCCGAAGAAGAGCGGAGGAGTTCTGCCTGGCCAATATTTATCCCTCAACCGATATCACTAAAACAGATTTTCTGGTCATTATCACATTGCTGTTTGTGAGATCTTGCTGTGCACCAATTGGCTGCTGCGTTTCCTACAGTGGCTACTATTCAAAAGTATCTCATTGGCTGTAAAGTGCTTCGGGACGTCTTGAGGTTATGAAAGGCTTTGTACAAATGCAAGTCTTTCCTTTCTTTAATAATTGTTCACCAAATGGCACAAGCTAAAACATCTACTGTGATATTGAAGAGTACAATTGTAGAAGGGTTAAAGCAGAACATCATTGCGGGGGAGGCGGGGGCGGTGAGGCAGATAAGGTACATTCATCCAGAAGGAGAATATTAAAAATAATTTGATATGTCAGCTCCTGAGAGGACATATTCCCACTTCAATCCTTTCTAAGCAGCCTTCAAGAGCGTCTAGAAACAGGAGTAGATCATTAGAACATAACATAAGAATTAGGAGCAGGAGTAGGCCATACGGCCCCTCAAGCCTGCTCCACCATTCAATAAGATCATGGCTGATCTTCGACCTCAACTCCACTTTCCTGCCCTACCCCCATATCCCTTGATTCCTTTAGAGTCTAAAAATCTATCTATCTCAGCCTTGAATATACTAAATGATTCAGCATCCACAGCTCTTTAGGGCAGAGAATTCCAAAGATTCACAACCCTCTGAGTGAAGAAATTCCTCCTCATCTCAGTCTTAAATGGTCGACTCCTTATCCTGAGACTATGTCCCCTAGTTCTAGCCTCTCCAGCCAGGGGAAACAACCTCTCAGCATGTATCCTGTCAATCCTTCTCAGAATCTTACATGTTTCAATGAGATCACCTCTCATTCTTCAAAACTCCAGAGAGTACAGGCCCAATCTACTCAGTCTCTCCTCATAGGACAGCCCTCTCATCCCAGGAATCAATCTCATGAACCTTCGTTGCACCGCCTCTAAGGCAAGTATATCCTTCTTTAGATAAGGAGACCAAAACTGTGCACAGTACTCCAGGTGTGGTCTCACCAAAGACCCAACAAGCCTGTCCCTTTTAGGCAATGTTTACACCACAGCCAAGTCCGAGACAGTACTGAACTCTCCATTTTCATTATTCCACCAGGAATCAGCATCGAGCTGGAGCAAGGTCCTTGCCTGATGCCACGATGATTGACCAGTGAGGGAGCTGTCAAAATGTCATCTGATCAGGGCTGCTCTTGTCAGATGTCCACCGTTCCACTGAAGGCAGCTGTTAATGTTGGTCCAGGCTAATTGTTCAGTGAGGTACAAGGTACAAATACCAAGAGACGCATGCTAAAAATTATGGAGGTTTGAGAGAGGGGGTAGAGACGGGAGCCAAAAAAACAACTCTCATTTCTGAAGTTGAGGTATATTGTTGGGTCATGAGTGTCCAGGATCTGGAGCTGAAAGGTGCCTGGTTTCACTGGATGAAAAGTGCAAAATATTCCAATCATCAATCCTACTTTAATGACCAAAAACAGCCCCAGCAGGCTGGAGATATTAATGGGTCTGGGAGTAGGATAATTATCATTCCTTTATAAGTAAGAGGTATGGTAGCATAGTGGTTATGCTACTGGACTACTAATCCAGAGATATGAGTTCAAATCCCACAACTGGGGAATTTAAATTCAGTTAATTAAATAAATCTGGAATAAAAAAGCTAGTATCAGTAATGGTAATCATGAAACTATCACATTGTCATAAACAGCCATCTGGTTCACTAATGTCCTTTAGTGAAAGAAATCTGCCATCCTTACCCACTCTGGCCTATATGTGACTCCAGACTCACAGCAATGTGGTTGACTATTAACTGCCCCTCTGAAATGGTGGCTCGCATGGGCAATAAATGCTGGGCTTGCCAGCGACGCCCACATCCAATGAATAAAAAAAAGTATATACCAATTAATGTTTTGAATTTGGTGGGCGTTAAGTGTCTAGAAATGTGCTAAATTACTGAGGTGCATTTAATACCTACTGTTCAAAATTGTCACAGCAGAGCTTGAATCTAGAATGCATCAAAGATAAATAAGAGATGCACTGTGATGCTCTATCTATACAATTAATACAGATATTTATTTATTTATGGGATAGAATTGAAAAGCAAGAGAAGTTATGTTAAACTTGTATAGAACTTTGTTTCGACCACACTTGGAGCACTGTGCGCAGTTCTGGTCTCCATATTATAAAAAGGATATAGATGCACTGGAGAAGATTCACAAGGATGATACCAGAACTGAGAGGTTACAACTATCGGGAAAGACTGAACAGGCTGGGGCTCCTTTCTCTAGTAAAGAGAAGGCTGAGGGGTGACCTGGTAGAGGTATTTAAGATTATGAAAGGGATTGATAGGGTAGAGGTAGAGAAGATGTTTCCACTTGTGGGGGAGACCAAAACTAGCGACCATAAAATATAAGACAGTCACCAATAAATCCAATAGGGAATTTAGGAGAAATGTCTTTATTCAGAGAGTGGTGAGAATGTGGAACTCACTACCACAGGGAGTGCTTGAAGTGAATTGCCCAGATGCATTTAAGGGAAAGCTGGATAAATCTATGAGGGAGAAAGGAATAGAAGGATATGCTAATAAGGTTAGATGAAGAGGGGTGGGAGGAGACTCGTGTGGAGCTTAAACACCGGCACAGTCCAGCTGGACTGAATGGCCTGTTTCTGTGCTGTACATTCGATGTAATTCTATATAAACGGATATGTAATAGATGAATACTAGTCATGTGTTATGTCCAGGTAACCATGCGAGTTGTATAAGTCTTCGGATAAGTTCATCAAACTCAAGATCCCAGTGGGGAATTGGACTGGAAGGGAAGCGCAGGTTGTAGAATTTGTGTGACACTGTTGTAGCTCTATATCCATCCCACACTTGTTTCATGCGCACCACTCCTATCATGTCACCACCAACCTTAGATGAAGGTAGCCCTTTGGTCTCATCGTTCCAGTAAGCCAGCTCTACAGTCGACCCATTGTCACTTTTAGCACCAAACTGAAGAAGGCAGTTAGGACTTCAATTCAAACCAGAGGACAGCATCTCTTACACTGCAGCACCCCATCAGAGTGTCAGTCTAGATCAGGGTAGCCCTGACTGCGGCCTATGCATGGCACGCAATAACCCAACCCTGGCGATCTGCCCGGCGGAGCCCAGGAAACTCAGACCTATTTGCACTCATATTTGTTTTCTTTGCTGGTTTGGTCCGTTTTACATAATTACATCGAATATTACAGCACAGAAACAGGCCATTCGGCCCAACAGGTCCATGCCGGTGTTTATGACCCATACGAGCCTCCTCCCACCCTACTTCATCTCGTCCTATCAACATATCGTTTGAATTTTGTAGGTCGGGAAGTTTGGAAGAGGCTGTTTTAGTGCTGTGGCTTCATTGATTGATAAATCCTAAATCATGAAATCTAGATTGTTAATGTCAGCAGCTTGAGATATATACAGCTTAATGAGCTCTTGGATTTAAACTCTAGATCTGATTCTCGAGGATTCATGATATGCACTTACGTGACACATAAAGGCAAAATATTTGAACACTCCTGGCCTACATTATGCACTGCTAGAAAGTAAGAACGTGTATTTATATTGCACCTTTCACCACCTTAGGACATCCCAAAGTGCTTCATGGCAGCTGAATTACTTTTTCTGAAGTTTTGCAGGGAGCCAACTTTGCACCCCCCAAGGTCACACAGACAGCAAAAGACATACATTACTAATTAATCTGTTTTGGCAGTGTTGGTTAAGAAATTAACGTTGGCCAGGATACTACATAGAATAAAAACAGAAAATGCTGGAAATACACAGCAGGTCAGGCAGCATCTGTGGAGAGAGAAACAGAGTTAACATAAAAACATAGAAGATAGGAGCAGGAGTAGGCCATTCGGCCCCTCGAGCCTGTTCCGCCATTTAATGAGATCATGGCTGATCATCCAAATTCAGTACCCTGTCCCTGCTTTCTCCCAATATCCCTTGATCCCTTTAGCCTTAAGAAATATATTTATCTCCTTCTTGAATATATTTAATGAATTGGCCTCAACTGCCTTCTGTTGCAGAGAATTCCACAGGTTCACCACTCTCTGGGTGAAGAAATTCCTCCTCATCTCAGTCCTAAATGGCTTACCCCTTATCCTTAGACTATGACCCCTGGTTCTGGACTCACCCGCCATCGGGAACATCCTTCCTGCATCTAGTCTGTCTAGTCCTGTTAGAATTTTATAAGTTTCAATGAGATCCCCTCTCATTCTTCTAAACTCAAGCGAATACAAGCCCAATTGACCCAATCTCTCTTCATACGTCATTCCTGCCATCCCAGGTATCAGTCTGGTGAATCTTCGCTGCACTCCCTCCATGGCAAGAACATCCTTCTTCAGATAAGGCGACCAAAACTGCACACAATACTCAAGGTGTGGTCTCACCAAGGCCCTGTACAACTGCAGCAAAACATCCTGGCTCCTGTACTCGAATCCTCTCGCTATGAAGGCCAACATACCATTTGCCTTCTTAACCGCCTGCTGCACCTGCATGCTTACCTTCAGCGACTGGTGCACAAGGACACCCAGGTCTCATTGCACTTCCCCTTTTCCCAATCTATTGCCGTTCAGATAATAATCTGCCTTCCTGTTTTTGCCACCAAACTGGATAACCTCACATTTATCCACATTATACTGCATCTGCCATGCATCTGCCCAATCACCCAACCTGTCCAAATCATACTGGAGTTTCTCTGCATCCTCCTCACAGCACACACGCCCACCCAGCTTTGTGTCATCTGCAAACTTGGAGATATTACATCTAGTTCCCTCGTCTAGATCATTAATATATATTGTGAATAACTGGGGTCCTAGCACCGATCCCTGCGGTACCCCACTAGTCACTGCCTGCCACTTGGAAAAAGACCCGTTTATTCCAACTCTTTCCTTCCTGTCTGCCAAACAGTTCTCTATCCAAGTCAGTGCCTTACCCCCAATCCCATGTGCTTTAACTTTGCACGCTAATCTCTTATGCGGGACCTTATCGAAAGCCTTCTGAAAGTCTAAATACACTACATCCACTGGTTCTCCCTTATCTATTCTACCAGTTACATCCTCAAAAAATTCCAGTAGATTAGTCAAGCATGATTTACCTTTTGTAAATCCATGTTGACTTTGTCCAATCCTGTCACTGTTTTCCAAGTGCTCTGCTATTACATCTTTTATAATGGACTCTAGCATTTTCCCCACTACTGATGTCAGGCTTACCAGTCTATAATTCCCCGTTTTCTCTTGACCACCTTTTTTGAATAGTGGGGTTACATTAGCTACCCTCCAATCCATAGGAACTGTTCCACAGTCTATAGAATTTTGGAAGATGACCAGCAATTCATCTACTATTTCTAGGGCCACTACCTTAAGTACCCTAGGATGTAGATTATCAGGCCCTGGGGATTTATCGGCCTTCAATCCCGTCAATTTCCCCAACACCATTTCCCTACAAATACTGATTTCATTCAGTTCCTCCCTCTCATTAGACCCTATGTTCCCCGACATCTCTGGCAGGTTATTTGTGTCCTCCTTTGTGAAGACAGAACCAAAGTATGTATTTAATTGGACTGCCATTTCTTTGTTCCCCATTATAAATTCCCTTGATTCTGACTGCAAGGGACCTACGCTTGACTTCACCAATCTTTTTCTCTTCACATATCTATAGAAGCTTTTACAGTCAGTTTTTATGTTCCCCACAAGCTTACTCTCATACTCTATTTTCCCCCTCTTAATTAATCCCTTTGTCCTCCTTTGCTGAATCCTAAACTGCTCCCAATCCTCAGGTTTGCTGCTTTTTCTGGCCAATTTCTATGTCCTCTCCTTGGATCTTATGCTATCCCTAATTTTCCTTGTTAGCCACGGTTGAGTCACCTTTTTTGTTTATTTTTATGCCAAACAGGGCATAACGTCGATGACCCTTCATCAGAACTGGGTCAGGTCCAAAATTAATCTGTTAAGAAGAATACACTGTATGGTATAAAAGGTCATCGGCCTGAAACGTTAACTCTGTTTCTCTCTCCACAGATTCTGCCTGACCTGATGAGTATTTCCAGCATTTTCTGTTTTTAGTTCCAGCATCCGCAGTATTTTGCTTTTGTTCTACATAGAATATACAGCAGAGAAATAGGCCATTCGGCCCAACTGGTCTATGCCGGTGTTTATGCTCCACATGAGCATGGATTTAGTAGTACCTGTCTTATTTTTATGGCCCCTAGTTTTGGACTCTCGCACAGGTGGAAACATCTTCTCTGCGACTTCCCTATCAAACCCCTTCATAATTCTAAAGACCTTTATCGGGTCTCCCCTCAGCCTTCTCTTTCCTGGAGAAAAGAGTCCCAGCCTGTTCAGGCTTTCCTGATATTTCTAGCCTTTCAGTTCTGATACAATTCTTGCAAATCTCTGATGTAACCTGTTCAACAAAAAAAAATGCCAAAGGGCCTTTTACATCCACCTGAACAAGCAGACAGGACCTTGGTTTAATACCTTCAGACAAAAGATGGCACCTCTGACAATGCAGGACTCCCTCAACACAGAAGTATCGGCCTACGTTATGTACTCGAACCTTGGAGTGGAGCTTGAACTGCCTGGGCGAATCATAGGCGCAACTTTGTGGCACCACAAACCCAAGAGCAAGCATTGAAGAAGACTTTAGTTGGAACCGTGGCTGTCAACCAACAATGGGTGACGATAATGTACAACGATGTAATGCATATAGTCAAAATTAATCGATTAAGAAGAATACACTGTATGGTATAAATAGTGCTCTACACCTTTCACAGGGTAATTACATTTTGGTAGGAAGAATAGGAGGTCACTTATCACTTGCAGGGTGCGAGTCTAGGTGGGGTAGAGGAACAAAGGGATCTCAGAGTACAAATACACAAATCACTAAAAGTTGCGACACAGGTTAGCAAAGGCCATAAAAAAAGCAAACCAAGCACTAGCGTTTATTTCCAGAGGTATAGAATTGAAAAGTAGGGAAGTTATGCTATACCTGTATCGAACCTTGGTTAGACCACACTTAGAGTACTGTGTGCAGTTCTGGTCGCCATATTGGCCCAGAAATTAGACTTCGATGGTTGCCGCAGGGGTAAGGATCGTGCACGATCTTACCTACCGCGCCTGCCTTTATGGTTCGGGCCCACACGAACTTCTGGTCCTGGGCCTCTCCCTGGTGCCGGCGCGCAGTGTGTGCGTGTCCCAGAGGCGCAGTTAGTTCGATGCGACCTCTGGGATCATGTGGGCCAGTTAGAGCCAATGGCAGCACACCATCTTTCATTCATAGTTTTGACAGGAGAACTGTCAAAACTATGAATACAACTTGCCCCCAAAAGAACAGCTAAACCTCAATTAATTTTTTTTTAAAAACCATCACATTAATAAAACAACTATAGTTAAATAAATTAACCACTTTAAACAAAAATAAAAATTTTTGAAAAAATGTAAATTCTTTTTAAAAGTTATAAAAATAAACTTACCTTTCTTTAAAGTCTCTAAAAAAGATAAACCTGTTGAAAAAAATTTAAAATAATACTTAATTAACTACTTACCTTGTTAAAAGGGGGTCTTACGCCTCCTTTTTTCATGTGTAAAATCTTCCATACTTACCCTCGCGTTGAAACCTGAAAAAAAACCTAAGTGTGCTGCGTGCGCACAGCCTGTAGTGCGCACGCGGTTCACTTAGGAACCGCCCCCTTCGCAATATCGGAAGTGCCGGTTTCCCGCGCATGCGCAGTGCATGCAGGAAACCGGCACTTCGGGACCGAATACGGGTGAGTACACAGTGCGTACTCTCCCGTATTCGGCCGAATTTCTGGGCCATTATAAAAAGGATATAGAGGCACTGGAGAGGGTGCAGAGAAGATTTACAAGGATGATACCAGAAATGCGAGGGTATACATATCAGGAAAGGATGAACAGGCTGGGTCTCTTTTCTCTTGAAAAATGAAGGCTGAGGGGTGACCTAATAGAGGTCTTTAAAATTATGAAAAATTTTGATAGAGTTGATACAGAGAGAGTGTTTCCACTTATGGGGAAGAGCATAACTAGAGGCCATCAATATAAGATAGTCACCAATAAATCCAGTAGGGCATTCAGAAGAAACTTCTTTACCCAAAGAGTGGTGAGAATGTGGAACTCGCTAACACAGGGAGTGGTTGAAGTGAATAGTATAGATGCATTTAAGGGGAGGCTAGACAAGCATATGAGGGAGAAGGGAACAGAGGGTTATGCTGATAGATTTAGATGAGGAAAGACGGGAGGAGGTTCCTGTGGAGCATAAACGCCAGCATGGACTGCTTGGGCCGAATGGCCTGTTTCAGTCCTGTATGTCCTATGTAATCCTATGTAATTATTTTGCAAAGTTCCTATACATCCACACAGTCATAGGGATTTCCTGGAACATAGGATGGAACATAGGAAAAGGAATAAGCCATTCAGCCCCTCGAGCCTGTTCCGCCATTCAATTTGATCGTGGCTGATCTGTATCGTAACTCCATCCACCCGCCTTGGTTCCATATCCCTTATTAACCATGCCTAACAAAAATCGATCAATCTCAGTTTTGAAATTTTCAAGTGACCCCCAGCCTCAACAGCTTTTTTAGGGGGAGAGAGTTCCAGATTTCAACTAGCCATTGCGTGAAGAAGTGCATCCCAACATCACCCCTGAATAACAACAGAAAACGCTGGAAAAACTCAGCAGGCGAGGCAGCATCCGTGGAGAGAGAAACAGAGTTAACGTTTCAGGTCGAGACCTTTCGTCAGAACTGGAAACAGCAGGAAATCAAATAGATTTAAGGCAAGGATAAAGCTGGGAAAAGGGGGAGGGGATGAAAGAACAAAAGGAGAGATTAAGAGACATTAAGAGACATTAAGAGATATTCAAGGCAAGAGGAGGTGTTAATGTAACAGGTTGAGGCTAAAAGAAGTGTGAAATGCACTGGCAGAATGAAGGACAGCTGCCAGCTTCTAGGAGGGAAAAAAAAGCGTGGGGGTGGGGGGTGCAAATAAAAGGGTGAATGGAAAAATAAAATATAAATGTGATTGGGGCTAAGGTTATGATCTAAAATTGTTGAACTTGATATTGAGTCCAGAGGGCTGTAGCGTGCCTAAACGAAAGATGAGGTGCTGTTCCTCGAGTTTACGCTGCACTTCCGTGGAACAGTGTAATAGGCTGAGGACGGTGAGGTCAGAGTGGGAGTGAAGCAGTGAATTAAAGTGACAGGCGACCGGGAGCTCGGGGTCCCCCTTACGGACTGTACAGAGGTGTTCCGCAAAGCGGTCACCCAATCTGCGTTTGGTCTCCCCAATGTAGAGGAGACCACATCGTGAGCAGCGAATACAGTATACTAAATTGCAAGAAGTACAAGTAAATCACTGTTTCACCTGGAAGGGGTGTTTGGGGCCCTGGACAGTGGAGGTATAAGGGCATGTGTTGCATCTCCTGCGCTTGCACGGGAAGGTGCCGGGCGAAGGGGAAGGGGGTGGTAGAGGAGTGGACTAGGGTGTCGCGGAGGGAGCGGTCCCTGCGGAATGCTGAAAGGGGAGGTGAGGGGAAGATGCGTTAGCCCCAATCACATTTATATTTTATTTTTTCATCCACCCTTTTATTTGCCCCCCCCTTTTTTTTCCCTCCTAGAAGCTGGCAGCTGTCCTTCATTCTGCCAGTGCATTTCACACTTCTTTCAGCCTTAACCTGTCACATTAACACCACCTCTTGCCTTGAATATCTCTTAATCTCTCCTTTTGTTCTTTCATCCCCTCCCCCTTTTCCCAGCTTTATCCTTGCCTTAAATCTATTTGATTTCCTGCTGTTTCCAGTTCTGATGAAAGGTCTCGACCTGAAACGTTAACTCTGTTTCTCTCTCCACGGATGCTGCCTCTTTCCGCGTTTTCTGTTGTTATTTCGGATTTCCAGCATCTGCAGTATTTTGCTATCACCCCTGAATGGCCTGGCTCTAATTTTAGGGTTATGCCCTTGTTCTCATCCCCTGTATTATACAGAATTGTTCCACATTGGACAGTTCTATGAATTACAGTCTTCACCACTTACAAAGTCCACACTTACCATGTGCAGCCGCCTATATCGGGCAAATGATGCTAACCATAGGAGCCAATTACAAATGCGCCACTTATAACATATTAAGCAGGCCGGCTGTTTTGGGAAGTTCAGTAAGTGCTTATCCTGTACTTACCCATTTAAACAGCTCTGCTGATTTCAGCTAAAGGCGGGCCTTCAAGCAGTTTCAATTAGCGGTTTGCACCTCATTGAAGTGCAATTACCTCAGTGATGTGTCTGCATGTAAATGATAACTAACTGTTCAGCTCTCTCCCTCTTTTGTACTCTTTCACAGAATCACAGAATCCCCACAGTGCAGATAGAGGCCATTTCAGCCCAGCGAGCCTGCACCGACACATATCCCACCCTATCCCCGTAACCCCACGTATTTAATCCCCGTAACACGAAGGGTCAATTTATCATAGCCAAATCAACCTAACCCGCACATCTTTGGACTGTGGGAGGAAACCGGAGCACCCGGAGGAAACCCACGCAGACACGGGGAGAATGTGCAAACTCCACACAGACAGTCACCCAAGGCCGGATTCGAACCCAGGTCCCTGGCGCTGTGAGGCAACAGTGCTAACCACTATGCCACCGTGTTGCCCTTTCTTCAAACCTAAAACTGGCTAATTATCAGCATTGCAGAGGCAGGTGCTAAGTGGAGACTTCAGGCATTGTCCATCATAAGAACATAAGACGTAGGAGCAGGAGTATCCCATACGGCCCCTCGAGCCTGCTCCGCCATTCAATAAGATCATGGCTGATCATCGACCTAAACTCCACTTTCCCACCCGATCTCCATATCCCTTGATTCTCCTAGAGTCAAAAATCTATCTATCTCAGCCTTAAATATACTCAAAGACTCAGCATCCACAGCCCTTTGGGGCAGAGAATTCAAAGATTCACAGCGCTCTGAGTGAAGAAATTCCTCCTTCTACTCAATCTCTCCTCATAGGACAGCCCTCTCATCCCAGGAATCTATCTAGTGAACCTATGTTGCAATCCCTCTAAGGTAAGTATATACTTCCTTAGGTAAGGTGACCAAAACTGTACACAGTACTCCAGGTGTGGTCTCACCAATACTCTATATAATTGCAGTAAGACTTCCTTACTTTTTACTCCAACCCCCTTGCAATAAAGGCCAACATACCACTTACCTTCCTAATTGCTTGCTGTACCTGCATGTTAACGTTCTTTGCTTCATGTACAAGGACCCCCAAATCCCTCTGAATACCGAGGAGTTACCTTGGAGCTTAACAAATAAAGATGCATTTAGACGTTGAAGTATTTCATCCACTAGCATTCACACTGGCCCAGAGGTACAAGCTAATTTCTCCCCCGAGATTTTCCCGAGAGATGTAAGAACATACTGTACAGCTTTCTTCTTTACTATAAGTGGATCGTTGTCACATTCACACATGTAATGCCTTGTCGCAGCAAAGCAATGTGTCACAAGATGGCAGAACAAGGGCTTGTGCCTGGGATTCTCTGTGCAATCAGTTTCCCAGCTAAGCCACTGGGGGAGAAAGAGAGACATTAATTAAAGACCATTTGTCAGAGGCAATTTTTAGTAGGATTGGTCAATATGGACTGATTGTTCGCATGTCAGACTGAATGCCCATTGCTGAGTGACATTGGCAGCAGCCTGGTAGTAGGCTGATTACTTACCCAGTGGGAAAGGGTGCATGACAAGTGACACTGACAATTTGCTTTTACATGGCAGTACCGGACACAACTGTAATCATAGAATTGTGGAATCATACAGCACAGGAGGCCATTCAGCCCATTGTGTCTGTGCCACCTCTTTGAAAGAATTAGTCCCACTCCCCTGCTCTTTCCCCATGGCCCTGAAATTCTTTTTTTCTTTTCAAGTATTTATCCAATTCCCTTTAAAAAGTTACTATTGAATCTGCTTCCAAGACCCTTTCAGGCAGATTCATTCCAGATCATAACAGCTCGTTGCTTAAAAAAAAAATTCTCTTCATCTCCCCCCTGGTTCTTTTGCCAATGATCTTAAATCCGTTTCTTCTGCTTACCGACCCTCTTGCCAGTGGAAATGGTTTCTGCTGTTGACTCGATCAAAACCCCTCGTAACTTTGATTTTAATACTTCAAGTTTTGAAATAGAAAATGTTTGCAAGTCATTCAGAGCAGCTGAAGATAGCAGCTGCTGCTGCAGCAAGGACATCCTGTTAATCTAAGTGAGGTGATGCGATGTAATTCCTTCACTCTACTCTGACAGGTGCGCAACCACTTCAAAGAGCTCCCAATGCACCAATGTGATTGGCAATTAATTGACGTCCTTTTTTAGTACAGATTTGCACTGTTTTCTCTTTCCCCGCCCAATCTCATTCAACACAGGACTCTTCGACCTCCCACCAAGGTGATGTACGTCTCATCGGTCCCTGGATCAGTTTGGAATTCAGGTGACAGAGGAAGAAAGACCAGGGCAACACCAAGAAGAGCAGCAATAACTTGCCTAAAAGAACACACAGAGCACTTCAAAGGGTAGTCACCAAGCAGAAGTAGAGCAATCTGAGAGATTGGGGAACTCCAAAGGCACAGTAGAGCACTGACGACAATTTGCCGGGACACAAGAAAGCAGTAGAGTTGGGGTTATCAGAGTGTTAGGGAATGGAGGTTCTTACTTATAAGTTTCTATTTTATTCCAGAAGATAATAGGGGGGGAAAATTGGGTTGGTTTGCACCTCTCGTTAGTGCCTCCGGGGGGGGGACGCTAACGGGGCGCAAATCTCCTAGCGCCCGGGCGCAGCACCGCTAACGCCTCCCGCGAAATTCAGCGGGAGGTTAACGGCGGCGGTAGCGCCTCACATCGCTGCACCGCCGGCGATGACGTCATCGCCAGTGTGCAGCGCCCCGCTCGCGCCCCGGCCGCAAACTTCCCTTGAGCCCCCTGACCTATCGCCGCACAATATGTGCGACAGGATCAGGGGGCGGTTTGACGGCGGTGGCGGCGCTACTTAAAGGGCAGGTATCGGGCGGCCATTTTAATTTGGCCGACTGCCAGCACCTGCCCCCTTTCACATTTCTACGCGGGGTGCCGGCTGCGCTCGCTCAGCCCGGCACTCCTCTTGAGTGCCGGGCTGTTTTCCTGGCTCCCCACTCCCCGGTGGTCCGACAGGGCCCCGGGGTGCACACAGCGCTCGGGGAGGAGGCCTGCTATGACACGGCGCTACGTGCCGCGAAATTCAGCAGTAGCGCCCCAAGCAGGAGGTGGAGCACTTTCCAGTAGCACCCCACCTCCTGCTTGGGGTGCTACTACTGAATTCACGGAGGAGGGGCGCAGACTTTTTCATTAGCATTAGCACCCCAAAATGGGCGCCACCCAATTTTTCCCCCTAGGAGTCAAAGTCATTCATTGCCTTTCATAGGAATTAAGCATACAATGATAACTATTATTATTAATAATGACACATATACTTAGGGTTCAATGTTCTCCCTGCGGTGCGCGGCCGATCGGCAGGTCCCGCACAGGCCACACACCAGCTGTTTCGCTGGAAGTGATACGGCGCATGCGTAGCTGCACAGCAAATTTAAAGGGCCCGCGCAAGGAAACAAAAAGTTAGAGGGAACATTGTTAGGGTCACGCGTACAATATAAGGTACCGAAGAATTCACTGGGTCACAGGTTTTAAGCTCAAGGGGAACAGCTCGAACTGTGAAGTATCTATTCTGACAGTTCGCTTGCCATTACCTTTCTTTCACTCCCGCACGTTTCCAAGTATTACCTCACCCAATTAGCTGGACTTCAGATTTGACAAGAATCACTCCCCCAAAACTTGACTCCCGAATGTGCCAAAGCCTTTTCAAGACTCGAGTTAACAAAGTTTGTTGCCTCTGCTGAAACTCTGACCAGCAAGGACTGTCCTGGCTTGTTCTGTGTCCGTGCAGTAACTAATTTCTACAGCATAGAATCATAGAATGATGCAGCACAGAAGGAGGCCATTCGGCCCATCGTGCCTGTGCCGGCTCTTTGAAAGAGCTATCCAAATTAGTCCCACTCCACCTGCTCTTGCCCCATAGCCCTGTATTTTTTTCCCATCAAGTATTTATCCAATTCCCTTTTTAAAGTTACTATTGAATCTGCTTCCACCGCCCCTTCAGGCAGCGCATTCCAGCTAAAACAAAATTCCCTACATCACCACCAGTTCTTTTGCCAATTACCTTAATCGGTGTCCTCTGGTTCCAGACCCTTCTGCCACTGGAAACAGCTTCTCCTTATTTACTCTATCAAAACCCTCCATGATTTTGAACACCTCTATCAAGTCTCCTCTTAACCTTCTCTGCTCTAAGGAGAATAGCCCCAGCTTCTCCAGTCTCTCCAGATCACAGAAGTCCCTCATCCCTGGTACCATTCTAGTAAATCTCCTCTGCACCCTCTCTAAGGCCTTGACGTCCTTTCTAAAGTGTGGTGCCAGAATTTAACATAATACTCCAGCTGAGGCCTAACCAGTGTTTTATAAAGGTTTCGCCTAACTTCCTTGCTTTTGTACTCTATGGGCTGGATTTTGCCATTGGGGGCGGTCAGGTGGTCGGCGTGTCAGGATCCCGACTCCGATGTGATGTGGGACAAAAGTGCGATTTTGCCCTAATTGGGCACTTGATTTCCAGCGTGTGGAAACCCCTGGCTCAATGAGTTTTTTCATACAGAAAGTCGCCTCCGATGACGTCATCAAGCAGCCTTGCTTCTTTTTCAGCCTTTAAACTTTATGCCCATTGTTCTGAGCACTTCCTTCAGCAATTATGTCCACCAGTCGACCAAAGTGTGCTCCAAGATTCAATGAGGCCTCCATCCAAGCTCTGGTGGAGGGAGCAAGATCAAATAAGGAGGTGCTCTTCCTTTCCTCAGGGAGGAAAAAGCCTCCCCAGCAGACTAAAGCTGTGTGGCTGCAAGTGGCCCAAGAGGTAAACGCAATTTCTATGTGCAGCAGAACCTGGCTGCAGTGCAGGAAGAGGTTTCATGACCTTCTCCGCACAGGAAAAGTGAGTATGACATTCCCATCACCCTCAACATGATCCCCATCGCCTCTCCTCACCAGCACTCTGCTTTGCCAACCTCTTCCTCCACATCCCACTTGACACTGACATCCCTGCACACTTACCCATTCCCTCTCTCTCCATGGTCACATTCACTTAACTATTCTACCATGCAGCCCTCACACTCCATATCACCGTGATGCAATGAAAACAACTTACAACACACAGGGAGGGCCCTTTGTCTCCTTCTAAGCATCTATGCTATGCATTCTCTACACTCACTCCTTCATTCTCACTCAAACTCCACTTGTGTCCCTCATTGCAGGAAAAGAGAGCGCACGATAAGAGGGAAAGAGTGAGGACAGGAGGAGGGCCACCCTCAGTAGCCCAGCTCACCACTTCAGAGGAAACGGCCCTGGAGATCGCCGGAGTGGAGGACAATTCGCAAGTGGGGGATGGACAGACGGGTGCATCACAGCAAGCTGGTGACAGAATAGTTTTGCACCTCTCTCATTGACATTGCATGAGTGACTGATAATGATTCTGATGCTCTAATAGATTGACTTATGATCATCTGCACAATTCAATGTGCATGCAACCTTTACCTCACATCTCTAACTCTTTCCTTTACTCCCCCACAGGACCATCGAGAGCTCCCGTCCCCACTGTCCAGGAGGAACAGCCTGAGCCTCAAGACTCCTCAGAGGAAGCTGTAACCTCTGAGGGTGCAGCGTCAGCAGAATTCAGCGCACCCATCACCAGCGCAGTCACTCACACCTTGGTGAGACCTTCGCGAGATGGAGTAGTGTTGTCACCTGGTATATCACAGCTCACAAGTGAGCATCAGCAGATGGTGGAGACAGGGACAGCAGTGGAGAGTCCTCATCGGAGGGCGCAGGACTCTGCCAGCTCGGCTCAGCTGCATGTCGACCCTGTGCCTCCGGGTCCATCCAGAAGGAGAGCAGTGCTGGAACTCCAGGAACAAGTGCAGGAGTCTCTGGCAGGTTTTGTCTCCAGGGTTGCTGTGAGTGTGGAGCGAATGGAGGAGTCCATCGCGAACATGAGCAGAGCCTTTGTGGAGGCATTGGCGCATGAACGCATCACCACGGAAAGGATGGCAACCTCTGTGGAAAGGATGGCTACCTCCGTGGTAAGGCTGGCTACCGTAGAGGAGAGGATGGCTACGGTCGAGGAGAGGATGGCTACGTCCATGGAGGAGCTTAGTTGCCAGGGTCTTGAAAACATGGTCATTGTTCAGAATAGACTGACATCTCTTGAGGAGCGATGGTCAGCTATTGAGCATAGAAACCAGACCTTCATGGAAGTCCTCTGAGTAGGACTTCCAGTGCAGAAACGGGTCCTCATGGCTCCCCTGTAGTGCAGCAAGGTGCTGTCAAGCCACTTGCTAGCTCTGAACTGGGGCTGACCCATGAGAGGGATGTTGGTGGCAGACAATAAGGAAGTGGGGGCTCCTCTCCAAGCGCTCACACGGCCATGCCACTGCAAAGCCCTCAGTCAGAGCCCCACCAGAGTCCTCACCCAACTAAGATGGGCGTCTCAGCCCCTGCACAGCCGCAGGAGCAGCAGACTGTTGCCAAGCCCTCACAGGTTCGCAACCCCAGAGGACGCCCGCCAAAGGTGTCGAGACAGGAGCAGCAAGAAAGTGAGCAAGGGGCCTCCACATCTGCTGAAGCCACAGGGGAAGCACCACGTAGGAGCAGGCATAAGAGGAAGATAAAGTACAAGTAGTCACAAGGCTAGTCACTTGGGTGTACTGTTGTATTGATTTTTGACAAGCCATCCTTGAATTGTTATGATAAACAGATTTGATGGCAAACTGTTGAAGTTGTGGCCTGTGTCATTTCACAAATGGGACTTCCACATTGAGGGCTTAGGGCGACTTGCAATTGTCAGTATGGTGGTCAGAGTGATAGGAATCCGTAGGTTCTTGTCCATTGTCGAAGCTCTGGTAAGAAGGTGTGAGGCAAAAGTGTTTGATTGTGCAGGCTAAGCAAATCTGGCCAATATGAGCACGTCCCTTGCATCCCGGGCAGCAATGTGGTCGCGCGCTGGCGCCTTCTGGCCTTTGCAGCTGCAGGTGGGTGAGCAGCAGCTTGGCGCTCCTGTTGTTGCTCCTGCTGTTGGTGGTGCTGTTGTTCAGGGTTCTGCTGCTGCCGCGGCTGGTCCTCGTCCGAATCTGATGTCCAGGAGGAAAGGAAATAAATGGTTCCCATGCTTCTGGTATATACCTCAGTCGAGGAAGTGCTCAGTCAAGGTGGGGAGAGGGGTTTCCCAGGAGGCCACACTGGAGATGGGTGTCAGGCTCCAAACTTCCGCACAATGAGTAGGCCTGCTAAAAGTTCCCCCAGACCTGAGACAACGAATTTCTGCCACCAGCAAATGATCATTGGTGAAAACTCCTTTTTAATGGTGGAGCTGCAGCTGTTAGTAAGCAATCCACTTGTGAGGCCACCAGGATTAACTGGCGTGTTCCAGAGGAGACGTGCAGGACGGGGGAAATGTGTTAAAATCAGAAAGGCCTCTCAAAATGGGATAATAGAGGCAATTAACTGGTTGTTAAGGGCCTTAAGGGCCTATCCCGCCTCTTGGAGGCGGGATGGAAACGGGGTCTGAAACCACAAATGTGGGAAAATTGCTCAGAGGCGGGATGGAGGCGGGATCAGACCCACCCACCAATTTTTGCGATTTTGACTACTCACACGCCTCCAAACCCGCCTCCTCGGGCCTGGTAAAATCGAGCCCTATGCCTATATTAATAAAGGCAAGGATCCCATTTGCTTTTTTAACATCCTTCTCAACTTGTCCTGCCACCTTCAAAGATTTGTGTACAAACACCCCCAGGTCTCTCTGTTCCTGCACCTCCTTTCAAATTATACCATTTAGTTTATATTCCCTCTCCTCATTCTTCCTACCAAAATTAATCACTTCGCACTTCTCTGCGTTAAATTTAATCTGCCAATGCCCTGTGTACCCAAGTCCAGGTCATTAATAGATGGCAAAAAGATGGGTAATTTTCCAACTCACCTCATGACCCCACCTGCCCAAAACTAGCCCGGAGTTAAAATCAGTGCCTGCAGAGTTTCAGGCAGGAGAAGATCTTGGGTCCATGTAGCCCACCTATCCACAATATTTCCTCTGTGCCTTTCTAATAACTCAAGCCTGTGGAAGCTGACTCTGTGCTTGTGGATACCGTCGCTGAGTGGTAGTATGTGGATGATGAGGGGGTCCACGGAGGGAGTCTTGGGACATACCACTGGTGAGCATGCAGACCCAGGAGAGAAACCATTGAGGGAGAGGTGTAACCGAGCTGGGAGAGATACACAAGGAAGCTCATTTTCTCTCTCCTCCGCCCCATTAATTTTCAGGAACAGGGAGTTCGCAAGACGAAAACCACAACGAAAAACTTCCCGCCTGCTGCCATTTTGGAACGGCCTGTGAAATAAATGGCCAGGGTTCACACCGGGAACAGGCGTGAGCCTCACTTCTAAGAAAAGAGAAGACTGAGGGTGACCTGATAGAGGTCTTTAAAATTATACAGGGGTTTGATAAGGTAGACGTAGACAAGGTGTTTCCACTTGTAGGGGAGTCCAAAACTAGGGGTCATAAATATTAGATAATCACTAATAAATCCAATAAGGAATTAATGAGAAATTATTTGCTCAGAGTGTTAGAATGTGGCACTCGCTACCACATGGTGTGGTGAAGCAAATAGCCTAGATGAATTTAAGGGGAAGCTAGATAAGTACATGAGGGAGAAAGGAATAGAAGGATATGCTTATAGGGTTACATAAACACCGGCACAGACCAATTGGGCTGATTAGCCTGTTTCTGTGCTGTAAATTCTATGTAATTCGATGTGTATGAAAATCGGCACCTTATGATGTACATAGGACCCCGAAGCAAATGTTTGAACTGAAAACACAATTGAGTTGCTTGCTAGACCACTTCAGAGGGCAGTTAAGCGTCAATTACATTTTCTTAGGCCTAGTATCGTAGTTAAGATATAAAGCCTACCTGTTGGAGACCTTCATGTGTCAGCTGTGGCTCAGTGGGTAACATGCTTGTCTCTGATTCCAAAGGCTGTGGGTTCAAGTCCCACTCCAGAGACTTGAGCACAAAAATCTAGGCTAACACCCCAGGGGGAGTGCTGCACTATCAGAGGGGCTGTCTTTCAGATGAGATGTTAAATTGAGGCCCTGTCTGCCCTCTCAGGTATGTAAAAGATCCCATGGCACTGTTTTGAAGAAGAGCAGGTGAGTTTTCCTGTGTCCTGGCTAGTATTTATCCCTCAACTCAACATCACTTAAAAACAGATTGTCTGGTCATGATCACATTGCTGTTTGTTGGACTTTGCTGTGTGCAAAATTGGCTGCTCTGTTTCCTACATTACAACAGTGACGACACTTCAGAAGTACTTCCTTGGCTGTAAAGCGCTTTGGGACGTCCGGTGGTTGTGAAAGGCGCTATAGAAATGAAAGTCTTTCTTTCACTTTTATGTTGCTCTGGTGCCCAAGGGGAATTTTTTTTTTTTTTATTGTATGAACTTATTTTTTTAATAAAAAAGATTGAGAGGAGTTGAGAACCGAGCTTTTAAAATGTTGATAGGGATGAATAATGCAGGCTCAAGCAAATTATTCATCTCAGACTGTGAGTGCAGAGCTGTAGAACATCAGTGCAAAATTAACAAGCTTCAGGATGGATATGAGATCAGAAAGAATTTATTTTCCCTACATAGTTCCCTATATCCTAGCTAAAACAATCAATAATGTGTAAAAAAAAACCAGATTTGAGCGCATAATCCAGGCCGATACTCCACTGCAGTGCTGAGGGAGTGCTGCACTGTCGGAGGTGCCGTCCTTCAGATGAGACGTTAAACCGAGGCCCCGACTGCTCTCTCAGGTGGACGCAAAAGATCCCACGGCACTATTTCGAAGAAAAGCAGGGGAGTTCTCCCCGGTGTCCTGGGCCAATATTAATCCCTCAATCAACGTCACTAAAAACAGATTATCTGGTCATTATCACATTGCTGTTTGTGGGAGCTTGCTGTGCACAAATTGGCTGCTGTGTTCCCTACATTACAACAGTGACTACACTTCAAAAAGTACTTCATTGGCTGTAAAGCGCTTTGGGACGACCTGAGGTTGTGAAAGTTGCCATAGAAATGCAAGTCCTTTCTTTGAGTTATCTGCCAGATCTGTTGGCAATCTCAGAACGATTGGTCGGACTGACTGTAACAGCACTGACAGTGCGTTCTGTACTCCATATGTCATGGGCTGCTAAATTCATTACACTGGTCACACTAGACTGCCATGTACTTCCAGTGAAATCGGAGCAGAATAGTTCTATTTACCACTCCTGTAAATCACCAGGTGTTGCTAAGGAGACAGGTTAATTCATCACAGCTAACGTAGCATCAAATGCTGTGAGCGATGAGGCTCTGGCTAGACAGCAGCCTGTGACTGCTCACATTCATTTAGAGACACACAGTATTAAAGGGATCCTTCCAAACAGTACAAACAGCAGAGTCACAGCTATTCATTTCCATATATCTGCTCCTTCCAACTTACACGAATCAGGCATGAATAACTTTCACTCTGAGAGAACTTATTAGACAACAAAGTTATTTGTGTGTAATGGAGATAATTTATTGCCTGAAACACCTTAACAGCTGTGGGGGGAAAGATTTGGCCACGCCCCCTTTGGGGTGCTAAATTTGCCGGGGCGGTACTTTTAGTGCCCCGAAAAAGTTAGCGCCCCCGCACCGTAAATTGAGTGGTAGCGTCCCAAGCAGGAGGCGGGGCGCTACTGGAAGCGCTCCCCCTCCCTCCTGGGGCGCTACCGTTTAATATCGCGGCGCTACGTGCAACAGCGCCACGCGCGTCGGCACGTAGCGCCGCGGTGTTACAGGCCTCCCTCCCCTGATTAAGGGGAGGGGCCTAGCACTGCACGCACCAGGGACCTGCTGGACCACCGGGGAGAGGCGTGCCGGGAAAAGAGCCCGGCACTCAAGAGGAGTGCCAGGCTGAGCGATCGCGGCCGGCACCCCGCAGGAAGAGGTGAAAAGGGGCAGGTGCTGGCAGGCGGCCCAAAAAAATGGCCGCCCTGCACCTGCCCTTTAATTAGCGCCGCCGCGGCCGCAAAATCGCCACCCTGACCCTGTCGGGCATATCGTCCGGCGGTAGGTCAGTGGGTGCAACTGAAGCGGAGCGCTACGCATGGCAACGACATCATCGCCGGAGGCGCAGCACCGCGGGGCACTACCGGCTACCACCGCCGCTAAACTCCCGCTGAATTTCGCGGGAGGCGTTAGCGGCGCCGCGCCCAGGCGCTAGGGGCTTTACACCCCGTTAGCGCTAACGGGAGGCGCAAAGCAACCCAATTGTTCCCCCGTGATCTTTTAAAAGTATATCCCCCTCCCCATCTCTCCGAAAGGCTCTCACAACAGACATGTTCATTTTCTAGCAGGCATTCACTGAATAACAATCAGGGAAGGAACCAGGTCTGATTTTTATTCTTCTGAGCATAAGGGGACGGAGGCTTATTATAGCGTCCCCTACTGTTGCCCCGACTGAGAACAGCTAACTCAGAACAGGCCAGGGATCCAATGGGAAACCTTTCTAACTTCTTCCAACCCCCCATCTCTACCCCTCGCCGCCCCCTCTCCAGCCCACCCCCTCCCCAAAAAATTCATAATGATTAAGTTTCAAATTGTGCTTCATAGAATGGACAAAATTAAAACACTGGATGATAAAACAACAACTTGCATTTATATAGCACCTTTAACGTAGTAAAACATCCTAAGGTGCTTCACAGGAACGTTTATCACACAAAATTTGACAACGAGCCACATTCGGAGACATTAAGACAGGTGACCAAAAGCTTGGTCAAAGAGGTCGGTTTTAAGAAACGTCTTAAAGGAGGAGAGAGAGGCGGAGAGGTTTAGAGAGGGAATTCCAGAGCTTAGGGCCCAAGCAGCTGAAGGCATGGCCGCCAATGCTGGAGCAAAGAATGTGTGGGATACACAAGAGGCCAGACTTGGAGGAGCGCAGAGTTCTTGGAGGGTTGTAGGGCTGGAGGAGGTTACAGAGATAGGGAGGGACGAGGCCTTGGAGGGATTTGAAGACAAGGAAGAAAATGTTAAAATCGAGCCGTCGCCGGACCCGGAGCCAATGTAGGTCAGCAAGCACAGGGGTGATGGGCGAACAGGACTTGGTGCGAGTTAGGATACGTACAGCAGAATTTTACTACGGTCAAGGTCTGTGAATGACAATCCAAGTGAGGATATACAACGACTTACTGGTTATTTAAAATTTTCAATCACTATGGGCTGGATTTTCCAAGCCCTGAGGAGGCGGGCATGGAGGCGGGACAGCTGGTAAACTCGGAGAAAGTGGGGGCAGATGGCAAACCCGCCCCCCCATCCTGCCTCCGTGCCCATTTGCCAGGAGGCAGGAAGATGTGCAGCTTCGGGTCCCGTCTCCTGGAGGCGGGAAAGGCATTTAATCCTTTTAACTGCCTGTTAACTTGGTTTAAATGTCTCTTCCAAAAGATGGCACCTCCAACAGTGCAGCGCCCCCTCAGTAGTGCACTGAAATGTCAAACTAGATTTTTATGCTTAAGTCTCTGGAGTGGGACTTGAACCCACAACCTCATGGCTCAGAAGAGATGAGAGTGCTACCAACTGAGCCATGGCTGACACATGAGCGTTTGGTATGTACTGGGAGGGGAGATGTTAGAGAGACTGGAAGGAATGATGGAAGAGTTTGTGATTTTTTTTAATGAATTATTGATTACATTATTTATTCTGTTATCGATTTTATTTCCAAGTTTATAGAAAGGGGCAGGGGTTGGCTGAGGAACTGTCATGCTGACTGCATGTCACAGAATGTTGTTCTGTTGGTAGACTGTGAATGTTTTCCTTTTGGCTGAAGCACTATAGCGATCATTGACGTGATGGTGTGAGGTGAAAGTTTGATGTGCCATTTCTCTAATATTATTGATCTATAGGTAATTAACATATTGGAACAACTGGGGTGAGATTTTTAATCTTGACGTCCGGGCATAAATCTGCCATTGCGAATTACCCGCCCATTATAAAAACCATCTGGCTCAGTGGCTTAGTGGGTAACACTCTTGCCTCGGAGTCAGAAGGTTGTAGGTTCAAGTCCCACCCCAGAGGCTTGTGCACAAAAATCTAGGCTGACACTCGAGGGAGTGCTGCACTGTTGGAGGTGCTGTCTTTTGGATGAGACGTTAAACCGAGGCCCCACCTGCTCTCTCAGGTGGATGTGACGACCCCACGGCCACTATTTGAAGAAGAGCAGGGGGGAGTTCTCCCCCGGGTGTCCTGGCCAATATTTATCCCTCAGCCAACATCACTAAAACTGATTATCTGGTCATTTATCTCATTGCAAATTAGCTGCCACATTTCCTATATTACAACAGTTCAAAAAGTAGAATCGCAGACTGATTGGAATGCCAGCATAAAACGTCACTGCTGCAACTTTGAGAAGGATTTGCTGTGAGTTCTCTCTGTGCAGTATAACTGAATCCTTAGTGTTCACATCACTGCCACTGTCATTTTACTGTTTAATTTTAACGTGATGGAATTGGCTGTAAAGCGTTTTGGGACGTCCTGAGGTTGTTAAAGGCTCTAAATGAATGCGGGTTATTTCTTTGTTTTAAACAGTGCTTATTGGCGAGCTACTGCTGTGCAGAGAGGGTGCATCACAGATGAGCTCAATCTCTCCTCGTCTAATATCCACATTGTGCACATTTTTCTGCAGAAGTCACTGGACAGCAATCAAGAATGGGAAGTCTGGCTGATTTTTAGTCTAGCCTAGAAGGGGGTTGAAACCAGTTTGTTCAGAGTGCCCCACTATGAGTTCAACAATTCTCTCCTGTATAAAAACAGAGGAAACATTGTTTTTTTAAACTGTTATTTGTTCTCGGGAATAACAACAGAAAATGCTGGCAACACTCGGCGGGTCAGGCAGCATCCGTGGAGACAGAAACAGAGTCAATGTTTCAGGTCTCCTTAAACGTTAACTCTGTTTCTCTCTCCACGGATGCTGCCTGAACTGCCGAGTGTTTCCAGCATTTTCTGTTGCTATTTCAGATTTCCAGCATCCGCAGTATTTTGTTTTTGTATTTGTTCTCGGGAGGTGGGCATCGCTGGCAAGGCCAGCAATCATTGCCCATCCTTAGTTGCCCTTGAGAAGGTTGTGGTGAGACGCCTTCTTGAACCGTTTGTAACCCACACAATCTTTTTTGATATGCTGCTTTGAAAAACGTGACTTCAGACGCTTTGTAACCAGCTCGTCTGCCTAATTGTCGTTACCAATACAATCAGTTAAGGTCGTAAATACAGCTTCTCAATTAAAATCATGTTTACGTGAAGCCTGTTTCTGGAAGAATTAAAACTGAACCATTGAGCGCCGCTGAGTGTATTAATTGTTTCGGATTTGTGTCAAAGTGGCCCTGAAGAACAATGTTGTTTTAAAACCCTTCAATTAAAGTAATCATAATACTTACATTATGTAGCACCTTGTTACATCAAATATCTCAAATTGCTCCACACATAGTTTTACAATGTAGGCAGTCGTGTGTGGGCAAACTCAAGCAAGATTTACAAATCCGGTGGGAGAAAGGTCCCTGGTTAATTCAGAATGCTGTTATACCATGGATACTGGCTTATGACCATTGTCTCTTCGGAATGATGTGGATTTGGCCATTTGCCGAGTTCTGGTGGGACTCCAATGAAAGTTACGGCAACGAGGCCCGGCCATTAAGATGGCATCCCCCGGTATGCCGTACACTTCGGGGCTTATGCGCACCCTACCCGCCCCTCTCCCCCATTTTAAGGTACCGCAGGAGAACAGCCTCCCCCGAGGAAGTGCTTTGAGTCATTTCTGATAGGCATGTTAAGATAGGCTCGCCTTCATATAGCGCCTTTCACAATCTCAAGATGTCCCAAAGTGCCCTGCAGCCAATTAAGTACTTTTTTGTTTAAAGTGTAGTCACTGTTGTAATGTAGGAAATGCGGCAACCAATTTGTGCACAGCAAGGTCCCAAGGAATGTAATAATGACCAGATAAACTGTTTATTAGTGATGTTGATTGAGGGATAAATACTGGCCAGGACACCAGGGAGAACTCCCCTGCTCTTCTTTGAAATAGTGCCATGGGATCTTTTACATCCACCTGAGAGGGAAGACGGGGCCTCGGTTTAACGTCTCATCCGAAAGACAACTCCTCCGACAGTGCAGCACTCCCTCAGTACTACACTGGGAGGGCCAGTTTAGAATACGTGCTCAAGTCGTTGGAGTGGGACTCGAACCCATGGCCTTCTAACTCAGTGGCGTGAGTGCTACCTACTGGTACAAGGCTGACACTTCTCAGCTTTCTTTTTCCCCTTCCATTTTGTTCCCTCCTCTCTTGTAGATGGAGACTTTGCTGCCATCACATCCTATGGGTGCTAGCCATCCTTCAGTTCCTCATCCACATGGCCGCTCTCTGTAGCGTGGGACCAGTGAGTGTTGGAAGGCTATTTACAAAGTATTACAAAGTAATTACGACATAGAAACAGGCCATTCGATCCAGCAGGTCCACGCCGGCGTTTATGCTCCACACGAGCCACCTTCCACCCCTCTTCATCTAACCCTGTCAACATACCCTTCTATTTGACCATGGGGGGCATTGAAACCCAAGACAAATTGGCCTAGACATTGATTTGTGCTCGAATCGGGACACCAACCCCAGTGGCAAATCGGTCCCCCAGCTACAGGTAATCTGTTTTATTTTTGTGGTGTTGGTCGAGGGATCAATATTGGCGGCAAGTTAATGAAAGGTCTTCGACCTGAAATGTTAACTCTGTTTCTCTCTCCACGGATGCTGCCTGGCCTGCTGAGTGTTTCCAGCATTTTCTGTTTTTATTACAGATTTAATTGAACTGCTTGCCCGGTGAGAAGGGGGATATGTACTGACACAGAGGGGTAGAATTTGCGGTCGGATGCGTACCCCCGGAGTATGCCTCCGACCCGCGAGACATATCCGAACCTACCTTCAGGCGTCCAGGCTGTGGAGAGTTACGGTCTCAGGCCTCCAGGCGGACGTCAGTGTAAAGACCCACGGGTCCCAGGGACGCAGGCGGTTCGGAAGCATCCCTGGGATCACGTGGGCACAGTCCTTCAATCACAAAGGAGGATTCCATTGCAGTCATTTACGAAGGGAATCCCTTAATGATATGCAATGGAATCCCCAAATAATTAGACAGTGTACACAAGTCTAATAAATATAAATGTACTGAATTTCAATTTTATTCTTAAGTCCCTTCATTGCACCAACCTCAATAAAAATTTAATTTTTTGACAAATAATTTTAAACATCATAATCCAGGCCAATATTTGCATAAACTAATTTAAAGTGTATGTGCATCATTTTTGATTTTTAAATGTTTAATTTAAGGCTTATATATACCCTTACGCTGATGAAAGCAGGGCCTAGGCCTGCTTTAACCAGCCGTAAGAGTTGCGTGGGCAATTGCTGGGCAGTTGTCGGGCAAATAGCCCAGCTCTGCGCCAGGAAAACTGATTTTCCATGCGGTTCGGATGATCTGTCAAGGCGTACCGAGACAGATCGCAAGTTCCGGATTTCGCGCATGCGCCTGCGTATACGGAAACCTGGAAGTTGCGGGGCCTTTGAAATGGATTGCGATGGCGTACTCTGAGACCGCAAATTCTGGCCCAGTGTTTGTAGCATCATCTTGCCTCTCAGTGTAGAGATCAGCCCTGAGCAGCTACATCAAGTATTCCTCATGGGCACGATGTGACTAAATCAAATAATGACGCAGGGCAAAGTTTAATTAGATTCACATGGACAGCGTCGTTAATCTGTGTGTTGATGCTGACCAGAGGAAAATTCCACTTTATTGGACCTATTCATTCCTGTGCTTGTTGAACTGCTGATGAGCTGAAATTCTGAGCTGATAGATTTTGACTAGTATGTCCTTCATTCCCCAGCATCGCTTTACATACCAATTCGCTGAGGATGAACTCAGCTCAACTCCGATCCTCTCTTTATGCATTGCCTATGCCACAAACACACAATTGCCATTTTTACGCTGTCGCTCATTTAATCTGGGTTCCAGGAGATCGATATCAGTGCACCAGCTTGCTGTATTTACACTAGAAAAAACTCTCTCCCAACTCTCTTACAACTGCACTTAGGATATCCCAACTGTCCAGCCTTTGGCCCTCCATTCACCACGGCATTTCTGCTCAACCACATCCTCACCACCAGTCCTAGTCCCTATTAAAACAATTACTCTCTCTCAGCCTGGCCATTCCCCCTGGTACGGCTCTCATCTTCGCTCCCTTAGGTCCAAGGGATGCAGACTTGAACGGATATGGTGGACAACTGGTTTAGCCATTCACCGCCAGATCTGGCTGGACCACATAAAGCATTATCGGGTCCTGCTCTCGTCTGCCAAAATTGATCACTATTCCAGAATCATTCTGGAATGCAAAGATAAACCCTGGCTTCTATTCCCCACTGCTAACCATCTTCTTAAACCCCTCTCCCCCGTCTCCTCCACCCTCACCTCCGATAACAAGTGTGAGCAGCTCATGGACTTCTTTGTCTCTAAGATTGAGACCATCTGTTCAGCTGCCTCTGCCACTTCCCTTCCTTCCCCTAGCCCACTGGGCCAAACTTCCTCTAAGGTCCCCCCTGCCCTAGCCCTGAACTCTCATCTTTCTCTAGTTTCTCTCCGATCTCCCTCATGACCTCTCCGCGCTCATCTTGTCCATGAAATCCACCTCCTGCTTCCTCGACCCTATTCCCACCAAACTGCTGACCACCCAACTTCCTTTTCTGGCTCCCATGTTAGCTGACATTGTTAACAGTTCTCTCTCCTCAAGTACTGTCCCCCTCTCCCTCAAATCTGCCATCATCACCCCTCTCTTCAAAAAACCAACCCTTGACCCCTCCGTCCTTGCAAACTAGCGCTCCATCTCCAACCTCCCTTTCCTCTCCAAAGCCCTTGAACGTGTTGTCGCCTCCCAAATCCGTGCCCATCTTTCCAGCAACTCCATGATTGAATCCCTCCAATCAGGTTTCCACCCCTGCCACCAGTACCGAAATGGCTCTCATCAAAGTCACAAAGTATCCTTTGTGACTGTGACAAAGGTAAACTATCCCTCCTCAACCTTCTTGAATTGTCTGCAGCCTTTGACACAGTTGACCACTCCATCCTTCTCCAACGCCTCTCCACAATCGTCTATCTGGGTGGGACTGCACTCGCCTGGTTCCATTCTTGTCTATCTAATCGTAGCCAGAGAATCACCTGCAACGGCATCTCTTCCCGCTCCCACATCGTTACCTTTGGTGTCCCCCAAGGATCTATCCTTGGCCCCCTCCTATTTCCCATCTACATGCTGCCCTTTGGCGACATCATCTGAAAACACAGCATCAGTTTCCACATGTACGCTGATGACACCCAGCTCTACCTCACCATCACTTCTCTCAAACCCTCCACGGTCTCTAAATTGTCAGACTGCTTGTCCGACATCCAGTTCTGGATGAGCAGAGATTTTCTCCAATTAAATATTGGGAAGAACAAAGCCATTGCTTTTGGTCCCCGCCACAAACTCCGTTCCCTAGCCACTGACTCCATCCCTCTCCCTAACATCTGTCTGAGGCTGAACCACACTGTTCGCAACCTTTGGGTCATATTTGACCCTGAAATGAGCTTCCGACCACATATCCGTGGCAAAACTAAGACCGCCTATTTCTACCTCCGTAACATCACCCGTCTCCGCCCTTGCCTCACCTCATCCACTGCTGAAACCCTCATCCATGCCTTTGTTACCTCTAGACTTGACTATTCCAATACACTCCTGGCTGGCCTCCCACATTCTACCCTATGTAAACTTGAGGTCATCCAAAACTCGGCTGCCCGTGACCTAACTCGCACCAAGTTCCGTTCACCCATCACCCCTGTGCTCGCTGACATACATTGGCTCCCGGTTAAGCACCACCTCGATTTCAAAATTCTCATACTTGTTTTCAAATCCCTCCATGGTCTCGCCCCTCCCTATCTCTGTAATCTCCTCCAGCCCCACAACTCCCCCCCCACCCTCCCCAACCCTGAGATATCTGCGCTCCTCTAATTCTGCCCTCTTGAGCATCCCTGAGTATAATCGCTCAACCATTGGCGGCCGTGCCATCTAGTGCCTAGGCTCTAAGCTCTGGGATTCCCTCCCTAAACCTCTCCGCCTCTCTACCTCACTCTTTCCTCCTTTAAGACGCTCCTTAAAACCTGCATCTTTGACCAAGCCTTTGGGCATCTGCCCTAATTTCTCCTTATGTGGCTCGGTGTCAAATTTTTTTCCTGTGCAGCGCCTTGGGACGTTTTACTACGTTAAAGGCGCTATATAAATACAAGTTGTTGTTGTTGTTGTAGTAAGTTCCGCGCCCTTATTCTGAATTGTAGACACATGACCCATGACAAAACAAAAGATGGTGCATGGCTTCAGAGCAATGGATGGTGTGTGAGTGGGAACATCCAACTCGAGGAGATCACTAAAGTCGGATGAGGTGAGGCCAGGGACAGATTCGTGTTACCTTCCATAAACTTCAGCTCATTCAGAACTCTGCTGCTCTTATCCTAACCTGCACCAAGTCCCGTTCACACATCAGCACTGTGCTCGCTGACCTACATTGGCTCTGGGGCCTCAAATTTAAAATTTTCACCCTTGTGTTCAACTCCTTCCATGGCCTCGCCCTTTCCTGTCTCTGTAACCTCCTCCAGCCCTACAACCTTCCGACAATTCGCGTTCCTCCAATTCTGGCCTCTTGCGCATCCCCGATTTCCTTCGCCCGCCACCATTGGCAGCCGTGCCTTCAACTGCCAAGGCCCTAAGCTCCCTAACCCTCTCCACTCCTCTACCTCGCTCTCCATCCTTTAAGATGCTGCTGAAAACCTACCTCTTTGACCAAGCATTTGGTCACCTGTCCTAATATCGCCTTATGTGTCTTGGTGTTAAATTTTGTCTGATAATCGCTCCTGTGAAGCGCCTTGGGACGTTTTACTAAATTAAAGGTGCTGCATAAATCAAGTTGTTGTTGGAAACAAAGGACAAATTAGTCAGCCATGGGGAGCCAGCTGGAGTTTGTGGATTGTTTAGTGTTTGGGCTCTGACTTGTGCCATGCACATTCCCAGCAGTGCCGATGTGTTTTCTGTCATCATAACTCCTCTATTAGTGAAACAAAAAGAAAACTGAAAATGCTAAAACCCTGAAGTAAGACGTGATAAAAATTACACAGCAGGTCCATCATCATTTGAAAAGATAAGCTAATGTTTCCTTAGAGCTTAGAAAAAAGAAAGAACTCGCTTTTATACAGCGCCTTTCAAGAATTCAGAATGTCCCAAAGCACTTTACAACCAATTAAGTACTTTTTTTGAAGTGTAGTCACTGTTGTAATGTAGGAAACGCGGCAGCCAATTTGTGCACAGCAAGCTCCCACAAACAGCAATGTGATAATGACCAGATCATCTGTTTTTATAGTGATGTTAATTGAGGGATAAATATTGGCCCAGGACACCGGGGATAAAAAACATCTAGCCCCAACACATTAACCTGTTGTTTCTTTTTTCTCAGATGCTCACAGACTTATTGGGTATTTACAGTCTTTTCTTTTCAGAACAGGAGGAAGCCATTCAGCCCCTCAATTCTGTTCACCGCTATTCAATTAGATCATGGCTGATCTGTACCTTAACTCCATTTACCCGCTTTGGTTCCATATCGCTTAATACCCTTGCCTAACAAAAATCTATCAATCTCAGTTTTGACATTTTTAATTGATCCCCAGCCTCAACAGCTTTTTTGGGGAAGAGATTTCCAGATTTCAAAACCCTTTGTGTGAAGAAGTGCTTCCTGAAGTTGCCTGATATTTTTTCTTCTGTCAGTAGCTGGGCCATGTGCATCTACTCAAGGCTCTGAGCCATTCCACTATCTCAATTCTTTCTGAACGGTCGCACAGCGCTGAGCTCCTCAAGCTAATGGTTGCAGTGCCCAAGCTCTTACCTGTTGTGTATCCAGAGGCAACTTGACACGCTACAGGCTAAGTGGAGGAAACTCTGCATGTTGCAATTTTTATCTTCTACAATTCTTAAGGATACAAATGTTCCATGAGTGAACAAGCTGCCTGTTCACATCGCACAATGGAGTAAAAGAAAAACTCATTGCTCTTGGCCTTGGTTACATGCTAGCTCCAACCACAGCAGTTATACAGTTATATACTGCAATGGGGCTGTGTACATTGAGCAACACTTGGAGCGTTCATGTAGAACTGGGTAAAAAATGTAGATCATTTAGGGTTTCTCAAAAAGAAAATTAACGTTTAATATTATATGAAATCACAATTCGTTCCACCTACTTCCTAATGGAAAATATTCAATTATCACAATTTATTTTCTAATAAATAATGTCCAATTATCTCATCCTACTTTTCTACATAAGAACATAAGAAATCAGAGCAGGAATAGGCCACTTGGCCCCTCGAGCCTGCTCCGCCATTCAATAAGATCATGGCTGATCTTGGGCTCAAAGCCACTTCCCCGCCCGCTCCCCATAACCCTTCACTCCCTTATCTTGCAAAAATCTGTCTATCTGATGGACATTGTCCAATTATCACAATCTAATTTCTAATAAATATTGTCCAATTACCACAATCTGCTTAGTAATAGATTATGTCCAATTAACCCAACCAACTTTTCTAAGATATTGCCCAATTATTAGAATCTACTTTGTAATAGATATTGTCCAATTACACCAATCTACTCTTGTAATTTATATTGCTCAATTACCACAATCTACTTTGTAATGGATGATATCCAATTACCCCAATTAATTTTATGACAGCTGATGGACAATTATACTTTCTGTTGAGTGAATCTGAATTACTCCTACCTGCTTTCAATGGCAGATGTTTGTACAGCAGCAGATCGAAG
Source organism: Squalus acanthias (assembly GCA_030390025.1). Taxonomy (NCBI): domain Eukaryota; kingdom Metazoa; phylum Chordata; class Chondrichthyes; order Squaliformes; family Squalidae; genus Squalus; species Squalus acanthias. Next base: position 11,229,728 of record CM059429.1, read on the forward strand.
AAAATGCAGCGGACTCTGTCGTCACCTAGTTGTTTGGAAGGAGTATAGGCAAGCTCCTATGGTAACTATGCTAAGTGCTAATGTGGACCCTGGATCTAATCTGAGACTACCAGCTTCCTGGTGAAATATTGGGGGCACTTTAACCCGACTGAACCCAAGTGGGTGGGCAGTTAAAATGCCCCGGGTGACTTACCCATCGAATTTCCCACCTGCTCGCACCGATCCTGATTTTAACCTGCTTATTTCAGGTCTGTGTTAGCCGTGGCTCAGTTGATAGCACTCTTCTCTCTGAGCCAGAAGGTTGTGGGTTCAAGTCCCAATCCAGAGATTTGAGCACAAAATCTAGGCTGACACTCCAGTGCAGTTCTTTGAATATGCAAATTGCAGTTCAATGACATCATGAAGCCCTGACTGTAGTTTTAACTTGAGTCTGATTGGGGGAAAGCTGCTGTAGATTCCCCGCCAGGCTCGAACCAGTCAGAAGAGGATCGGGAAGTGAAGAGACCCTGAAAGGTAAGCTGTTTATTTAAACATTTCTTTGTTCAGGGGCCAGGAGTGTTCCTCCGGGCCTTGAAAGGAAAGTTTAAAGCCCCCCCGCCCGCCCTGAACCCCCTCCCCTTCCCTCCCGCAAGACCCTCCTGGGCAACCTCTTCCCCATATCTACCTGCATGCCAGCGGGCGACCATAGGCAGGAAGTGAATGGCGACGCGGTAACGAGGCCCAGCGGTTAAAATTGGCCTAGCCTCATGCTGCCTCTGGGCAGACGGGAAATTAACTCACCAGTGTGGTTGACCCCCGAGAGTTAACGTCCACCCATTGTGCGGACTGCTGGCAATATGTCATAATACAAGTAAATTAACTGCTTCCCATTCACACCTATGATAACAAATTGCTATACTGTTCCCACAATGTGACTCACTGGTAGTCTGATGCACAGTTGTGTTTCAGCTGCTAACCTGGCCTGTCCCTTTAAGGCCGCTGTTCCCTGAAAGCTGAGGTCAATTAAAGGTGAATAAATTGCTTATAAGTTTTAGGCTTCAGACGAAGAAAGAACTTGCATTTCCAAAGTGCCTTTTCACATCCTCAGGACATCCCAAAGCACTTTACATTGACATAGAAGTTTACAGCATAGAAGCAGGCCATTCGGCCCAGCTGGTCCGTGCCGGTGTTTATGCTCCACACGAGCCTCCTCTCACCCCTCTTCATCTCGTCCTCTCAACATCTGGTTTACTTTTGAAGCACAGTCACTGTTGTTATGAAGGCAAATATGGCAGCCAATTTGCAAGGCCAATAGAGCAAGAAAGAAAGACCTTGAAAGACTGGCATTTATCCAGCGCCTTTCACGACCACCGGACGTCTCAAAGCAGGTTACAGCCAATGATGTACTTTTTGAAGTGGAGTCACTGTTGCATTGTAGGCCCAAGAAACAGCAAGTAGACGAATGACCAGTTCATCTTGGTGTTGGTTGAGGGAGGAATTTTGGCCAGGACACCAGGAGAACTCCCTTTACTTCTTCGGCTAGTCTCGTGGGGGATCTTTCACGCCTACCTGAGCAGACAGTCGAGGCCTCGGCTTAACATCTCACCCAAAAGAACCAAGGCTGCAGTTGCTGGCTTTTCCCTGCTTTTTTTTGGTTTGCATCCGGAACAAAGTGTGACATCTGGACACAAACTAGACATAGGACTTTTTCGATGTGTAGTTTTGGATCCTGCCTCTTTTTTAGCTGAAATTTTGTGCTCATTAAAATGAAGGACGCCTGTCCTAGAAAACTAAACACGTTCCCAGCTTAGGCAATCAGTTCCAGTGTCAAGCACTCCCAGATTAGATATAAGACAGTGATTTTCTGAATTTGTCTGCCAATTAGTGCCAACGTAGGGATGTTTTGTGCTGTAGTCTTATTCCCACGAGCAATCTGACTGAGACAGAATTTCTTATTTCACATGGGACCCTGACAGCCAGCAGACAGAGGAGACTCTTGCCCTGTCTGTGTGGTCTGGCTTTGAACCTAGGATCCCTTAGGTCAAAGTTCAATGTCTAAGTTAGCGCACTGCACCATCCAATTCTCCCTCTGCCTACTCTGACTCATTCTTTCCTGGGACTAGTAATCCAGAAGCCTGGACGAATGATCCGGAGACGTGAGTTCAAATCCTACCACGGCAGCTGGGGACTTTAAATTCAGTTAATTAAGTAAATCTGGAATAAAAAGCTAGCATCAGTAATGGTGACCATGTAAGTACTGGATTGTCGTAAAAACCCATCTGGTTCACTAATGTCCTTTAGCGAAGGAAATTTGCCGTCCTTACCCGTCTGGCCTATATGTGACTCCAGATCTACAGCAATGTGGTTAACTCTTAACTGCCCCTCTGAAATGGCCCAGCAAGCCACTCAGTTTTACCAAACCACTATGACAAAAATCAGTGTGGGGATACCTTCACCACACGGATTGCAGCAGTTTAAGAAGGCGGCTCAGCACCACCTTCTCAAGGGCAATAAGAGATGAACGATGAATGCTGGCCTTGCCAGTGACACCCACATCCCATGAATGAATTAAAAAAAAGCTCAGAATCGTGGAACTCATTACATCCCTTAGTCTTCCATTCCTCCTACAATCTACAGGCTTATAAAACCCAAACCTTTTCCAGAAGGTTGTGGGTTCAAGTCCCACCCCAGAGACTTGAGCACAAAAATTCAGGCTGACACTCCAGTGCAGTACTGAGGGAGTGCTGCACTGTCAGAGGTTCCGTCTTTCGGATGAGTCACTGAACCGAGGCCCCGTCTGCTTTCTCAGGTGGACATAAAAGATCTCACGGCACTGTTTCGAAGAAGAGCAATGGAGTTGTCCCCGGTGTCCTGGCCAATATTTATCCCTCAACCAACATAATTAAAAAATAGATTATCTGGTCATGATCACATTGCTGTTTTTGGGAGCTTGCTGTGTGTAAATTGGCTACCGTGTTACATTACAACACTGACTACACTTCATTGGCTATGAAGCGCTTTGGGACGCCCCGAGATCAGGAAAGACGCTATATAAATCCAGGCGTCACCTAATTACTACTTCTTAAGTTTCCTCCTCCATTCTCTTACTCCAAGTCTCCTGCACTATGACCCTCAGCCCTTTGCCACGGCACCTTAGTACAAAATACAACGGCTTTGGCTTCCACAGTTTTTTTTTATTTGTTTATGGGGTGTGGGCGTCGCTGGCAAGGCCAGCATTTATTGCCTATCCCTAATTGCCCTTGAGAAGGTGGTGGTAAGCCGCCTTCTTGAACCACTGCAGTCCGTGTGGTGAAAGTACTCCCACAGTGCTGTTAGGGAGGGAGTTCCAGGATTTTGATCCAGCGACGATGAAGGATCGGCGATATACTTCCAAGTCAGGATGGTGTGTGACTTGGAGGGGAACTTGGAGGTGGTGGTGTTACATATGAACATACGAACATAAGAATTAGGAGCAGGTGTAGGCCACTCGGCCCTTCGAGCCTGCTCCGCCATTCAATAAGATCATGGCTGATCTGATTACTCCACATTCCCGCCTACCCCCGATAACGTTTCACCCCCTTGCTTACCAAGAATCTATCTACCTCTGCCTTAAAAATATTCAAAGACTCTGCTTCCACCACCCTCTGAGGAAGAGAGTTCCAAAGACTCACGACCCTCTGTGAGAAAAAATTTCTCCTCATCTCTGTCTTAAATGGGCGACCCCTTATTTTTAAACAGTGACCCCTAGTTCTAGATTCTCCCACAAGAGGAAACATATTCTCCACTTCCACCCTGTCCAGACCCCTCAGGATCTTATATGTTTCAATCAAGTCACCTCTTATTCTTCTAAACTCCAGCGGATACAAGCCTAGCCTGTCCAACCTTTCCTCATAAGACAACCCGCCCATTCCAGGTATTAGTCTAGTAAACCTTCTCTGAACTGCTTCCAACGCATTTACATCCTTCCTTAAATAAGGAGACCAATACTGTACACAGTACTCCAGATGTGGTCTCACCAATGCCCTGTATAACTGAAGCATAACCTCCCTACTTTTGTATTCAATTCCTCTTGCAATAAATGATAACATTCTATTAGCTTTCCTAATTACTTGCTGTACCTGCATAGTAACCTTTTGTGATTCATGCACTAGGACACCCAGATCCCTCTGCATCTCAGAGCTCTGCAATCTCTCACCATTTAGATAATATGCTTCTTTTTTATTCTTCCTGCCAAAATGGACAACTTCACATTTTCTCACATTATACTCCATTTGCCAGATCTTTGCCCACTCACTTAAATTATCTAAATCCCTTTGTAGCCTCCTTATGTCCTCTTCACAATTTACTTTCCTACCTATCTTTGTGTCATCAGCAAATTTAGCAATCATACCTTCGGTCCCTTCATCTAAGTAATTTATGTAAATTGTAAAAAGTTGAGGCCCCAGCACTGATCCCTGTGGCACACCACTCGTTACATCTTGCCAATCAGAAAATGACCCATTTATGCCTACTCTCTGTTTCCTGTTAGCTAGCCAATCTTCTATCCCTGCCAATATGTTACCCCCTACACCATGAGCTTTTATTTTCCGCAATAACCTTTGATGTGGCACCTTATCAAATGCCTTCTGGAAATCTAAGTACAGTACATCCACCGGTTCCCCTTTATCCACAGCACATGTTACTTCCTCAAAGAACTCCAATAAATTGGTTAAACATGATTTCCCTTGCACAAAACCATGTTGACTCTGTCTGATTACTTTGAACTTTTCTAAATGCCCTGCTATAACGTCTTTAATAATAGCTTCTAACATCTTCCCTATGACAGATGTTAAGCTAACTGGCCTGTAGTTTCCTACTTTCTGTCTCCCTCCCTTTTTGAATAAAGGAGTTACATTTGCTATTTTCCAATCTAATGGAACCTTCCCTGAATCTAGGGAATTTTGGAAAATTAAAACCAACGCATCAACTATCTCATTAGCCACTTCTTTTAAGACCCTAGGATGAAGTCCATCAGGACCCAGGGACTTGTCAGCCCGCAGCTCCAACAGTTTGCTCAGTACCACTTCCCAGGTGATTATAATTTTATTGAGTTCCTCCCTCCCTTCCATTTCCTGATTTATAGCTATTTATGGGGTGTTACTTGTATCCTCTATAGTGAAGACTGATGCAAAATACCTGTTCAATTCAACTGCCATCTCCTTATTTTCCATTATTAATTCCCCAGACTCACTTTTTATAGGACCAACGCTCACTTTGTTAACTCTTCTTTTTTAAATATCTATAGAAACTCTTGCTATCTGTTTTTATATTTCTCGCTAGCTTTCTCTCGTACTCTAATTTTTCTCTCCTTATTAATCTTTGTTCCCATGCGCCTGCTGCCCTTGTCCTTCTAAGTGGAAGAGGTCGTGGGTTTGGGAGGTGCTGCCGAAGAAGACTTGGCGAGTTGCTGCAGTGCATCTTGTAGAAGGTACACACTGCAGCCACGGTACGCTGGTGGTGGAGGGAGTGAATGTTTAAGGTGGTGGATGGAGTGCCAATCAAGTGGGCTGCTTTGTCCTGGACGGTGTTGAGCTTCTTGAGTGTTGTTGGAGCTGCACTCATCCAGGCAAGTGGAGAGTATTCCATCACACTCCTTACTTGTGCCTTGCAGATGGTGGAAAGGCTTTATGTGTGAATAAATTTTCCTCTTGTTGACGCATTGTCCATTAATCTTCCGTATTGTCCTTTAATCTCCGTCGATCTCTAAAGACTCACTTTGCAAGCAGGAGAATGGCAGATTTCCGATCAGCTCAGTGTAGCTGCTAATGAGTATTGTGAGCGCACTTTTTGCTATGGGGTTAAGTGTCTCTTTTGGATAGTAAAGCACTTGGATTTGATGCCGCTCTCATTTGTGGTTAACATCCGGAATTCATGCATGCTTTGAATTGATCTGGCAGTGTATTTAGCTTCAGGGAGGAAAGCTCAAAGGCTGGTTGATTGAACGCTAAGATCAAATGCACTCACATGAAAGAGATGTCAAAAGATGCTGCTCCGTTCTTAGCTGCAGTAGACGCAACGCGGTCTAATGCTTGAAAGGCTGAAGATGTGAACAGCAAAGGCACTGAACGATGATTACGAGGAACAGTTAATATCTGTTATAGGTGGGCTATTGGTTTTCTGTAACATGATAATAGAAATCAATGTATAACATGTGTGTCGCTTTGGGTGAGAACACCATTCTTCCACCTCGAGGTGGATCAGGCTCAGATTCATGGGATGGAAATCTCCTCTCTTCTACCAGGTTACCAGGACACACACAAAAACCCCAGAGTAGATTTGCAGTTCTCGCCCGGGTGTAAAACTGGCCATACGGATCGGCCGCCCACTATAGAAACCCGCCCGATATTCATGTCCATGAAATCAATCGGAATGACAATTGGGTGGTTCCTATAATTGGAGTTTTACTCCTGGGTGGCAAGTTGAGGTCGTAAAAGGCGCCACATAGATGCAAGTGTGTCATTTCTTTCTTTAAAGCGGCAGTACAGGTGGAACAGATGCTGACCTTTCACCTCTGGCCCAGATGGATGCAATGAAGGTCTCCTATGTCTCCTAGCTGTGAGGGTCCTGTGTAAAATGAGTATGGGCAACCTCAATCCAGTTCCTAGTGAACTGGACCGGCAAAACAAAATTGTCCCTCAATGTCAAACCTCACTCAGAGAGGCAATAAGGTGGCTGGCCTGGGGAATATGGAGTAAAATGACATTCAGGAGAGCTCTTCTAGGGTTGAGGCTGAGGCATGTTGTTAGTCAAAAGGTCATGGGTTCAAGTCCCACTTCACAGACTTGAGCGCATAATCCAGGTTTACACTCCCAGGGCAATACTGAAGGCGTGCAGCACTGTCGGAGCTGCCATCTTTGGAATGAGACGTTAAACCGAGGCCCCGTCTGCTCTCTCAGGTGGACGTAAAAGATCCCATGACACTATTTCGAAGAAGAGCAGGGGGAGTTCAACTGGGTGCACTGAGAAATATTTATCCCTCAACCAACATCACTAAAACAGATTATCTGGTCATTATCACATTGCTGTCTGTTAAACCTTGCTGTGCACAAATTGGCTGCCACGTTTCCTACATTACAACAGTGACAGCTCTTCAAAAGTACTTCATTGGCTGTAAAGCGCTTTGGGACATCCTCAGGTCGTGAAAGACGCTATAGAAATGCAAATTCTTTCCTTTCCCAGTGCATAGGATTCCGCATTTAGCCGTGCTGTATCTACCCTGGGAGTACTTGATGCCTGTAATGGAAAAATTTAAATTCGCAAGCACACACATCCCTCACTTTGATGAGCACATTTTATTTTGTAAAAGTATAAGATTAGCACCAATTGCCCACACAATTATTTTTGTGATCTCAGTTGCTGCCTTAAGGGGGGACTGAACTGAGCCCCACAGGTGAGAACCCCATTCCAATCTCAGTTTGGGAGCAGCATTGGCAGTGAGGCAGCGCCCTCTTGGCCAGCGAATGAAGTAAAGGTGAGGGGAAGGCTTTAAATTAGAGAAGGAAACAACTAGCAAGCTGCAGGTTGAATACAAAAAATGAAGGGACATGACTGTCGGGAATTGTTAGCATTGAAAGGTCGGGTGAACTGATCGATCTGCACAGCCTCTTTATTCAAAAACTACAGTTAGTTAACACCACTAGTTCGATTAAACTTTGGTATAACTTTGATCTCTGCGCACCTCCAATTCTAGCCTCTTGCGCATCCCCTATTTTCATCGCGCCACCATTGGCGGCCGTGCCTTCAGCTGTCTGAGCCCTAAGCTCTGGAATTCCCTCCCTAAACCTCTCCGCCTCTCTTTCCTCCTTTAAGATGCTCCTTAAAACCTACGTCTTTGACCTGTCCTAATATCTCCTTATGTGGTTCAGTGTCAAATTTTGTTTGATAATCGCTCCTGTGAAGCACCTTGGAATGTTTTCCTACGTTAACGACACTATATAAATACAAGTTATTTTTCTCCTGGAAGCTGTTAGTTCATTCAACTTTGTTTACTTCAATTCTCCACACTAACCACTCCGAGGACGAACAGTTCTTTTTAATCTCACTCTCTTGCTTGGAACTTGTTCATTTTAAATCTAGTTCTGAGCTCACAGACAGTTAAATGCCCTGTTTACGTTCTCACCGTCTCTGGGGCCAATGATGTGGTGCAGTTTCCAATGGGTTCAGAAACAAAAACACTGACCAGAATTTTCTCAAGGGAGGCGGGTTGGGGGCGGGTGGCCTCTGAGGTGGGCCGGAAACCCTGGGAGGCCAGGTTTCCCGCAGGCCCTGCCGACTTTGAATGCGAGGCCTCGGAAACCCGCCCGCAGCCAGCCAGATTGAGAGGCTGGCTGACTGCGGGCGGGTAGGCCTCAGAAGCGAGGGACCAGTCCGGGGGCGGGATTGTAGGAGGGGTGTCGGTAATCGGTCGGGGATCGTGGGGGGGTGGGGTTGGAGAAGATCGGCTGGGGTCAGGGAAGGGTGGGGGGGGGGTCGACTGGGGATCGGCAGGGGTGAGAGAGGATCGTGGTCAGCCTCATCATCATCATTGTGGGGGGGGAGGCCTGGGGCGGGGAGGCTTGGGGGGGAGAGGGTAGGTCTGGGCGGGGGGCGGGGGGTGGCCTGAAAAGGTGATCAGAGGCCTCGTGGTGAATTCTCCAATCACGGGGGGTGGGTGAGGCAGGGACCCTGGATCCAGGAGTTAGCTATAAAGCTACTTACCTCCTGGGTCCAGCAGTCCCCGCCTCTGTTTAACTGCCGAGTTTCTCGAATTGTGTGAAACCCGTCCACAGGCAGTTAAACACAAAATGGACGGGGAAAAGAGGCTTCTAGGCTCATTACAATATTTGAATTCAGGTAACGCCCGCTGGGAGCGGGTTGGTCGCCCTCCCCCCCGTCCCGCCTCCGGCAAAACCCCGAGTGGGCGGGTTGGAGGCGGGTTCAGGTCGGGAATCCCATTTTTAACACTTTAACTGTCCCCACGCTCCAAACCCACCATTTTTTTAGCGGAAAATTCTGGCCACTGAATTGTTGCTAATTAGGAAATTAGGAACGGGAATCGGTCATTTGGTCCCTCAATTAACCACTATCTTCTTCATCCCAATTCCCTTGCAATTTTCTCCAGAATGGTGAGATCCCGCAATTCACTGGTCCCTGTGGGAAGTGGAACTCATCGGGAATATATCTCGGGAAATCACGGTTATTGGTGAGTAAGTGCCGCTTGATAGCACTGTCGATGACACCTTCTATCACTTTGCTGATGATTGAGAGTAGACTGATGGGGCGGTAATTAGGCGGGTAGGATTTGTCCTGCTTTTTGTGGACAGGACATATCTGGACAGTTTCCCACACTGTCAGATAGATTTCAGTGATGTAGCTATACTGGACAGCTTGGCTAGAAGCACGGCTAGTTCTGGAGCATAAGTCTTCAGCATGACAGCCGGGATGTTGTCGGGGCCCATAGCCTTTGTTGTATCCTGTATTTGGGCTTTCAGAAGGCTTTCGACAAGGTCCCGCATAAGAGATTAGCGTGCAAAGTTAAAGCACATGGGATTGGGGGTAAGGTACTGACTTAAATAGAGAACTGGTTGGCAGACAGGAAGCAAAGAGTTGGAATAAACGGGTCTTTTTCCGAGTGGCAGGCAGTGACTAGTGGGGTACCGCAGGGATCGGTGCTAGGACCCCAGTTATTCACAGTATATATTAATGATCTAGACGAGGGAACTAGATATAATATCTCCAAGTTTGCAGACGACAAAAAGTTGGGTGGGCGAGTGTTCTGTGAGGAGGATGCAGAGAAACTCCAATATGATTTGGACAGGTTGGGTGAGTGGGGCATGGCAGATGCAGTATAATGTGGATAAATGTGAGGTTATCCACTTTGGTGGCAAAAACAAGAAGACAGATTATTATCTGAACGGCAATAGATTGGGAAAAGGGGAGGTACAACGAGACCTGGGTGTCCTTGTGCACCAGTCGCTGAAGGTAAGCAGCAGATGCAGCAGGCGGTTAAGAAGGCAAATGGTATGTTGGCCTTCATAGCGAGAGGATTCGAGTACAGGAGCAGGGATGTCTTGATGCAGTTGTACAGGGCCTTGGTAAGACCACACCTTGCGTGCAGTTTTGGTCGCCTTATCTGAGGAAGGATGTTCTTGCCATGGAGGGAGTGCAGCAAAGATTCACCAGACTGATACCTGGGATGGCAAGGATGACGTATGAAGAGAGATTGGGTCGATTAGGCTTATATTCGCTAGAGTTTAGAAGAATGAGAGGGGATCTCATTGAAACTTATAAAATTCTAACAGAACTAGACAGACTAGGTGCAGGAAGGATGTTCCCGATGGCGGGTGAGTCCAGAACCAGGGGTCATAGTCTAACGATAAGGGGTAAGCCATTTAGGACTGAGATGAGGAGGAATTTTTTGACCCAGAGAGTGGTGAACCTGTGGAATTCTCTACCACAGAAGGCAGTTGAGGCCAAATCATTAAATATATTCAAGAAGGAGTTAGATATAGTTCTTAAGGCTAAAGAGATCAAGGGATATTGGGAGAAAGCAGGGACAGGGTACTGAATTTGGATGATCAGCCATGATCTCATTGAATGGCGGAGCAGGCTAGAAGGGCCGAATGGCCTACTCCTGCTCCTATCTTCTATGTTTCTATCCAGTGCGCTCAGACGTTTCTTGATATCACGTGGAGTGAATCGAATCGGCTGAAGACTGGCTTCCGTGATGGTGGGGACCTCAGTAGTAGGCCGATATGAATCATCCACTCGGCACTTCTGGAGATGGTTGCAAACGCTTCAGCCTTGTCTTTTGCACTCACGTGCTGGGCTCCACCATCATTGAGGATGGGGATATTCATGGAGCCTCCTCCTCTCGTTAGTTGTTTACTGGTCCACCACCATTCACGACTGGATGTGGCAGGACTGCAGAGCTTTGATCTGATCCGAACCCACGACCTCTTCCACCTAGAAGTACAAGGGCAGCAGGCGCATGGAAATACCACCACCTCCACGTTACCCTCCAAGTCACACACCATCCTGACTTAGAAGTATATCCCCGATGCTTCATCGTTGCTGGGTCAAAATCATGGAACTCCCTACCTAACAGCACTGTGGGAGTACCTTCACCACATGGACTGCAGCGGTTCAAGGCGGCGGCTCACCACCACCTTCTCAAGGGCAATTAGGGATGGGCAATAAATGCTGGCCTTGCCAGCGACGCCCACATCCCATAAACGAATAAAAAAATAAGTGTTATCCTGGGAAGATGGGTTTTGCTTCTTGGGACACTGGCACCAGTACTGGGGCAGGAGAGAGCTGTTCCGTTGGGACGGACTTCACCTGGCCAGTGCTGGGACTAGTGTCCTGGCGAATCGAATAACTAGGGCTGTGGAGAGGACTTTAAACTAATTAGTGGGGGGGAGGTTTCAAGAGAGCAAAAAATAAAAATGACAACAGAGAGGGTCATAGACATAGATAGCAGTAGGGGAATCACTAATCAGAGCGTGGCAGGAAGGGACAGAGTGTGTGGAGTAAAAGGTAAAGTGGTAAAAAGTGAAAAAGCTGGAACTAAGTGCCACAAAGCATATTTGAAAGTTCTCTATCTGAATGCACGTAGCATTCGTAACAAAATAGACGAGTTAATGGCACAAATAACTACATATGGTTATGATATTGTGGCCATTACAGAAACATGGCTGCAGGGTGACAATGCCTGGGAATTAAACATACCAGGTTATTTAACGATCAGGAAGGACAGGCAGGAAGGAAGGGGAGGTGGGGTGGCTATGGTAATAAAGGAAGGAATCACTGTAATACAGAGTAATGATATTGGGTCAAAAAATCATGATAATGAAACAGTTTGGGTGGAGATAAGGAATAATAAGGGGAAAAAAACACTAGTGGGCGTAGTCTATAGGCCTCCGAACAGTTGCAACTCTGTTGGACGGAGTATCAATCAGGAAATAGTTGAGGCATGTAATAAGGGAACATCTATAATTATGGGGGATTTTAACTATCATATTAATTGGACAAATCAAATGGGGCAGGACTGCCTTGAGGATGAGTTCATTGAGTGTATTAGGGATGGGTTTCTTGAGCAGTATGTAACTGAACCGACCAGGGGGCAAGCAACCTTAGATCTGGTCCTGTGTAACGAGACAGGATTAATTAAAAATGTCCTAGTAAAGGATCCCCTTTGAATGAGTGACCATAACATGGTTGAATTCCATATTCAATTAGAGGGTGAGAAGGTTGGATCTCAAACAAGCGTGCTAAGCTTGAATAAAGGAGACTATGAAGGTATGCGAGCGGAATTGAGTAGAGTGGATTGGGAAAATAGATTAAAGGGTAAGACGACACATGATCAGTGGTGTACATTCAAGGAGTTATTTTACAACTTCCAAAAAATATATATTCCACTGAAAAGAAAAGGGTGTAAAAGAAAGGACAGTCATCCGTGGCTAAGTAAAGAAATTAAGGATAGTATTCGACTAAAAACAAGGGCATATAAGGTAGCGAAATCTAGTGGGAGGACAGAGGATTGGGAAAACTTTAAAAGGCAGCAAAAAATAACAAAAAGATTGATTAAGAAAGGGAAGATAGATTATGAAAGTAAATTAGCAAAAAATATAAAAACAGATAGTAAGAGTTTTTATAGTTATATAAAAAGAAAAAGGGTGGCTAAAGTAAATGTTGGTCCCTTAGAGGATGAGACCGGGAAATTAATGTTGGGAAATATGGAGATGGCAAAAACACTGAATGAATATTTTGTATCAGTTTTTACAGTAGAGGACACTAAGAATATCCCAACACTGGACAAACAGGGGGCTATAGGGGGAGAGGAGCTAAACACGATCAAAATCACTAAGGAAGTGGTACTCGGTAAAATAATGGGACTCAAGGCGGATAAATCACCTGGACCTGATGGCTTACATCCTAGAGTCTTGAAGGAAGTGGCGGTAGGGATTGTAGATGCATTGGTAATAATTTTTCAAAACTCCCTGGATTCCGCTAAGGTCCCGGCAGACTGGAAAACTGCTAATGTAACACCCTTATTTAAAAAGGGCAGTAGACAGAAGGCTGGTAACTATAGACCGGTTAGCCTAACATCTGTGGTAGGTAAAATTTTGGAGTCCATTATTAAGGAAACAGTAACAGGACATTTGGATAATCATAATTTAATAGGACAAAGTCAGCATGGTTTTACGAAGGGGAAGTCATGTTTGACAAATTTGCTGGAGTTCTTTGAGGAAGTAACATATAGAGTGGATAAAGGGGAACCAGTGGACGTAGTGTATTTAGACTTCCAAAAGGCATTTGACAAGGTGCCACACAAAAGATTATTGCTTAAGGTAAAAAATCACGGGATTGGGGGTAATATTCTGGCATGGATAGAGGATTGGCTATCCAACAGAAAGCAAAGAGTTGGGATAAATGGTTCATTCTCAGACTGGCAATCAGTAACTAGTGGTGTTCCACAGGGGTCAGTGCTGGGTCCCCAACTCTTTACAATCTATATTAACGATTTGGAGGAAGGGACCAAGTGTAACATATCAAAATTTGCAGATGATACAAAGATGGGAGGGAAAGTAGTGAGTGAGGAGGACATAAAAAACCTGCAAGGGGACATAGACAGGCTAAGTAAGTGGGCAGAGATTTGGCAGATGGAATACAACACTGGAAAGTGTGAGGTGATGCACTTTGGCAGGAAAAATCCTAGAGCAATTTATTATCTTAATGGCAAGAAACTGGAGAGTACTGAAGTGCAAAGGGATCTGGGGGTCCTGGTGCACGAAACTCAAAAGGTTAGTATGCAGGTGCAGCAAGTGATTAAGAAGGCAAATGGAATGTTGGCTTTCATTGCTAGGGGGATAGAATATAAAAATAGGGAGGTATTGCTTCAGTTGTACAAGGTATTGGTGAGACCGCACCTGGAATACTGCATACAGTTTTGGTGTCCTTACTTAAGGAAAGACATCCTTGCTCTCGAGGCAGTGCAAAAAAGGTTCACTCGGTTAATCCCGGGGATGAGGGGGTGGTCATATGAGGAGAGGTTGGGTAGATTGGGACTCTACTCATTGGAGTTCAGAAGAATGAGAGGCGATCTTATTGAAACATATAAGATTGTGAAGGGGTTGGATCGGGTGGATGCGGGGAGGATGTTCCCGATGACGGGTGAGACTAGAACTAGGGGACATAGTCTTAGAATAAGGGGCTGCTCTTTCAAAACTGAGATGAGGAGGAACTACTTCACTCAGAGGGTGGTAGGTCCATGGAATATGCTGCCACAAAAAGCTGTAGAAGCTACAACATTAATTAAATTTAAAACAGAAATAGACAGTTTCCTAGAAGTAAAGGGCATTAAGGGTTACGGGGAGCGGGCAGGAATTTGGACATGAGTCTAGGTTCGGATCGGTCATGGCCCTGTGGGTAGTGGAGCGGGCCCAGGGACCGTGTAGCCTGATTCTGCTCCTATTTCGTGTGTGCAATTCTGTTAGATGCAGGAGATGGTTCTGTGATAGATAGTAGATTGGCGGTTAGGATCAGATCAGCCATGATCTTATTGAATGGCGGAGCAGGCTCGAGGGGCCGATTGGCCTACTCCTGCTCCTATTTCTTATGTTCTTATGTTCTTATGTCACCACGCTGAGAACGTTGAATCACAGAATCATCCTTAACACCTTTACTTCCTCAATTAATGATTGACGTCCCTTTTAAACACCTCAAAGGTCTTTGCAGCTATGGGATTCCGGGGCAGTTGTATTCCACAATCGCACAACCCTTTGTGAAAAGACATTTTTTCAGGATTTACTTTTAACCTGCTTCAAATTCAAGGATAATGTCGCCTTGTCTTGGATTTCAACACTTTGCATTGCAAACCATATCAGCTCCTTGATACTGACATGTGGGTCTCTTTCAACAAGAAAATACTCATAGAGGTTAAACTAATCCTTTTTTTCTGTGGCGGAACATCTTGCAATTAAGTTCTCCCCTCTCACGCCTTTCATGACCTTTGCATTCCCGGAGTGTATATCAGGAGTGGATGTTAAGACAGCTGGAGCTGTTAAGACAGCTGGAGCTTTTAAGACAGAGATCGATGGATTTTTGTCATGTAGGATATTAAGGGATATGAAGCAATTTAAGAAAAAAAATAACTTGCATTTATATAGCGCCTTTCATGACCTCAGTATGCCCCAAAGTGCTTTACAGCCAATGAAGCACTTTTGAAGTGTAGTCACTGTTGCAGACACAGAAACTTAGAAACATAGAAGATAGGAGCAGGAGTAGGCCATTCGGCCCCTCGAGTCTGCTCCGCCATTTAATGAGATCATGGCTAATCATCCAAATTCAGTACCCTGTCATTGCTTTCTCCCCATATCCCTTGATTCCTTTAGCCTTAAGAAATATATCTAACTCCTTCTTGAATATATTTAATGAATTGGCCTCTACTGCCTTCTGTGGTAGAGAATTCCACTGGTTCACCACTCTCTAGGTGAAGAAATTCCTCCTCATCTCAGTCCTAAATGGCTTACCACTTATCCTTAGACTGTGACCCCTGGTTCTGGACTCCCCCGCCATCGGGAACATCCTTCCTGCATCTAGTCTGTCTAGTCCTGTTAGAATTTTATATGTTTCAATGAGATCCCTCTCATTCTTCTAAACTCTAGCGAATACAAGCACAATCGACCCAATCTGTCTTCATTCGTCATTCCTGCCATCCCAGGTATCAGTCTGGTGAATCTTCACTGCACTCCCTCCATGGCAAGAACATCCTTCGTCAGATAAGGCGACCAAAACTGCACACAATACTCAAGGTGTGGTCTCACCAAGGCCCTGTACAACTGCAGCAAGACATCCTTGCTGCTGTACTCGAATCCTCTCACTATGAAGGCCAACATACCATTTGCCTTCTTAACCGACTGCTGCACCTGCATGCTTACCTTCAGTGACTGGTGCCCAAGGACTCCCAGGTCTTGTTGCACTTCCCCTTTTCCCAATCTATTGCCATTCAGATAATAATCTGCCTTCCTGTTTTTGCCACCAAAGTGGATAACTTCGCATTTATCCACATTATACTGCATCTGCCATGCATCTGCCCAATCAACCAACCTGTCCAAATCATACTGGAGTTTCTCGGCATCCTCCTCACAGCACACACTCCCACCCAGCTTTGTGTCTGCAAACTTGGAGATGTTACACCTAGTTCCCTTGTCGAGATCATTAATATATATTGTGAATAACTGGGGTCCTAGCATCGATCCCTGCGGTACCCCACTAGTCACTGCCTGCCACTCGGAAAAAGACCCGTTTATTCCAACTCTTTGCTTCCTGTCTGCCAAACAGTTCTCCATCCAAGTCAGTACCTTACCCCAAATCCCATGTGCTTTAACTTTGCATGCTAATCTCTTATGCGGGACCTTATCGAAAGCCCTCTGAAAGTCCAAATACATCATATCCACTGGTTCTCCCTTATCTATTCTACCAGTTACTTCCTCAAAAAATTCCAGTAGATTAGTCAATCATGATTTACCTTTTGTAAATCCATGTTGACTTTGTCCGATCCTGTCACTGTTCTCTAAGTGCTTTGCTGTTACATCTTTTATAATGGACTCCAGCATTTTCCCCACTACCGATGTCAGGCTTACCGGTCTATAATTCCCAGTTTTCTCTCTACCACCTTTTTTAAATAGTGGGGTTACATTAGCTGCCCTCCAATCCATGGGAACTGTTCCAGAGTCTATAGAATTTTGGAAGATGACCAGCAATGCATCTACTATTTCTAGGGCCACTTCCTTAAGTACCCTAGGATGTAGATTATCAGGCCCTGGGGATTTATCGACCTTCAATCCCATCAATTTCCCTAACACCATTTCCCTACAAATACTGATTTCATTCAGTTCCTCCCTCTCATTAGATCCTATGTTCCCCGACATCTCTGGGAGGTTATTTCTGTCCTCCTTTGTGAAGACAGAACCAAAGTATGTATTTAATTGGTCTGCTATTTCTTTGTTCCCCATTATAAATTCCCCTGATTCTGACTGCAAGGGACCTACGCTTGACTTCACCAATCTTTTTCTCTTCACATATCTATAGAAGCTTTTACAGTCAGTTTTTATGTTCCCTGAAAGCTTACTCTCATATTTTATTTTCCCCCTCTTAATTAATCTCTTTGTCCTCATTTGCTGAATCCTAAACTGCTCCCAAACCTCAGGTTTTCTGCTTTTTCTGGCCAATTTATATGTACTCTCCTTGGATCTTATAGAAACATAGAAACATAGAAGATAGGAGCAGGAGTAGGCCATTCAGCCCCTCGAGCCTACTCCGCCATTCAATGAGATCATGGCTGATCATCCAAATTCAGTACGCTGTCCCTGCCTTCTCTCCATATCCCTTGATCCCTTTAGTTTTAAGAAATATATCTAACTCCTTCTTGAATATATTTAATGAATTGGCCTCTACTGCCTTCTGTGGTAGACAATTCCACAGGTTCACCACTCTCTGGGTGAAGAAATTCCTCCTCATCTCAGTCCTAAATGGCTTACCCCTTATCCTTAGATTGTGACCCCTGGTTCTGGACTCCCCCGCCATCGGGAACATCCTTCCTGCATTTAGTCTGTCTAGTCCTGTTAGAATTTTATAAGTTTCAATGAGATCCCCTCTCATTCTTCTAAACTCCAGTGAGTATAAGCCCAATCGACCCAATCTCTCCTCATATGCCATTCCTGCCATCCCGGGTATCAGTCTGGTGAATCTTCGCTGCACTCCCTCCATGGCAAGAACATCCTTCCTCAGATAAGGCGACCAAAACTGCACACAATACTCAAGATGTGGTCTCATCAAGGCCCTGTACAACTGCAGCAAGACATCCTTGTTCCTGTACTCGAACCCTTTCGCTACGAAGGCCAACATACCATTTGCCTTCTTAACCGCCTGCTGCACCTGCATGCTTACCTTCAGCGATTGGTGCACAAGGACACCCAGGTCTCGTTGCACTTCCCCTTCTCCCAATCTATTGCCATTCAGATAATAATCTGCCTTCCTGTTTTTGACACCAAAGTGGATAACCTCGCATTTATCCACATTATATTGCATCTGCCATGCTTCTGCCCAATCACCCAACCTGTCCAAATCATACTGGAGTTTCTTGGCATCCTCCTCACGGCACACAGTCCCACCCAGCTTTGTGTCGTCTGCAAACTTGGAGATATTACATCCAATTCCATCGTCCAGATCATTAATATATATTGTGAATAGCTGGGGTCCTAGGACCGATCCCTGCGGTACCCCACTAGTCACCGCCTGCCACTCGGAAAAAGACCCATTTATTCCAGCTCTTTGCTTTCTGTCTGCCAACCAGTTCTCTATCCAAGTCAATACCTTGCCCCCAATCCCATGTGCCTTAACTTTACACGCTAATTATGCGGGACCTTATCGAAAGCCTTCTGAAAGTCCAAATACACCACATCCACTGGTTCTCCCTTATCCATTTTACCAGTTACATCCTCAAAAAATTCCAGTAGATTAGTCAAGCACGATTTGCCTTTTGTAAATCCATGTTGACTTTGTCCGATCCTGTCACTGTTTTCCAAGTGCTCTGCTATTACATCTTTTATAATGGACTCTTGCATTTTCCCCACTACCAATGTAATGGGGCAACACGGTGGCATAGTGGTTAGCACTGTTGCCTCACAGCGCCAGGGACCCGGGTTCGAATCCGGCCACGGGTAACTGTCTGTGTGGAGTTTGCACATTCTCCCCGTGTATGCGTGGGTTTCCTCGGGTGCTCTGGTTTCCTCCCACAGTCCAAAGATGTGCGGGTTAGGTTGATTTGGCTATGATAAATTGACCCTTAGTGTTAGGGGGGATTAAATACGTGGGGCTACGGGGATAGGGTGGGATATGTTAGGGGGGATTAAATATGTGGGGTTACAGGGATAGGGTGGGATATGTGTCGGTGCAGGCTCGATGGGCCGAAATGGCCTCTATCTGTACTGTGGGAATTCTGTGATTCTGTGATGTCAGGCTTACTGGTCTATAATTCACCGTTTTCTCTCTACCACCTTTTTTGAATAGTGGGGTAACATTAGCTACCCTCCAATCCATGGGTACTGTTCCAGAGTCTATAGAATTTTGGAAGATGACCAGCAATGCATCTACTATTTCTAGGGCCACATCCTTAAGTACCCTAGGATGTAGATTATCAGGCCCTGGGGATTTATCGGCCTTCAACCCCGTCAATTTCCCTAACACTATTTCCCTACAAATACTGATTTCTTTCAGTTCCTCCTTCTCATTAGACCCTATGTTCCCCGACATCTCTGGGAGGTTATGTGTGTCCTCCTTTGTGAAGACAGAACCAAAGTATGTATTTAATTGGTCAGCCATTTCTTTGTTCCCCATTATAAATTCCCCTGATTCTGACTGCAAGGGACCTATGCTTGACTTTACCAATCTTTTTCTCTTCACATATCTATAAAAGCTTTTACAGTCAGTTTTTATGTTCCTCGCAAGCTTACTCTCATACTCTATTTTTCCCCTCTTAATTAATCCCTTTGTCCTTCTTTGCTGAATCCTATACTGCTCCCAATCCTCAGGTTTTCTGCTTTTTCTGGCCAATTTATATGTCCTTTCCTTGGATCTTATGCTGTCCTTAATTTCTCTTGTTAGCCACGGTTGAGTCACCTTTGTTGTTTTATTTTTATGCCAAACAGGGATGACCAAATTCTGTAGTTCATCCATGCAATCTTTAAATGTTTGCCATCGCCTATCCACTGTCAACCCTTTAAGTAATGCTCCCCAACCCATCCTCGCCAACTCGCGCCTCATACCATCGTAGTTTCCTTTATTTAAATTCAGGGCCCTAGTCTCTGAGTCAACTACTTCACTCTCCATCTTAATAAAGAATTCTATCATATTATGATCGCTCCTCCCCAAGGGGCCTCGTACAACAAGATTGCTAATTAATCCTTTCTCATTACATAATACCCAGTCTAAGATGGCCTGATCTCGAGTTGTTTCCTCGACATATTGGTCCAGGAAACCATCCCGTATACACTCTAGGAATTCCTCCTCCACAGTATTGTTACTAATTTGGTTAGCCCAATCTATATGTAGATTAAAGTCACCCATGATAACTGCTGTGCCCTTATTGCATGCGTCTCTAATTTCCCATTTAATGCCATCCCCAACCTCAGCATTACTGTTTGGGGGTCTGTATACAACTCCCACTAACGTTTTCTGCCCCTTGGTATTTCTCAGCTCTACTCATACAGATTCCACATCTTCAGAGCTAATATCCTTCCTTACTATTGTGTTAATCTCCTCTTTAACTAGCAATGCTACCCCACCTCCTTTTCCTTTTTGCCTGTCCTTCCTGAATATTGAATACCCCTGGATGTTGAATTCCCAGCCTTGGTCACCCTGGAGCCATGTCTCCGCAATCCCAATTATATCATATCCGTTTACATCTATTTGCGCAGCTAATTCATCCACCTTATTACGAATGCTCCTCGCATTAAGACACAAAGCCTTCAGGCTTGTTTTTTTAACACTCTTAGACCTTTTAGAATTATTATTGTAAGGTAGGAAACACGGCAGCCAATTAGCACACAGCAAGATCCCACAAACAGCAATGTGATAATGCCCTGATCATAGAATCATTCAATCATACAATGGTTACAGAACGGAAGAAGGTCACTCGGCCCGTCGATCCCTTGCCAGCTCTCTGCAAGAGCACTTCAGCTAGTCCCACTCCCCCGCTCTTTCCCCATAGCACTGCAAAAAATTTTCCTTCAGGTAGTTATCCAACTCCCTTTTGAAAGCCACGATTGAGTCTGCCTCCACCACACTCTCAGGCAGTGCATTCCAGATCCCAACCACTCGCTGCATAAAAAAGTTTTTTCTTACGTCGCCTTTGGTTCTTTTGCCAATCACCTTACATCTGTGTCCTCTGGTTCTCAACCCTTCTGCCAATGGGAACAGTTTCGCTCTATCTACTCTGTCCAGAGCCCTCATGATTTTGAACACCTCTATCAAATCTCCTCTCAGTCTTCTCTGCTCTAAGGAGAACAACCCCAGCTTCTCCAGTCTATCAACGTAATAGAAGTCCCTCGTTCCTGGAATCATTCTCGTAAATATTTTCTGCACCCTCTCTGAGGCCTTCACATCCTTCCTAAAGTGCGGTGCCCAGAATTGGACACAATACAGTTGAGGCCGAACCAGTGTTTTATACAGGTTCATCATAATTTCCACGCTTTTGTACTCTATACCTGTATTCATGAAGCCCAGGATCCCGTAAGGTTTTTTAACTGCTATCTCAAACTGCCCTGCCACCTTCAACGATTTGTGCACACATACCCCCAGGTCTCTCTGTTCATGCACCCGCTTTAGATTTGAAACCTTTAGTTTATATTGCCTCTCCTCGTTCTTTCTACCAAAATGTATCACTTCGCATTCTTCTGCGTTAAATTTCATCTGCCACGTGTCCGCCTATTCCACCAGCCTGTCTATGTCCTCTTGAAGTCTATCACTATCCTCCTCACAGTTCACTATACTTCCAAGTTGTGTGTCACCTGCAAATTTTGAAATTGTGCCCTATACACCCACATCCAAGTCATTGATATATATCAAGAAAATCAGTGGTCCTAGAACCGACCCCTGGGGAACACCACCTTCCTCCAGTCCGAAAAACAATCGTTCACCACTACTCTATACTCAATCGGGTACAGTAGCATCGTGGTTATGTTACTGGACTAGTAATCCAGGGGCCTGGACTAATGATCCAGAGACGTAAGTTCAAATCCCACCACTGGGGAATTTAAATTCAGTTCATTAAATAAATCTGGAATAAAAATCTAGTATCAGTAATGGTGACCATGAAACTACTGGATTGTTGTAAAAACCCATCTGGTTCGCTAATGTCCTTTAGGGAAGGCAATCTGCCATCCTTACCTGGTCTGGCCAATATGTAACTCCAGACCCACAGCAATGTGGTTGACTCTTAACTGTCCTCTGAAATGGCCTAGCAAGCCACTCAGTTGTAAAAAAAAATACTGCTACGGGAAAAAAAAATAAGAATAAAACCAGCAGGACCACCCGGCATCGGCACCGGCTACGGACACAACAACAGCACACCCAGCCCAGTCAACCCTGCAAAGTGCTCCTCACCAACAGTGCCAAATTGGGAGAGCTGTCCCATAGAATCATAGAAGATAGGAGCAGGAGTAGGCCATTTGGCCCCTCTACCCTGCTCCGCCATTCAATGCGATCATGGCTGATCATCCAAATTCAGTACCCTGTCCCTGCTTTCTCCCCATATCCCACAGACTAGTCAAGCAACAGCCTGACATGCTCATACTCACAGAATCATACCTTTCAGCCAATGTCACAAACTCCTCCATCACCATCCCTGGGTATGTCCTGTCCCACCAGCAGGACAGACCCACCAGGGGTGGCGGCACAGTGGCATACAGTCAGGAAAGAGTGGCCCTGGGAGTCCTCAATATTGACTCCGGACCCCATGAAGTCTCATGGCTTCAGGTCAAGCATGGGCAAGGAAACTTCCTGCTGATTACCACCTACCGCCCTCCCTCAGCTGATGATTCAGTACTCCTCCACGTTGAACACCACTTGGAAGAGGCACTGAGAGTAGCAAGGGCACAGAATGTACTCTGGGTGGGGGACTTCAATGTCCATCACCAAGAGTGGCTCGTTGGCACCACTACTGACTGAGCTGGCCGAGTCCTGAAGGACATAGCTGCCAGACTGGGCCTGCGACAGGTGGTGAGAGGAAAAACCTACTTGACCTCGTCCTCACCAATCTACCTGTTGCAGATGCATCTGTCCATGACAGCATTGGTAGCAGTGACCACTGCACAGTCCTTGCGGAGACAAAGTCCCGTCTTCACACTGAGGATAACCTCCATTGTGTTGTGTGGCACTACCACCATGTTAAATGGGATAGATTCAGAACAGATCTAGCAGCTCAAATCTGGGCATCCATGAGGCGCTGTGGGCCATCAGCAGCAGCAGAATTGTATTCCACCACAATCTGTAATCTCATGGCCCGGCATATCCCTCACTCTACCATTAACATCAAGCCAGAGGACCAACCCTGGTTCAATAAGGAGTGTGTAGAAGTGCATGCCAGGAGCAGCACCAGGCATACCTAAAAATGCGGAGCCAACCTGGGGAAGCTGCAACACAGGACAACATGCATGCTAAAAAGCGGAAACAGCATGTTGTAGACAGAGCTAAGCGATCCCACAATCAACAGATCAGATGAAAGCTCTGCAGTCCTGCCACATCCAGTCGTGAATGGTGGTGGACCCTTAAACAACTAATGGGAGGAGGAGGCTCCATGAATATTCCCATCCTCAATGATAGTGGAACCTGTCATGTGAGTGCAAAAGACAAGGCTGAAGCGTTTGTAACCATCTTCAGCCAGAAGTGCCGAGTGGATGATCCATATCGGCCTCCTCCTGAGGTCCCCACCACCACAGAAGCCAGTCTTCAGCCAATTCGATTCATTCCATGTGATATCAAGAAAGTTCTGAGCACACCGGATACAGCAAAGGCTGTGGATCCCGGCTGTCGTGCTGAAGACTTGTGCTCCAGAACTAGCCGCGCCTCTAGCCAAGCTGTTCCAGGACAGCTGCAACACTGGCATCTACCCGACAATGTGGAAAACGGCCAGGTATGTCCTGTCCACAAAAAGCAGGACAAATCCAATCCGGCCAATTACCGCCCCATCAGTCTACTCTCAATCATCAGCAAAGTGATGGAAGGTGTAGTCGACAGTGCTATCAAGCACCATTTATTCACCAATAACCTGCTCACTGATGCCCAGTTTGGGTTCCGCCAGGACCACTCAGCTCCAGACCTCATTACAGCCTTGGTCCAAACATAGACAAAGGAGCTGAATTCCAGAGGTGAGGTGAGAGTGACTGCCCTTGACATCAAGGCAGCATTTGACCGAGTGTGGCATCAAGGAGCCCTAGTAAAACTGAAGTTAATGGGAATCGGGGGGAAAACTCTCCACTGGCTGGAGTCATACCTAGCGCAAAGGAAGATGGTTGTGTTGGTTGAAGGTCAATCATCATAGCCCCAGGACATCGCTGCAGGAGTTCCTCAGGGCAGTGTCCTAGGCCCAATCATCTTCAGCTGCTTCAATAATGACCTTTCCCTCCATCATAAGGTCAGAAGTGGGGATGTTCGCTGATGACTGCACAGTGTTCAGATAATGAAACAGTCCATGCCTGCATGTAGAAAGACCTGGACAACATTCAGTCTCGGGCTGATAAGTGGCAGGTAACATTCGCGCCACACAAGTGCGTGGCAATGACTATCTCCAACAAGCGAGCATCTAACTACCGCCCCTTGACATTCAACGACATTACCATCGCCGAATCCCCCACCATTGATATCCTGGGGGTCGCCATTGACCAAAAACTTAACTGGACCAGCCACATAAATACTGTGGCAACAAGAGCAGGTCAGAGGCTGGGTATTCTGCGGCGAGTGTCTCACCTCCTGACTCCCCAAAGCCTTTCCACCATCTACAAGGCACAAGTAAGGACTGTGATGGAATACTCTCCACTTGCCTGGATGAGTGCAGCTCCAACAACACTCAAGAAGCTGGACACCATCCAGGAAAAAGCAACCCGCTTGATTGGCACCCCATCCACCACCTTAAACATTCACTCCCTCCACCACCGGCGTACCGTGGCTGCAGTGTGTACCATCTGCAAGATGCACTGTAGCAACTCGCCAAGGCTTCTTTGGCAGCACCTCCCAAACCCGTGACCTCTACCACCTAGAAGGACAAGGGCAGCAGGTGCATGGGAACACCACCACCTCCAAGTTCCCCTCCAAGTCACACAGCATCCTGACTTGGAAGTATATCGCCGTTCCTTCATCGTCGCTGGGTCAAAATCCTGGAACACTCTCCCTAACAGCACTGTGGGAATAACTTCACCAGACGGACTGCAGCCATTCAAGAAGGCAGCTCACCATCACCTCCTCAAGAGCAATGAGGGATGGGCAATAAATGCTGGCTTTGCCAGCGACGCCCACATCCCATAAACGAATACAGATTTTTAAAAACTCGCTGTTTCCTGTCATTTAGCCAATTTCGTATCAATGCTGCCACTATCCCTTTTATTCCATGGACTTCAACTTTGCTAGCAAGCCTAGTATGTGGCACTTTGTCAAACACCTTTTAGAAATCCATGTACACCACGTCAACCGCATTGCCCTTATCAACCCTCTCTGTTACCTCATCAAAAAACTCGATCAAGTTGGTTAAACACGATTTGCCTTTAACAAATCCGTGCTGGCTTTTCTTAATTAATCCACACTTGTCCAAGTGACTGTTAATTTTGTCCCTGATTATTGTTTCTAAAAGCTTCCCCACTACCGAGGTTAAACTAACTAGCCTACAGTTGCTGGGTTTATCTTTACACCCTTGTTTGAACAAGGGTGTAATATTTGCAATTCTCCAGTCCTCTGGCACCATTCCCGTTTCTAAGGAGGATTGGAAGATTATGGCCAGTACCTCCACGATTTATTCCTTCACTTCCCTCAGACGCTGAGGGAAGTGAAGAAACACATAATCTGTCTTGTAGTAATGTTGGTTGAGGGATAAGGATATTGGCCAGGACACTGGGGAAAACTCCCCTGCTCTTCTCCGAATAGTGCCATGGGATCTTTTACATCCACCTGAGAGAGCAGACAAGGCCTCGGTTTAACATCTCATCAAAAGATGGCACCTCCGACATTGCAGCATTCTATCAGTACTGCACTGGAGTGTCAGCTTAGATTTTGTGCTCAAGACTCTGGAGTGTGGCTTGAACCCACCAGAGGTGAGAGTGCTATCCACTGAGCCACAATGGTGGTTAAATAGAGTTGAGGCACAGATCAGCCATGATCTCATTGAATGCCGGAGCAGGCCCGAGGGGCGAAATGGCCTAATCCTGTTCCTAATGTTCCTCTGTTCCTCACCCGATGGCTGCACATGCACACTTACCAGCTCGGGTGGAGAGTCACTGGGTAGTGATTAAGAGTTTCTCTGCACAGAAGTGGGTTAGCTGAGATACTGGCCTCGACATTAACGGGGATGGGGAGGCGGCGCGGGGAGGGTGTGGGGGAGCCTGGTAGTAGGTGAAGAACCCGGCAAGGCCGGGGACGTGGAGGCCCTGCCAATCTTAACGGCAAAGGGCCTCATTGAAATAACTCTTTGCCTCCTTCCACAAAACTCTTAGCCACACTGCATGGCCAGTGGGGGGAGGGGGGAGGGAGGGGGGGGGGAGTAGAAATTTAGCAGCAGGGTGCTGCAATCAGGGACCCGTAGGGGCGGCCCCCGGCAGTCCGTGGAAGGAGGGCTGTGAATGAGATCGGGGGTTGGGAGGTTCGAGCGAGATTGGGGGAGTGGTGGGGGAGAGTGGGTGGTGAAGGCCAGGGCTGGGGAGGCCCAAGGACTCCTTGAGGGGCCTGGAAAGGGTGGGAGGGGAGGGCGGGGGGGAATCCACTCCTGCTCCTCCTGGCCGACAAGGAGTTCTAAAAGGCGCAGATCTTTAATATTTACCTTGGCCTGTCGGCGCCTCCCACCTCAGATCTGTTGCCGAGCAGCCGACAGCACGGGACTCCTCCCCGTGACGGTAGGTTAATTGGAGGTCGCAGCGCCGATGGTGTCATCGGGCCGCGACTTTCGAACGTTAACCAGGCCTGGCTTTAGCAGGGGGATCATTAATGGCCTGACACGGGTCAGGAAAGTGGTGGGTCGGAGCCTGGCAGTAGCATTTTTTTTATTTTTAACCCCCTCCCACGCAGCATTCCTGCTGGGCAGAGTGGGGGAGGGGGGTTAAAGTCGCGGACAAGCTTGTATTTAAAGCAGAATCCTCAGACAGCTCGTCTCAAGAGAGCTTCTCTGTTTTCATACATCCACGTCATAGCCAGCCTAGAGACATCACACTGACGCACAAAAGCTTTCCTGAAACCACCACATGGCACCTTTAACTGATTAATACTTGAGTGCTTCCTCCAACCTGAATGACCCTTTCAACACTGCAACACAATTCGTGCGACATGTATAAACATGGCAGGGTTTGAAACAAAAAATCAAAAGGTTTGATTCTTTTCATAATAAGCGTTAAAATGTAAATCCTTTCCTTATGAAAGTCTTGTACATCTGCGAAGTCACAAATGGGAATTGTGCATTTAAATAATCCGTCACGCCATTTTGATTCATTTGTGTCATCAAGGATGCATAATCATATTGGGGTTTCTTGACACCTTCTCTGAATTTTCCTGTTTGATTAAACCACCAGTAATCTCTCACTTGTATAATAAGAACATGCTTGAACAAGAAACAAACGTTTCGACAGAAGATCCAAGAGAGACGATTGCGATGGTTTTGGGGCACGTGCCAACAACAACAATAATGACTTGTATTTGTAGAGCGCCTTTCACGGAGTGAAACATCCCCAAGGTGCTTCACAGGAGCGCTATCAAGCAAACTCTGACACTGAGCCACATAAGGAGATATTAGGGCAGGTGACCGAAAGCTTGGTCAAAGAGGTAGGTCTTAAGGAGCGTCTTAAAGGAGGAGAGAGAGGCGGAGAGGTTTAGGGAGGGAATTTCAGAGCTTAGGGCTCAGACAGCTGAAGGCACGGCCACCAATGGCGGAGTGATTAAAATTGGGGATGCTCAAGAGGCCAGAATTGGAGGAGCGCAGAGATCTCGGGGGGTTGCGGGGCTGGAAAGAGTTGGATCACCTCTCATGGTCGGCGCACAGAGGTAGATGGAACAAGAAGCTGAGGAAGACCAAAGAAGCGCTGGATAGACAACGTTAAACAGCGATATGTCACAGAAAGGGATACAAATGACTGTAAGGCCCGGCTAGTTCAGAACCGACAACAGCGGAGTGGATTCATTCGGCCCCATGGCCACTGCTGAGCTGACGGACAGGAATTTAGTAGAAGTAGTAGTAGTAATCTTTTGCTTGTCTACTAGTTCAGGGCTCCTCTCCTTGTTTAGTTGATAAAGACTCTGCTGGAACTCAGCCACAGATACCAAGAAGGTGGCAGGTCTGATCCACACTTTGCTGCATCAGCTGACCAAGATGTCAATAGGGGTGACCGGGCAATGCTGAGGGTTTTACTCAATAGGCACTGGTCGCTCTTCAATTTCTTACTCTAGTGCTAATTCCTCATGGGGTAAAGGTTCATCTTTAGCGCTCCTGGTTCAGCCGCGGCTCAGTGGGGAGCGCTCTTGCCTTTGAGTCAGAAGGTTGAGGGTTTGAGTCCCACTCCAGAGACGTGAGCACAATATCTTGGCTGGCCCTCCCAGTGCAGTACTGAAGGAGTGCCGCACTGTTGGAGGTGCCGTCCTTCGGCTGAGACATTGAGGTCTCATCCGAAAGACCGCACTCCAACAGTGCAGCACTCCCTCAATACCGCAGCTTAATAATGCAATTCGTGCCAAAATGCCACACAATAAATAAACCACCTGCCCACTTGGAAATGATTCCCACTGATGCATGTTACTGCTATTTCACCTCCCCTGTCAGTTTGGACGCTGCTACGATGTATTTCAGGGAAGAATACGATATGTGCAGGTGCTGTATAATGGAAATCACTATTGAAAAACTACAACCACTTGCTAGCCAGTAAGCTAAGAGTTAATTGTGTCTTACAGTAAACATTGTACAATAAAGAGGACACTGCCATAGTAACCGGGAATTTAACCGAAACAGCCCACACATCATTTTCATCACGGTGACAGCACGCACAAGTAAGATGGTGCTGTGATACAGTGACGTGTTTTAGCATCAACTGGACTATTGCATTCACAGTTTTTGCGAAGCACAGAAACGGGTTTTATCCAACGCTCTTTGCTAAGGAGACAGTAACTTGTGGGACCATTTTTAAACTAACCACCTGTCTGGAAACTGATGGGATCGGGTGGATCGCTGGTTTTACACGCTCACCCGATTTTTCTCTCCATTGAAGTCAATGAAGAGCAATATTGAAAGAAAGAAAGACTTGCATTTATATAGCGCCTTTCACAACCACCGGACGTCCCAAAGTGCTTTACAGCCAATGAAGTACTTTTTTGAAGTGTAGTCACTGTTGTAATGTAGGAAATGCGGCAGCCAATTTGCGCACAGCAAGCTCCCACAAACAGCAATGTGATAATGACCAGATAATCTGTTTTTGTTATGTTGATTGAAGGATAAATATTGGCCCAGGACACCGGGGAGAACTCCCCTGCTCTTCTTCGAAATAGAGCCGTGGGATCTTTTACATCCACCTGAGAGAGCAGACGGGGCCTCAGTTTAACATCTCGTCCAAAAGACGGGACCTCCGACAGTGACAGCATTCCCTCAGCATTGCACTGGAGCATCAGCCTAGATTTTTGTGCTCAAGTCTCTGGAGTGGGACTTGAACCCACAACCTTCTGACTCAGAGGCATTGGCCCAGAAATTAAACACTGAGGGGTAAAAATTCAGTTGGTTGCGCCTCCCGTTAGCGCCTTAAGAGGGCGCTAATGGGGCGCAAAGCCGCTAACGCCCGGGTGCAGCGATGTTTGCGCCGCTCGGGAACTTAACTAGAGATTGTGCGGCGGCGCTAAACTTTACCGCTGCGACCACCTGCGCGCGCAGATTGTGACGTCATTCCATGGTGCAACGCCCTTGTGGCGCCCCGGAGCGGTAATTGAGTGGCGCCCCCTGCCTTACCGCCTGGCGCATCCAACGACCGGAAGACTGGAACGCTATCAATCGCTGTGGGGCTGGGGGGGGGCGCTATTTAAAGGGGGCCTCTTCCTGTCTTTTTCTGTGGTTGACATTTTTGCACCACTCGTTCTGAGAGAGAGAGAGAGATTCGGAGAGAGAGAAAGAGAGACTTCTGCATTGACTCAACGCTTTGTGAGGTAGTTTTGCCTACTGATCCTAACAGTTGGCCCCCCCCCGCTTTAAGAACTGGCCGGCGCCAGTGTGTCTGTGTTCCCTCGCTAACTGGCAGCAGCTGCGCTGCGCTCGCGCGCTGAGTTAGCGCCTCACTGCTCGGCCTTTGCGCCTTAAGACAGATGTGCAGCGCCTGATTTAGCGCTCCACTCACCTCCCGGGGCGGTAAAAGTGAAGTTTCCAGTCAGTGGCGATAATTAGCGCCAGGCGCTAATATTTGCGTCCAGACGATATTTGCGCCCCAAATGGGGCGCGACCTAATTTTTCCCCCTGAGTGTTCACGTGGGGGTAAGGCTTCCCCGCGATATCTCACTCCGCGCCTACCTTTTTCCTCCAGGCCCACACGAACTTTAGTTTCAAGGCTGCAGCTGTGCAGTGCTTGCATGACCCAGAGACGCAATTAGTTCGTGCGAGCTCTGGGATCACGTGATTCAGTTAGAGCCAATGGCAGCACACCATCTTTCATTCATAGTTTTCACAGCAAGAGCTGTCAAAGCTATGAATACTATACCCCCCAAAAGAACAGCTAAACCTCAATTAAATTTAAAAAAAAACCATCACATTAATAAAATAAGTATAGTTAAATAAATTAACCACTTTAAACAAAAAATTAAATTTTTGAAAAAATTTAAAATCTTTTTAAAAGTTATAAAAATAAACTTACCTTTCTTTAAAGTCTCTAAAAAAGATAAACCTGTTGAAAAAAATGTAAAATAATACTTAATTAACTACTTACCTTGTTAAAAGAGGGTCTTACGCCTCCTTTCTTTATGTGTAAAATCTTCCATGCTTACCTGCGCGTTCAAAGCACTAAGTGCACTGCGTGCGCACAGCCTGTAGCGCGCACGCGGTTCACCTAGGAACCGCCCCCTTTTGAATTCACGAAGTGCCGGTTTCCCGCGCATGCGCAGTGCATGCTGGAAACCGGCAATTGGAGACCTAAAACGCGAGAGTACACAGTGCGTACTCTCGAGTATTAGGTCTAATTTTCGGGCCAATGAGTGCTACCCACTGGGCCACTGTTGACATGATATTGGGCGAGGTGTAAAACCAGCATTCCACCCGATCCCGTGGGATTCCCGCCTGGCGAATTCAGTTAAATTTACCCTCGATGATTTCCAAAAACCACAGGGAATGGGTAATTTAAAATGTTTCGATGATGGCCTGCCTGCAATTTGTTCCCAGTCAATGGTGCATAACAGACCCTGCAAACACCTTCTCTACATAGCAACAGTTACCGGGCTTCAGAAAAGTAATTGATTGCATAAAACACTTGCGGGTATTTTGATGACGTGAAAAGGTGTTGCACAATGTGTAAATATAACTTGCCTTTTAATGCTCTTTAATATTTAACACAAACATTAGCCTGGGAATTACTGTGACTGAAAGGAACAGACAAACAATTAAAGCGTTTGCATCACTTTCCTTCATCTGCTAGTTTAACACGGACCTCTGCTAAAATACTAGAGGAAAATCACAGCAACACGTAAAGCATTCATCTACTAATATCACCAGTAATTATCTTTAAAAAATCATCCTTTTCTATATGACCTGATAACACATTTGACGTCAAAATGCAGCATTGTGTCACGAAATGTCACCATATTACTCGCACATGACGTCACCGATCGGTGATCGATTCCGGCTCTTTTCTCTCCACAGTAACAGAGACAGTGCCCTCTATCCTGTTCTCTAGTGTAGGCTCTGCTGTTGCTTCTCAGTCAGGTGTTTGTGGGGGTTCAGGGGACCAGCCGCATAAATGCCGTGGCTACCAGAGCAGGTCAGAGGCTGGGTATTCAGCGGCGAGTGGCTCGCCTCCTGACTCTCCATCAACTACAAGGCACAAGTCAGGAGTGTGATGGAATACTCGCCACTTGCCTGGATTGGTGCAGCTGCAACAACACTCAAGAAGCTCGACACCGTGGCTGCAGTGTGCACCATCTACAAGATGCACTGCAGCAACTCGCCAAGGTTTCTTTAACAGCACCTCCCAAACCCGCGACTTCCACCACCTAGAAGGACAAGGGCAGCAGGTGCATTGGAACACCATCACCTGCAAGTTCTCCTCCAAGGTACACACCATCCTGATTTGGAAGTATATCGCCACTCCTTCATCATCGCTGGGTCAAAATCCTGGAACTCCCTACCTGACCGCACTGTGGGAGCACCTTCCACCACATGGACTGCAGCGGTTCAGGAAGAAGGCTCACCACCACCTTCTCAAGGGCAACTTTGGATAGGCAATAAACTCTGTCCTTGCTAGCAATACCCATATCCCAAGAATGAATTAAAAAATCAAGCCCCACTCCAAGATTTGAGCATAAAATCTGGGATGACACTTCAGTGTAGCGCTGAGGGAGTGTGGTATTATCAGAGGTGCCATGCTTTGGATGAGACATTAAACTGAGGCCGCATGTGCATGTTTCTTTGTTTCAAGTGGTTGTTAAATATCTCATGATACTCTTTGAAGAGGAGCAGGGAGTTCTCCCATATCCTGGCCAATAATCGTTCCTCCCTCAACCAACCAATGAACTAATTTCTAATTACTGTTCATCCAACTAAAGATGTCAATCTGCTTCCAAAATGCATATTTGCCATGTTGAGTCACTATTCCCTGAATTATGAGGTATTGTTTTAATATTCTATTCATATTCAGTTTTGTGTGGAGAACAAACTGGGCTGTGTGGAAATATATGCGAGTTAGCTCCTTTTGACTTCATTCATACAATTCCTGATCCCAATATAATCCAGTTTCAAATATTAACATTTGCAGGTAAACCCAAATGAAATGCACTGACTGAGAGTGAATTGCAGAAACTTGGAGGGAAATCTGTTCAGTGGTATCTTGCTAATCTTTGATTTTTATCGCATTTCAGATCCACAGCCCTGGCAGACCTGAAGAAAGTTAATGCCATCCTTTACATGGCCTCTCCCTCCCTATCTTTTTAATCGCTCCACCATTGGTGGCCGTGCCTTCAGCTGCCTGGGCCCAAAGCTCTGGAATTCCCTCCCTAAACCTCTCCGCCTCACTACCTCTCTTTCATCCTTTAAGACGCTCCTTAAAACCTACATCTTTGACCAAGCTTTTGGTCACCTGTCCTAATATCTCCTTATGTGGCTTGGCGTCAAATTTTGTCTGATAATCGCTCCTGTGAAGCACTTGTTTCACTACGTTTAAATCACGATATAAATGCAAGTTGTTGTTGTTGTTACATGAAAGTGTTTGGCAAAAAACATTTTTCAGTTGTCCTCTCCTTTACTGGAAGAGCAAAAGAATGAGATTAGACTAAGTAGCTCACAGAGAAGATCACAGTATAGGCTTGATGGGCCAAATGGCCTGTTTCTGTGCTACAGAATTCTATGTGTTCAAATCCCTCCATGGCCTCACCCCACCCTATTTCTGTAACCTCCTCCAGCCCTACAACCCCCTGAAATGTCAGCACTCCTCCAATTCTGGCCTCTTGCGCATCCCTGATTTTAAAGGCTCCACTATTCAGCTACCTAAGCCCTGCGCTCTGGAATTCTCTCCCTAAACTTCCCCACCTCTCTCTCCTCCGTTAAGACGCTCCTCAAAATTTAACTCTTTGACCAAGCTTTTGGTCACCTGTCCTAATAGCTCATTGTGTGACTTGGTGTCATATTTTGTCTGATAATGCTCTTGTGACGTTTTACTAAGTTAAAGGCGCCATATAAATGCAAGTTGTTGCTGACGGCACTCAGGCACGGAAACGCTGTTATGCTCGTTGCCTGTGATACTTTCATAATGAACATGACACTGGATGATACTGAGCTCGATGCAGCCCCTTCCCATTGAGTGTCTTGTTACATGACAATTACCCCAGGCTTTCTCCAAGATTTTGCCCAGCCAACTGACTCCATAAATCACAGCAGGCATGTAAATGAGGAAATTGAAGGATATGTGCTGGAATTCCACCCTTTGCCCAAGGATGTGCATCAAAGTGTCTGCAAGTCCTTGAACCTGTTCTGAACTTGTCGGGATTAGTTCGTAGGTTAACCGTTAAACTGTTGGTGGAAAATTCTGTCTCCCAGTACTGCCTGGCTTTATTTGATGCTGGAATAAAGATTATCATTACAATAATAAATCTATTCAAATGTCAGGAATAGTTTAATTACTGAGGTAATAATATTACATTATAAAATTAAGTACCTAAAACATAGATTTCTCTTAGGCAAGGGTATTAAGGGTTACAGAACCAAGGGGGGTGGATGGCATTAAGATACGGATCAGCCATGATCTAATTGAATGGCGGAACAGGCTCGAGGGGCTGAATGGCCTCCTCCTGTTCCTAATGTTCCTACAATGACACATGAAAATTAAAAAAAACATTTTTCTTGCATTTAGTTTGTTCCTTCCTAATCTCCCTTTCTATCCTTCTTTTTAATTTTCAATTTCATTTTATTTTCTCACTAGCATGCTCTATTTGACCTACTTTAAAGGCTCATATTCCCCGTAGTCAAAAGGCGCGATTTTGAAAAGTGATATGATGGTATTAGCGCTACAACAACAACAACTAAAACTTGCAATTATATAGGGCCTTTAAAGTAGTAAAACGTCCCAAGGCATGTCACAGGAACGTTATCAAACAAAATCCAAGCCTGAGGATTGGGAGCAGTTTAGAGTTCAGCAAAAAAGGACCAAGAGATTGATTAAGAGGGGAAAAATAGAGTATGAGAGTAAACTTGCAAGGAACATAAAAGCAGACTGTAAAAGCTTCTACAAGAAAAAGATTAGTGAAGACAAATGTAGGTCCCTTACAGTCAGAAACAGGAGAATTTATAATGGGGAACAAGGAAATGGCAGGGCAATTAAACAAATACTTTGGTTCTGTCTTCACGGAAGAGGACACAAATAACTTCCCAGAAATGCTAAGGAACTAAGGATCTAGTGAGAAGGAAGAAGTAAAGGAAATTAGTATTAGTAAAAAAATAGTGCTGGAGAAATTAATGGGACTGAAAGCCGATAAATCCCCAGGGCCTGATAATCTGCATCACAGAGTACTAAAAGAGGTAGCCATGGAAATAGTGGATGCATTGGTTGTCATCTTCCAAAATTCTATAGATTATGGAACAGTTCCTGCAGATTGGAGGGTGGCAAATGTAACCCCGCTATTTAAAAAAGGAGAGAGATAGAAAACAGGGAACTACAGATCGGTTAGCCTAACATCAGTAGTAGGGAAAATGCTAGAGTCTATTATAAAGGATGTGATAACAGGACACTTTGAAAATATCAACGGGATTAGACAAAGTCAACATGGATTTATGAAAGGGAAATCGTGCTTGACAAACCTACTGGAGATTTTTCAGGATGTAACTGGTAGAATAGATAAGGGAGAACGAGTGGATGTGGTGTATTTGGATTTTCAGAAGGCCTTTGATAAAGTCCCACATAAGAGGTTAGTGTGCAAAATTAAAGCACATGGGATTGGGGGTAATATACTGGCATGGATTGAAAATTGGTTAACAGACAGGAAACAGAGAGTAGGAATAAATGGGTCTTTTTCGGGGTGGCAGGCAGAGACTAGTGGGGTACCGCAGGGATCAGTGCTTGGGCCCCAGCTATTCACAATATATATCAATGATTTGGATGAGGGAACCAAATGTAATATTTCCAAGTTTGCTGATAACACAAAACTAGGTGGGATTGTAAGATGTGAGGAGGATGCAAAGAGGCTTCAAGGCGATTTAGACAAGTTGAGTGAGTGGGCAAATACATGGCAGATGCAGTATAACGTGGATAAATGTGAAGTTATCCACTTTGGTAGGAAAAACAGAAAGGCAGAGTATTATTTAAATAGTGCTAGATTGGAAAATGTTGATGTACAGAGGGACCTGGGTGTCCTTGTACACCAGTCACTGAAAGCAAACATGCAGGTGCAGCAAGCAGTTAGGAAGGCAAATGGTATGTTGGCCTTCATTGCAAGAGGATTTGAGTACAGGAGCAAGGATGTCTTACTACAGTTCTACAGGGCCTTGGTGAGACCACACCTGGAGTAGTGTGTGCAGTTTTGGTCTCCTTACCTAAGAAAGGATATACTTGCCATAGAGGGAGTGCAGCGAAGGTTCACCAGACTGATTCCTGGGATGGCAGGACTGTCGTATGAGGAGAGATTGGGTTGATTAGGCCTGTATTCACAAGAGTTTAGAAGAATGAGAGGGGATCTCATTGAAACGTATACAATTCTGACAGGGCTAGACAGACTGGATGCAGGGAGGATGTTTCCCCTGGCTGGGGGGTCTAGAATGAGGAGTCACAGTCTCAGGATACGACGTAGGACATTTAGGACTAAGATGAGGAGAAATTTCTTCACTCCGAGGGTGGTGAACCTGTGGAATTCTCTACCACAGAAGGCTGTGGAGGCCAAGTCACTGAATATATTTAAGAAGGAGATAGATAGATTTCTAGATGCAAAAGGCGTCAAGGGGTATGGGGAGAGAGCAGGAATATGGTATTGAGATAGAGGATCAGCCATGATCAGACTGAATGGTGGAGCAGGCTCGAAGGGCCGAATGGCCTACTCCTGGTCCTATTTTTCTATGTTTCTATGTTTCTAAATTTAACACTGAGCCACATAGGGGGATATTAGGGCAAATGGTAGATTTTAAGGAGCATCTTGAAGGAGGAAAGAGAGGTGGAAAGGTTTACGGAGGGAATTCCAGAGCTTAGGGCCCAGGCAGCTGAAGGCACGGCCGCCAATGGTGGAGCGATGAAAATCAGCGATGCGCAAGAAGCCAGAATTAGAGGAGCGCAGAGATCTCGGAGGGTGGTAGGGCTGGAGGAGATTACAGAGATAGGTAGGGGGCGAGGCCATGGAGGGATTTGAAAACAAGGATGAGAATTTTAAAATCGAGGCGTTGCTTAACCGGGAGCAAATGTAGGTCAGCGAGCACAGGGGTGATGGGTGAACGGGACTTGATGCGAGTTAGAATATGGGCAGCAGAGTTTTGGATCAGCTTAAGTTAATGGAGGGTAAGTAAGATCAAGCTTTGACTTATTAAACGGTTTCACACCAGGAAACGTCCCTGCTGAAGAATGAAGTCATCGGCAATGCCCAGGTGAGCAATCCCATCCACAAAAACTGAAGAATTAGTCTTATTTGAGTTGGGGGCTTCACATTTCTCCCCTTTCATTCTTACAGTGTCAGCTGTGGCTCAGTTCGTAGCCCTCTCACCTATGAGTCACTCGGACTTGGGTTCAAGCCTCACTCCAGAGTCTTGAGCACAAAAATCTAGGCTGACACTCCCAGTGCAGTGCTGAGGCAGTGCAGCACTGTCGGAGGTGCCGTCTTTCAGATGAGACGTTAAACCGAGGCCCCCGTCTGCTCTCTTAGATGCATGTAAAAGATCCCATGGCATTTTCAAAGAAGAGCAGGGGAGTTCTCCCCGGTGTCCTGGCCAATATTTATCCCTCAATCAACACCTAAAAGACCGATTTGGTCATTTACCTCCTTGCTATTTGCGGGGCCTTGCTGTGCACAAGTAGGCTGCCGCGTTTCCTACATTACAACAATGATTACATTTCAAATGTACTTCATTGGCTGTAAAGTGTTCTGGGACGTGAAAGGCGCTATATAAATGCAAGTTCTTTCTTTCTATTACAGAAGTCAGAACGAGTTGCTGTTCTTTAATAATGAAGCCTTTCCATCACTTGCCTTTCCATCACTTTATTTGTTGTGATGAAGTCTGCTGCTCCATGGGGGGAGAATTGCTCTGGTTGCTACACGAAGCTACATTGTAAATGCATGCATGAAGTTTTCCTCAAGTTAGTCTTCCTAGCAAAATTGTAAACATATTCTTCACATCTTCAGATGAGACATTAAACCGAGGCCCCATCTGCCTGTTCGGTCGGACATAAAAGACCCCATGGCATTATTTGAAAAACAGCTGGAGAGTTCCCCAAAATCCCTAGTCAACCAACACACCAAATCAAATTTACCGGTTATTATCTCATTGCTGCTTTTGGGACCCTGCTGTATGCAAACTGGCCGTCACATCTGCTCCCATTGCAACCGAGACTACACTTCAAAAGTAATTACCTCCCCTTTCAGCATTCCGTAGGGACCGCTCCCTCCAAGACACCCTAGTCCACTCCTCTATCACCCCCAGCACCCCTTCCCCCTCGCCCGGCACCTTCCCGTGCAAGTGCAGGAGATGCAACACCTGCCCTTATACATCCCCCCTTCCCACTCTCCAGGGCCCCAAACACCCCTTCCAGGTGAAACAGCGATTTACTTGTACTTCTTGCAATCTAGTATACTCTATTCGCTGCTCACGATGTGGTCTCCTCTACATTGGGGAGACCAAACGCAGATTGGGTGACCGCTTTGCGGAACACCTCCGTTCAGTCCGTAAGGGTGACCCCGAGCTTCCGGTCGCTTGTCATTTTAATTCACCTCTCCACGCCCACTCAGACCTCACCGTCCTCGGCCTCGTGCATTGTTCCACGGAAGCTCAGCGTAAGCTCGAGGAACAGCACCTCATCTTTCGTTTAGGCACTTTACAGCCTTCCGGACTCAATATCGAGTTCAACAATTTCAGATCATAACCTCGGCCCCCACCACATATAAATACATTTTATCCACCCTTTTGGTTCGTGCCTTTTTCCTTTTTTTTTCTCTCTCTCCCCCTACGGCAGCTGTCTCTCATTCTGCCAGCATTTCACACTTCACCTTTTGTTTCTTAATCTGTCCCATTACCATCTCGTCTTGCCTTGAGCATCTCTTAATGTCTCTACTTACCATAGTTATCCCCCCCAGCCTCCCCCTTGCATTTTTTATCGTTTCATTTCCTGCTCTTTTCTCAGTTCTGACGAAGGGTTCAACCTGAAACGTTAACTCTGTTTCTCTCTCCACGGATGTTGCCTGGCCTGCTGAGTTTTTCCAGCGTTTTCTGTTGTTTCTTCAAAAGTAATTCATTGGCTGGGAAGTGCTTTGGGACGTCCTGAGGACGTGCTATGTAAAGGCAAGCTCTTTCCTTCCAAGTTTTCATCACGTCAATCTTCAGAATCTGGCCTTTTGACAGGGCGGAAGACTGTCTTTCAAAAACTAACTCTCAGCTTATGAAAAACTTTATTAAAAAAAAGTTTCTCTACCTCTAAAATGGGCGGGGGGGGGGGCGCAGACCATGAAAATGGAAGAAAAAAGCGAGGGAAATGGCCAACCAGACAAAATCAGGAATTAAGGAAAATACTAATTAAAGGAAGAAATGTAACCACATACCGTCTCCCCCTCCCCCCTGCAACCCCCACACACAAATAGATAAAGGTGCATTCAAATCCCCCCTTCGCAAATAAAGACTGCGTAAAATATCAATACATTTTTGAAGGGTTTTTAACATAAATCTCTGAAGCCAGCTAGAGTTTCGGCTACTTTCATGATGTGGGTTTGTAGGAATCAGTGTTTGAACTCTTGTATTGAGCCTCGCTAGATCCATATCTTCACCATTCGGCGGTGCATTGTAGAAATTTGCTTGTGGGAATGTACTACGTAGAGTGACATGAGGATTTGTGCGGTGATGTCGTGGGAAGTGTTAGGTTATGGATGTTCTTGTTTCCATGGCTGCGGCCGCTGAAGGTCGACAAAAGAACGAGTCCCTGAACAGTCAACAAATGCATGACATGTTTCACAACCATTTCATCAAATGTCTGTTCCATGCCAGATAAATACTTAGAATGACATAGAATTTACAGCACAGAAACAGGCCATTTGGCCCAACTGGTCCGTGCTGGTGTTTATGCTCCACACGAGCCTCCTCCCACCCCTCTTCATCTCACCCTATCAGCACATCCTTCTATTCCTTTCTCCCTCATGTGTTTATCTAGCTTCCTCTTAAATGCATTTATGAAATTTGCCTCAATTACTCCTTCTGGTAGCGAGTTCCACATTCTAATCACTCTCTATGTAAATAGGTCCCTGACTGTCTTAAATAACGCACAACTGCATGTCCTTGGACTTCTCCATCACATTGTCAGTGACTGACCGAAAGCGGCGGTATGCCAGAACAACTCATTTTACAGAAATCTCCCAGGAGTGTCTTAAAAGTTTCTCTCATATTTCAGACTGATTTTGTGTATTATATATGTTAGGTACGGTGGTGTAGTGGTTATACTACTGGTCTTCCCACTACTCCAGAGACTTGAGCACAAAATCTAGGCTGACACTTCCAATGCAGTGCTGAGAGAGTGCTGCATTGTCGGAGGAGCTGTCTTTCAGATGAAATGTTAAACCGAGACCCCGTCTGCCCTCTCAGGTGGACGTAAAAGATTCCACGGCACTATTTTGAAGGAGAGCGGGCGAGGTCTCCCCGGTGTCCTGGGCCAATATTTATCCCTCAACCAACTTCACTAAAAACAGATTATCTGGTCATTATCCCCTTGCTATTTGTGGGAGCTTGCTGTGCGCAAATTGTCTGCCGCATTTCCCTACAACAGTGACTACCCTTCAAAAACAAAGTACTTCATTGGATGTAAAGCGCATTGGGACATCCTGTGGTTATGAAAGGTGCTGCATAAATGCAAGTCTTTCATTCCTTTATTCATTATATTGGTTTGAGTTGGTGCCATCTTAAGGTATAAGGTTCCAGTGGGAGGCAAGGAGATTGCTGGCGTGGCTCCCTGATTTCCAGTCATGTGGATGCCTGATGACTATCATAAGGCTGGAACTAGACCCTAGTTCCATATAAACGGGAAGGACATTCAGCTCTAAGAGCATGCCTGACAATGGGAAAACAGCACACCTGCAGTCGGTTGCTTGCTTTAAGTTAAGAGCACTGTCGGCCACCCCTGGTCACCATGGTGAACCGATGATTAGTGGCAGATTCATTTTATAAAATGGTTTGACATCGTGAACTTCTATTCCAGTAATGTCATAGTTCTGCTGTGCTGTCCACATTCACTCTGCATATTCGTAATGGCATTGGAACAGATTGTCATGATGGGAGTTTTATACAATGTGTTGCTCCGAGACTGCCTCTGACAGGGTAACAAGGGCCAACAGAGATACACCAATAATAGTGCTAACCAACTGCATTACCCATTCCTCTCATGACTTCCTATTTTGATAATTAACTGTGTTTTGGTCTCCTTATTTAAGGGAGGATATACTTGCATTGGAGGCAGTTCAGAGAAGGTTCACGATGTTGATTCCAGAGATGAAGGGGTTGTCTTTTGAAGAAAGGTTGAGCAGGTTGGGCCTATACTCATTGGAGTTTAGAAGAATGAGAGGGGATCTTATTGAAACATATAAGATTCTGAGGGGGCTTGACAGGGTAAATGCAGAGAGGATGTTCCCCCTCATGGGGGAATCTAGAACTAGGGGGCATAGTTTCAAAATAAGGGGTCGCCCATTTAAAACGGAGATGAAGAGGAATTTCTTCTCTCAGAATGTCATGAATCTTTGGAATTCTCTACCCCAGAGAGCTGTGGAGGCTGAGTCATTGAATATATTTAAGGTGGAAATAGACAGATTTTTGAACGATAAGGGAGTCAAGGGTTATGGGGAGCGGGCAGGGAAGTGGAGTTGAGGCCAAGATCAGATCAGCCATGATTTTATTGAATGGCGGAGCAGGCTCGAGGGGCCAAATTACCTACTCCTGCTCCTACGTCTTATGTTCTTATTACTTGTGCGTCTACTGTGGCGTTGGTTAGAGGCCAAGATCTCATTGAAACGTATAAAATTCTTAGAGGGCTTGACAAGGTAAATGCTGAAAGGCTGTTTCCCCTGGCTGGAGAGTCTAGAACTAGAGGTCAAAAGTCTCAGGATAAGGGGTTAGCCATTTAGGACTGAGATGAGGAGAAATTTCTTCACTCAGAGGGTTGTGAATCTATGGAATTCTCGACCCCAGAGGGCTGTGGATGCTCAGTCAATGAGTATATTCAAGACTGAGATCTTTGGATCTTTGGACACGAAGGGAATCAAGGGATACGGTGATAGTGCAGGAAGGTGGTGTTGAGGTAGAAGATCAGCCATGATCTTATTGAATGGCGGAGCAGGCTCGATGGTACAGATGGCCGACTCCTGCTCCATTTCTTATGTTCTTATGAAAGGAGCTGAAAATTCTTTTCCAATATTTCGGAGCATTAGGAAGAGGAAGCCATTCAGCCCCTCGAACCTGCTCCGTCATTCAATTCGATCATGGCCATTCTGTACCTCAACCCCATTTACCCTATCCCTTGATACCCTTACCTAACAAAAATCTATCAGCCTCAGTCTTGAAAATTCCAATTCTCCCACCATCCACAGCCTTTTGCGGGAGAGAATTCCAGGTTTCTGCTCCCCTTTGTTGTAGGTTTGTTGGTTGTTTGTCCCAATAACAACACTGAACCAATCAGAAAACTCAAAACATGAACCAACAAGCACTGCACAGACAGAAATAAGTTGATGGTGTTATATTGATTGATAGGTAATTAAAACTCCACTGCATGACGGTCAGTGTTAGTTAATGCTTTTATATTTCTCTGTCACTGTCTCTATTGCATGAACTCTAATTCTGATTAATACCGTTTCATTATCTGTAAAAGAGG
Organism: Squalus acanthias; assembly: GCA_030390025.1. Taxonomy (NCBI): domain Eukaryota; kingdom Metazoa; phylum Chordata; class Chondrichthyes; order Squaliformes; family Squalidae; genus Squalus; species Squalus acanthias. The sequence continues at coordinate 11,272,228 of CM059429.1, forward strand.
CACAACACATGGGACCAGTTAGACAAAAGAACTATTAACAAGTGATCCAGTTATTATGCAGTGGAGTATGATTGATTTGTTTTAATATACGCTGTGCCTTTAAAGGTATGTCAACCTTAGAGATCTATGGATAACACACTATGACTTACATGATAATTAGAGTTCCATTAAATTCCCATTAAAGGGCTCATTCATCTTCCAGCGTGGCTCAGTTCTGCTACTCTTGCACATCATGCAAGTACAGGAAAATCAGGCAAAGAGGAAGGCACGGCTGAATTTTCCTTCCATTAACATGGAGCGATGGGAGATCTGGTGGCCCCCTTACTGACATTTTTTGACATCACTGACACTGTCAGCTGTGATTCAGTTAGTAACCTTCATGCCTGATCCTGCTCCTATTTTGTGTGTCCAATTCTGTTAGGTTCAGGAGATGGTTCTGTGATAGTAGATTGGCGGTTAGGATCAGATCAGCCATGATCTTATTGAATGGCGGAGCAGGCTCGAGGAGCCAATTGGCCTACTCCTGCTCCTATTTCTTATGTTCTTATGTTCTTATGCCTCTGAGTCATAAGGTTGTAGGTTCACAGTCCCCACTCCCAACACTTGAGCACAAAATCTAGGCTGACACTGCAGTGCAGTATTGAGGGAGCGCTGCACTGTTAGAGGTGCCGTCTTTCAGATGAGACATTAAACCGAGGCCCTGTCTGCTCTCTCGTGTGGACGTATAAAATCCCATGGCCACTATTTAGAAGAAGAGCAGGGGAGTTCTCCCTGGTGTCCTGGCCAATATTTATCCCTCAACCATCACCACTAAAACAGATTATCTGGCTGTTATCACATTGCTGTTTGTGGGACCTTGCTATGTGTAAATTGGCTGCCGCGTTTCCTATATTACAACAATGACTGAACTTCAAGAGTGCTTCATTGGCTGTAAAGCGCTTTGGGAAGTCCTGAGGTTGTGAAAGTCGCGATAGAAATGTAAGTTCTTTCTTCCCTCACCACATGATTGTCCTGCATTCGTGGTGACCCAATAAATCCAGCTGCAAGACCAGGAAAGCCTATGCCATGATGTGTGTGTGTGACTATTGGGAACTGAATATCCACAAACACAAAGTCTAGGCTCACACGTGAAGAGTGGAGAAAATTAAGAGGGAACTAAGATTAGTCACCCCATTTCCTCAGGAGGTTTTGATCCGTAGGTCGGGAAACAGCCAGTGTAAACTGACCACATCAGACCTGCAAACCAGAGCGATCTGTTTGGATAATGTACAGTACAAGGCAGGTCCTGCTCTAGATGGCTGTTGTTGAACAGAGCTCAGATTGACATCCTGGAGTAAGATCCATCGCATATATCACTCAGAACATCAAAGGTTTGGTACCAGCTGCGAGGGCATCCCAGATGTTACTGGGTCTTTTGAAGTGCTCAGATCCTTTTTGAAGTGTAATTGAATGCGATGACTCACATACTTCCCCTTCTGGGCCCTGGTCTGTCGCATAATTTGGTCTGAGAGGAACTTACCTAATGCACTGTAGCACATTTCATAGCCGTGGCTCAGTGGGTAGAATTCTCGCCTTTGAGTCAGAAGGTTGTGGATTCAAGTCCCACTCTGGAGACTGAGCACCAAACCTAGGCTGAGAGTTCAATCCAGTACTGAGGGAGCGCTGCACTGTCGGAGGTGCCGTCTTTCAGATGGGACGTTAAACCGAGGTCCCGTTTGCTCTTTCAGGCGGACATAAATGATCCCATAGTACGAAGAGCAGGGGGGAGTTCCCCCCGGTGTCCTGGGCTAATATTTATCCCTCAACCAACATCACTAAAACAGATTAACTGGTCATTATCACATTGCTGTTTGTGGGAGCTTGCTGTGCGCAAATTGGCTTCCGCGTTTCCTACATTACAACAGTGACTACACTTCAAAAAGTACTTTGTTGGCTGTGAAGTGCTTTGGGATGTCCTGAGGTCATGAAAGGTGCTATATAAGTACAATTCCTTCCTCCCTCCCTCCCATAAGCAATTTCCCTTGTATGAGCCTCTGATGCCTCGGTGAGTAAACACACTGCCCAGTGCGGCACTGAGCCATGCAGACCGGGTCAGTTCACATTCTGACCCCCAGTCTGTGCTGAGTGGACCAATCGCATCTGGGGCAGCGATAGGGGTAGTACAATGGGCCTCAGTGCTATGGCCCAGGGAGAGGGAACAGGTTCCTAATTCTGCCTGCTGTCTAGTGTGGACACTGGATGAGGACGGGTTTGGGCATGACTGTGATAAAACCCAATCTGGCAGCAATGGCCCACTGGCACACCCTGCCCCAGCTATGAGCATGAAGAATGGCCACTTGAGTGAGCGACTGCAAGGTAGTTGGCACTTAGCACAAAGGAAGATGGTTGTGGTTGTTGGAGGTCAATCATCTCAGCCCCAGGATATCCTCAGGGCAGTGTCCTAGGCCCAACCATCTTCAGTTGCTTCATCAATGACCTTCCCTCCATCATGAGGTCAGATGTGGGGAAGTTCGCTGATCATTACACAGTGTTCAGTTCTAGTCGCATGCAACAAGACCTGGACAACATTCAGGCTTGGGCTGATAAGTGGCAGGTAACATTCGTGCCACACAAGTACCAGGCAATGACTATCTACAACTAGAGAGAGTTTAACCACCTCCCCTTAACATTCAATGGCATTACCATCATCAAAACCTCCACCACCAACAACCTGGGGTTCACCATTGACCACAAACTAAACTGGATCAGCCACATAAATACTGTGGCTACAAGAGCAGGTCAGAAGCTGGGTATTCTGCGGTGAGTGACTCACCTTTGACTCCCCAAAGCCTTTCCACCATCTACAAGACACAAGTCAGGAGTGTGATGGAATACTCTCCACTTGCCTGGATGAGTGCACCTCCAACAACACTCAAGAAGCTCAACGTCATCCAGGATAAAGCAGCTCGCTTTATTGCACCCCATCCACCACCTTAAACATTCACTCCCTCCACCACTGGCACACCGTGGCTGCAGTGTGTACCATCTACAAGATGCACTGCAGCAACTCACCAAGGTTTCTTCAACAGCACCTCCCAAACCCACAACCTTTACCACCTAGAAGGACAAGTGCAGCAGGCACATGGGAACACCATCACCTCCAAGTTCCCCTCCAAGTCACACACCATCCTGACTTGGAAATATATCGTCGTTCCTTCATCGTCGGTGCATTGAAATCCTGGAACTCCCTTCCTAACAGCACTGTTGGAGTACCTTCACCACACGGGCTGCAGCGGTTCAAGAAGGTGGCTCACCACCACCTTCTCAAGGGCAATTAGGGATGGGCAATAAATGCTGGCCTTGCCAGCGACACTCACATCCCATGAACAAATTAAACAAATTAAAGAACTGTACCAAGGCGTGAGTCTTAGAGGAGGGAATAAAACTGTAGGTGAGAAATTATGTTTAAAAGAAAGTATTCTCCTCAGAGTTAGATTCACTTCATTTCTGTTGATTGTTTTTTTTCTATAAACAATATGTGCCGATGATGTCAGCTAGGAATTATCTTGGAGGCATTAAGTTTAACATTTCAGGGAAGGTTGATTCTTAACGGCCCTGCGAGCAAGTCACACAGTTGCATCAAAACCATTATCTGCGGTTCAAGAAGAGGGCCCACCCCCAACTTCTCAGGGCATCTAGGGATGGGCAATAAATGCCAGCCTTGCCAGCGATGCCCACAACCCACCCACATGAATTTTTAAAAATTAACATGTACACCGTAGAAATGACAAGACTCAGCCTGGGCCAATGATGCATCTCTGCTGCCTCAGGTCACTTGGAAAGAATGGTCACAGGGAAGAGATCCCACAGGGCCACTGGTAGCTGTGCCACCGTACTTCAGCATTAGTGTCAGTGTCTTAGGAGGGGAGGCGACATAACTGGGAAAACTGCAAAGAAAAAAAAAGACTTACATTTATATCATGCTTTCATGACCTCAGGACGTCCCAAATCACTTTACAGCCAATGAAGTACTTTTGAAGTGTAGTCACTGTTGTAATGTAGGAAACGCGGCAGCCAATTTGCGCACAGCAAGCTCCCACAAACAGCAATGCGATAATAACCAGATAATTGCTTTTCAGTGATGTTGGTTGAGGGATAAATATCGGCCAGGACAAAATAGTACCATGGATTCCTTTATTTCCATGTGAGGCTTCAGATTCAGAGGCAAGAATGCTAACCATTGTGCCAAGGCAGACACCTAATTGTATAATCATAATGTAATCTCTATGAACATAATATTATGTTTAATTAACATAATATTGTGTTCATGGAGATTATACCTTAGAGCACAGGGCTACATCTAGGTCAGTTAGGAGTAAAATCAAGCAGCGCTAAGGAAATCTTAGTGGAAATCTGAAACCCTCTCCCCCAAAAGGCTATGGATGCCGAGAAATTTTCAAGACTGGAATCCGTAGATTTTTGTTAGGTAAGGGTATCAAGGGATATTTATGTAGCTTCTCCAGCAATGCCTTGTATTAAAATTCTCATCTTTGTTTTCAAATCCCTCGCCCCTCCCCATCTCTGGAACCTCCTCCAGCCCCACAACCCTCCAAGACTTCTGCACTCCTCCATTTCTGGCCTCATGCGCATCCCTGATCTTAATCGCTCCACCATTGGTGGCCGTGCCTTCAGCTACCTAGGCCCTAAGCTCTGGAATTCCCTCCCTAATCCACTCCTCCTCTCTACCTCTCTCTTCTCTTTTAAGAGGCTCCTGAAAACCTATTTCTTTGACCAAGCTATTGGTCACCTTTCCTAATATCTCCTCATGTGGCTCGGTGTCAAATTTTGTTTGATAATCGCTCCTGTGAAACACCTTGGGAGGTTTTCCTACGTTAACGACACTATATAAATACAAGTTATTTTTCTCCTGGAAGATGTTAATTCATTCAACTTTGTTTACTTCAATTCTCCACACTAACCACTCCGGGGAAGAGCTGTTCTTTTTAATCTCACTCTCTCGCTTGGAACTTGTTCATTTTAAATCTAGCTCTGAGCTCACAGACAGTCAAATGCCCTGTTCACGTTCTCATCATCTCTGGGGCCAATGATGTGGTGCAACATTCCCACTACAAGCTCCCTGACTTCCCATGTGCGGTGGAGCTTGCTGCCCGAGTATGGTTCATTTTCCATTAAAACATTCCCTGAGGCAGTGAAGAAGCTGGTCTCCGAGCAGGACTGAGTGATAACAGATCGCTTGCCAAGAACAGCTGTGTCTTTTTAGCACTTTAAAGATCTGGATCACAGCCTACCCATTCTCAATCTTCCGTGTAAACAAGTCCAGAGCTCTGGGGGAGATGGGGCAGTTCTTTTGAGGGCAATTTATAATTGCATTGGAGCACCATGACAGACATCTGAAAGAATGCCCACCACGATTTTCATGGTCTAGCCATGAGTGCGATGTTGGCATCTATCAGTCCAGGCTGGAATTGAACCCAAGTCTCAGAAGTGAAAAGCATCTGTCTAATTCCTTGAGCCAAGCCCTCTTGTTGCAGAGAGTCCTCAGAGTGTCATGATCTGCATTTAGTAGGAGACTAATAGGTAAACATATTTGGCAGATTAACTTTCCATTCGTCTTTAATTGGTTATTTAAGGCAAGTGCGCCCACGTTTTCTGTGCTGCACTTGAATAAAGTTGGCGCCGGGAGCACCGACTCGTGGATTTAATTTACCAGTCAACAGAAAAGCACGGAACTCATTTGAAATTTTGATGAGCAAATGCTTGAAGTCGAATTGAAAATTATTTTTTTTTTGAAAGTGCCTTTTTCATTCACTTTGTTTGTAAATACACCACCTGGTTTGGGACTGAGCCATACAGAGCGGGCAGGCTCATACTGCGATTCCCAGTCCATCGTGAATCAGCTGAACTCAGTCAGAGTCCACCCAGCCAGTTATGAGGAAGGAAAACTCAGGCAGGATTCCTGTTCCTGATCATTACCATAGTGGGGTGAGACTACCTCCACATCAAGTTACAATCTTAAAGGTGGCACAGAAAAAGAGAGACTGATGGGGTTTACATAGAAATCTTTGAAGGTGGCCGGACAAGTAGATAAGGCTGTTAAAAAAAGCATAGGGGATCTTTGGCTTCATAAATAGAGGCGTAGAGTACAAGAGCTATGCTAAATTTTATAAATCACTGGTTAGGCCTCAGCTGGAGTATTGTGTCCAATTCTGGGCATCACACTTTAGGAAGGATGTGAAGGTCTTAGAGAGGATGCAGAGGAGATTTACTAGAATGGTTCCAGGGATGAGGGACTTCAGTTACATGGAGAGACTAGAGAAGCTGGGGTTGTTCTCCTTAGAGCAGAGAAGGTTAAGGGGAGATTTAATACAAGCGTTCAAAATCATGAAGGGTTTTGATAGAGTAAATAATGAGATCTAAGGTAATTGGCAAAAGAACCAAAGGGAAGATGAAGAGAAATTTTTGTATGCAGCGAGTTGTTGGGATCTGGAATGCGCTGCCTGAAAGGGCGGAGGAAGCAGATTCAATAGTAACTTTCTAAAGGGGATTGGATAAATACTTGAAGAGGAGAAAATTGGCAGGGCTATGGGGAAAGAGCGGGGGGAGTGGGACTAATTGGATAGCTCTTTCAAAGAGCCGGCACAGGCATGATGGGCCGAATGGCCTCCCTCTGTGCTATAAGATTCTATGATTCTTGCACTGTTTTTTCCAGAATTCAAGCCCAGTGATTTCACCCTGCGTTAGACTGCACACGGTGTGTCAATACAGACCCTAAAACACTTCACATTGACGGCAAATTGTGTGAACTGTACTAGCCTGAAAATCAGTGCTTTTCAACTTTTCTGTGTGATGCTCATCCTGCAACTGGAGACATAATCCCAGGGATCACTACAAATAATACTGCATTCCCAACAACCATTTCACAAACACTCTAAGTGTCCGCCTACAAATATTGGCACACTTTCAAGGATTCTGCCAAATCGTATTGTTATTAACATCAACAACATTCATTTTATGGCACCTTTAACATAGAAAATGTCCAAAGGCACTCCACAGAGGCATAAGCAACACTCCCAGAGACTGTTTGCAAATATTAACACACTCCCAGAGACCACGTGCAAATATTAACACACTGCCAGAGACTGTTTGCAAATATTAACAAACTCCCAGAGACTGTTTGCAAATATTAACACACTGCCAGAGACTGTTTGCAAATATTAACACACTGCCAGAGACTCTACGCAAATATTAACACACGCCCAGAAACTGCCTGCAAATATTAACACACTGCCAGAGACTGTTTGCAAATATTAACACACTCCCAGAGACTGTTTGCAAATATTAACACACTCCCAGAGACTCTACGCAAATATTAACACACTCCCAGAGACTGTTTGCAAATATTAACACACTGCCAGAGACTGTTTGCAAATATTAACAAACTGCCAGAGACTGTTTGCAAATATTAACACACTGCCAGAGACTGCATGCAAATATTAACACACTCCCAGAGACTCTACGCAAATATTAACACACTCCCAAGGACTGCCCCAAATACCAGCTCAATCCCAGAGACAGTGTAGTATATCTGTGCAACATTCTTGGAATTAAAAGTAGAAATAACTGAAACATGCAACAAGCATAGAATCAGAGGAATGGAAGGACTGCTATGCAATAATGCAAACTGAACTTGAAAGTAGTAACCAAAGGTGAACTTGGAATCGAACTGCACAGCAGGCTAAAATAGAAAGATAAGAAAGAACTTGCATTTATATAGCACCTTTCACAACCTCAGGACGTCCCAATGTGCTTCCAGTCAATTAAATACCTTTTTTTGAAGTGTAGTCACTGTTGTAATGTAGGAAACACAGCAGCCAATTTGCACACAGCAAGCTCCCACAAACAGCAATGAAATAACAACCAGATAATCTGTTTTTTTAGGTATTGGTTCAGGAATAAATGTCGGCCAGTAAATAGAGGAGAAGTCCCCTTGCTCTTCTTCGAAATAGCGCCATGGAACCTAGTACTTCCACCTGAGACGACCGTCGGGGCCTCGGTTTAACGTCTCATCCGAAAGACGGCACCTCCGACAATGCAGCACTCCCTCAGTACTGGCACTGGGAGTGTCACCTAGATTTTGAGCTCAAGTCTCTGAAGTGTGACCTGAACCCACGACCATCTGACTCAGAGGTGAGTGTGCTACCCATTGAGCCAAGGTCAACCCTTGGTATCCAACTGAGAGTCCTTCAATTAAAGCTACACTGTGGAGCTAAGCCTTACAGAGAAGGAAGATCCCAGGTTCAATGGCTGATCGGTGCTGAGTTACTTAATCACAGCTGGGATGGTGGTAGGGACCATACTCGCATCCCTAGGCTAGAAAAAGAAAACGTGTCATGGATTCCATGCTCCTGATCATTAATTAATAAGCCCTGGTGGAACAAGTGGATATCAGGTTGAGGGCAGAATTGGGATGTGATGACTCCACCCACATTCCTTCACCAGTGCGGGCCAGTACTCGCTCTCCAGGCCAATACGTCAAGATTGGCCACTTGGGGCAGAAGAGAGAGAAGGAGTGTCTGAGATAAACAGACCTTTTTTGTTTCTTGTTGCTTAAATGTTGAACTGTTTTTCAAAACTAACCTAAGGATGCAATGCTAGCTGAAGTCTGTACTGCCTAAACAGAGCCAATAAATCAATACTTTGTAAGAATGTTGAAATTAATACCCTGACAAGAGTATTCATCAAGGACACCAGACAAATCCTTCACCTTTCATCTTGGCTCCTTGCCAGGGAACTGTTTGGGGTTTTTCATCCAGTTTATCCCTAGCAGTTAGTAAGATCTAAATTTAGATCACCAAACTGTTCAGATTATATTAACATCTACACTACCAATATCCTATTAGGATCTGCACAATCTACGGAGTAAATGAATTAACCCTTTCTTGCCAATTATCAAAGAAGTCGGACAAAAAAGTCATGAACTAATAATTGTTTATTAACTTTAGAACCATAATTAACAAAACTTAAACTTAAACATTGAGTGGCAAATAATTGGTATAGAATTACATAGAGTGTACAGCACAAAAACAGGCCATTCGGCCCAACTGGTCCATGCCAGTGTTTGTGCTCCACATGAGCCTCCTCCCACCCTACTTAATCTCACCCTATCCACATATATCGTTATAGAGCCATAATGGCACAGAAGGAGGCCATTCGACCCATCGAGTCCGTGCCAGCTCTCTGTAGAGCAATCCAGTCAGTCCCATTCCCCCGCTCTATCCCCATAGCCCTGCAAGTTTATTTCCCTCAAGTGCCTATTCAGTCTCCCTTTGAAAACATTGAGGGCTGGATTTTGATACTGGGGACGTGATGGAGGCGGGACTCCCACTTTTTGGGTTGTAGTCCCGACTCCATCGACTTGTGGCCAACCCACTGTATTTTCCCTTGATTGACCTTGTTGAGCCCGCCCAGCGAGCTCAGCAGGCCAATTAAGGCCCACCCGGCAACAGGTGATGTCACAGATTGACATTTCATCTGTCAAGAGCTTTTGACAGATGAAATATCAGCGTTTGACAGCTCTGTGAAGCTGTCAAACACTGACAATCTGTCTTCTAACTTGAGTCCTTCCTCTCAGGAGGAGTTAGAAATCATTCCAGCACAGAAAACAAAGGCTGTAGTTTTTGACAGCACCACGACCATTGTGCTTTCTGTGCCGGTGAGATTTCTGACTCCCGAGACCTGAAGGGCTGACACCTGCAGGAGGAAGTTAAGGTAAGTAAAACTTTTTCCCACACTTTACACTTAGCTTACACACTTACCTCTGCACACATGCACCCATCACTCACCTGCCCACCGGACATATCGACCCCTCCAACCCCTGCAGACCCACGGTCCGCCTCGCTAACTTGGCGTGGTTGGGACCTGTTGGGAAGCCCACATTTCACGCATCAAAATAGGGATTAGGCAGTTTTTTGCCTGTTAACTACTTGTTAACAGGCAGTTTATTGCCACTAATCCCCTTCCCGCCTCGAGGAGGCGGGTCCCAGCACAGGTCGGGTACCCGCCTCCAGCAAAACTGGCATGGAGGCGGGTTGGGGGCGGGATGGGTTCGGGACCCCCGACTCTGCAACTTTAACCCCCCACACGCCTCCAAACCCGCCTCCACGGGTCAATGAAAATCCAGCCCTGAGTGTCTCCGCTTCCACCACTTCCATCGGCAGCGAGTTCCAGGTCCTCACCAGTCGCTGCGTAAAAAAGTTTTTCCTCACATCCCCCCTGTATCTCTTGCCCAAAACCTTAAATCTGTGTCCCCTAGTCCTTGTACCATCAACTAGTGGGAACAGCCTTTCCCCGTCTAGCCGATCCAAACCCGTCATAATCTTGTACAACTCTATCAAATCACCCCTCAACCTCCTTTGCTCTAATGAAAACAAATCCAGCTTCTCCAACCTGTCCTTATTGCTAAGATCCCCCATCCCCGGAACCATTCTGGTAAATCTCCTCTGCACCCTCTCAAGGGCCTTCACATCCTTCCTAAAGTGTGGTGACCAGAACTGGATGCAATACTCCAGTTGTGGCCTAACCAGCACTTTATAAAGGTTCAGCATAACTTCTCTACTTTTGTAATAAAAACAGAAAAAGCTGGAAATACTCAGCAGGTCAGCCAGCATCTGTGGAGAGAGAAACAGAGTTAACGTTTCAGGTCGATGACCCTTCATCATCAACCTGAAATGTTAACTCTGTTTCTCTCTCCAGCATTTTCTGTTTTTATTTCAGATTTCCAGCATCCGCAGTATTTTGCTTCTCTACTTTTGTACTCAATACCTCTATTTATGAAGCCCAAGATCCCATCTGCTTTGTTAACCACTCTCTCAATATGTCCTGCCACCTTCAGGGACCTATGCACATTAACTCCCAGGTCCCTCTGTCCCTGCACACTCTTTAAAACTATGCCATTAAGTGTTTATTGCCTCTCCCTGTTCCTTCTGCCAAAATGCATCACCTCACACTTCACTGTATTAAATTCCATCTGCCACTTGTCTGCCCATTCTGCTAGCCTTTCTATGTCCTGTTGCAGTCGATTGGTATCCTCCTCACTGTTTGCCACATCCCCAAGTTTGGTGTCATCGGCAAATTTAGAAATTCTACTCTGTATTCCAATATCCGGGTCATTTATATATATCAAAAAAAGCAGTAGCCCCAGAACTGACCCTTGCGGAACACCACTGTCTACCATCCTCCAGTCTGAAAAACAGCCATTTACCACAACTCACTGTTTTCTGTCCTTAAGCCAATTCCTTATCCAAGCTGCCACTGACACACCTATTCCATGAGCTTCAATTTTGTTAACCAGCCTTCTATGTGGTACTTTGTCAAACGCCTTCCTAAAATCCATGTAGACAACATCCATTGCATTCCCTTCATTAATCCTCCCTGTTACTTCACCAAAAAATTCAATTAGATTAGTCAAACACGATCTGCCCTTTACAAATCCGTGTTGGCTCTCCTTAATTAGTTAAACCTCTCCAAGTGCCCATTAGTTTTTTTCTTGATTATTGTTTCTTAAACTTCACCCACCACTGATGTTAAACTGACCGGCCTATAGTTACTAGGATTGTCCTTACACCCTTTCTTGAACAATGGTGTCACATTTGCCACTTTCCAATCCTCAGGCACTTTCCCCGCATCTAGGGAAGATTGGAAAATTATGGCAAGCCCTTCCACTATCTCCTCCCCAATTCCCTTAGCAACCTGGGATGCAAGCCATTTGGACCAGGCAACTTGTCCACTTTAAGCATGCTCAGCCTTTCTAGTGCATCCTGTCTATCAATTTTCACCCCTTCCATTGCTTCTACCTTGTCTACTTCTAAATCTTATGATACGATGATCACTCTTACCCAAGTGTTCTCCCACAGACACTTGGTCGACCTGGCCCACCTCATTCCCCAGCACCAGATCCAGCAATGCCTCCTTCCTAGTTGGGCCAAGAACATACTGGTCAAGGAAATTCTCCTGAACACATTTCAGAAATTCTCCCCATCCTTTCCCTTTACCCTAGCATTATCCCAATCGATATTTGGGTAATTAAAGTCCCCCAATATCACCACTCTATAGGGCTTGCATATCTCTGCGATTTCCCTGCAGATTTGCTCCTCTATCTCCCTCTCACTATTTGGAGGCCTATAGAATACCCCCAATAGCGTGGCCACACCCTTTCTGCTCCTCAAATCTAACCAAATGGATTCTGTCCTTGTCCCCTCAAGAACATCCTCCCTTTCCAACACTACAATGTCTTTCTTAATTAGCACTGCTACCCCACCTCCCTTTTGTCCTTCGCTATCTTTTCTGAACACCTTGTACCCTTGAATATTAAGTGCCCAATCTCACTGTTTTTAAGCCACGTTTCCGTTATAGCCACAACATCATATTGCCACACGACTAATTGTGCTTGTAGCTCACCAACCTTATTCACCACACTTTGGGTGTTCACGCACATGCATTCTAAACCCATTTTTGAATTTTTCGTAGTCTTTCTTCGTCTGCTCCTATCTAATATGGTACTACTTCCGCCTCTAGTACTACTTTCTTCTCTAGTACTATCCAACACACTCACTCTTTTATGCACATTATTCCTCTTTTCTACTCCTATATGCTGGTGCCCATCCCCCTGCCAAGCTAGTTTAAACCCTCCCCAACAGCACTAGCAAACCTCCCCGCGAGAATATTGGTCCCGGCTCTGTTGAGGTGTAACCGGTCTGGCTTGTACAGATCCCACCTTCCCCAGAAATGGTCCCAATGCCTCAAGAATCTAAAGCCCTCCCTCCTGTACCATCTCTCCAGCTATGCATTCATCTGTTCTATCCTATTCCTGTACTCACTAGCACATGGCACCGGGAGTAATCCAGAGATTACTACCTTTGTGGTCCTGCTTTGTAATCTCTTTCCTAGCTCCCTATAGTCTGCCTGCAGGACCTCATCCCTCTTTCTGCCTATGTCATTGGTACCGATATGGACAACGACCTCTGGCTGTTCATCCTCCCTGCTCAGAATGTCCTGCAGCCGCTCAGTGACATCCTTGACCCTGGCACCAGGAAGGCAACAGACCACCCTGGAGTCACGCCTGCATCCACAGAAACGCCTATCTGTTCCCCTAACTAATGAATGCCCTATCACTATTGCTCTTCCACTCTTCTTCCTCCCCAAACCCCCCCCCTCCCCACCTGTGCAGCAGAGCCACCCGTGGTGCCGTGGCCTTGGCTCTGGCTGCTCTCCCCAGAGGAACCATCACCCCACCAGTTTCCAGAACTGTGAACCGGTTAGCGAGCGAGATGCACACTGGGGATTCCTGCCCTACCTGCCTGGTCCTCCTTCTCTGTCTGGTGGTCACCCATTCCCTCTCTGCCTGCACATTCTGAGGCTGCGGGGTGACCACCTCTAGAAACGTGCTTTTCAAGTATTTCTCAGCCTCGCGGATGCACTGTAGTGACTCCAGCTGCCGCTCAAGCTCCGAAACCCGGAGCTCGAGTTGCTGCAGTTGGCGACACTTCCTGCACACGTGGTCATCCAAGAAGCATCCAGGATTTCCCACATGGCACAGGATGTGCCAATCACGGGACTGAGCTGCCCTGCCATGCCTCTATTTACCAGACTATGGAGTAGTTTAGCAGAAATAAACTTAAAACTTAACAAGAAACACTCAACAGCTACCCACCAATCAGCACTTCCCTCTATTAGATAGGCTATGAACTATTTAACAGAAATATACTCAAAACAGAAAAAAAAAACTTACCACAAATACTCACCCTATTCTCACCAATCAGCTCCTTCCCTTGTGGCGACCACTTTTTAATTCTGATGTCACTCTTTCTAATTCTGCTTTCTATATCCTTCTATTCCTTTCTCCCTCATGTGTTTATCTAGCTTCGTCTTAAATGCATCTATGCTATTCGCCTCAACCACTCCCTGTGGTAGCGAGTTCCACATTCTAATAAGATGGAGTAAATTGACAAAATAAATATAAGAGGTTACAAAAGCAGGTTATTGATTATAAAGTTATTGTTGAGATTGATGTCTGAGATTGATTTCAATGGAAATAAAAATCAGGAGAGATGTAACATGGGCTGCCAATTCACTATCACTTGTTTTACAAAGTCAAAATGACCCCCAATCCTTTTAGTGAACACATATCTGATTTTGGATACGTCAAGCAGATTTGAACCAAGGATCTCTTTTATTAACACATTTATTGCACCCTTTTGAGATACCAAGGTCTCTTTCAGTATGAAGGTATTGTCAGAGTATGATTACAGCCGTGAAAATGTTTCCAAACAATACTGCAAAAAGATAATTGGCAACCATGAGTCGCTGATTCTCTCTCTCAGAGTCTGACGTGTATTCTATAAAAATTCACCACTCCATCAATCCAGCCACACACACAGTGAAACACATCTTTAAAAAGTAAATAATAACAGCAGCGCCTATTCAGTTAATAGAAAACCTTTCGGAAATAAATGTCTATAGAATTGCTCCCTCTATTTGACTGTTACCATCAGCGTTTTGTATCTGAGCCTCAATGACAAGGACAGTCTCACCATATCTCCTCATGGTGGAGCTGGTATCTGGGGGGTGAGGGAGCTCCATGCTACAAACATATGAAATTGATGAGCAGGAAAAGTCCAGTTAGCCCATCAAGCCTGCCCCACACCATGATGGCTGGAGCACCATGACGAAACACTTCTCATCCCCTCCCACCCCACCTCCCAACCCCACTGGGAGGGGCAAGAAACCAGAGAAAAAACCCAGGGCCAATAAGGGAAAAAATACTTCGGGAAAATTCCTTTCCAAACCCCCTCAAAACCAGTCCAGGAGATCACATGGACCAAGTGTTTTCTATGAAGACACTTACCTTCTATATGATACGATCTCTGTCTCAGTCAAGAACCTGTTCAGCTCCCTTTAGAAAGCACTCTTACCTCTTGTGGGGCAGTGCCCCAGGGACCTGTGTCTATCTGGCTGTGAAGTGGGCAATGGGGAGATGCAAATGTTTCGCCCAATGACTTCCTGTGGGGTTAATCAGCCAAAAGACCTGTGCCTATCTGCCCATGCTGTCATTTTACTCGTGCAAGGATGGGAACTGTTGGCCTTACTACTTTCTTCTTCTTCAGGACAAAATTGATGACTTGCACCTTTCACGACCTCAGGACATCCCAATGCACTTTACAGCCAATGAAGTATTTTTGAAGTGTAGTCACTGTTGCAATGGAGGAAATGTGGCAGCCAATTTGTGCACAGCAAGCTCCCACAAACCGCAATGTGATAATGACCAGATAATCTTTTTTAGAGATGTTGGTTGAGGAATAAATCCCAGAGACACATTGGGAGAACTCTCCTGCTCTTCTTTGAAATAGTGCCGTGGGATCTTTCATGTTCACCTGAGAAGGCAGGTGGGGACTTAGTTTAATGTCTCATCTGAAAGACGGCACCTCCGACAGTGCAGTACTCCATCAGTACTATACCAAAGTGTTAGCCTTTTATGATTTTATGCTCAGGTCTCTGGAGCAAGACTTGAACCCACAACCTTTTGATTCAGAGGCGAGAGTGCTACCCACTGAGCCACGGCTGAAAATGCACACTTCTTGCAGGGACTTTAACTTATGCATTTTTAAAAATACTTTGCCCTCCCATTTCCTTTTGTTTGACTGCACTCAAGATATTCATACTGTGCATCAGCCGCCATTTTGATTCTATGCATTGATCTCCCGTGGCAGTGCTCATGGGCAAATAAATGATATTGCCTCTCTCTTTCTGTAACTGTCTCTCTGCTTCTCTCCTGCTCGCTAATTCTTTCTTCCTCACACTCCCTTATCTGTTTTTCTTCCGCTCTGTAGCGGAGTATATTACGGATAACAGTCACTAACACAGTCAGCATATATTAGCAATAACACTCATTATATATCATAAATAACAGTAGCAATATAGCGAAAATCTATATTATATTAAAGGTCTTGCATATAACATTTCCTATAAGTGTTACATTTAATTCCTAAAAATACTCTTCTGTCACTTTTTGTCAGACGTGCTTGTTCTGCCGTGCTTTGCTGATTGGCTCAAAATAAAGCAGCAACAAATCAATGCTAACCTATTAAAGGCTTATGAAAACAACTAATCATGAAAAACCAGCCAGCAAAGTAAAGGGAGATAAGACAAAATAATGACTGAAAACCAAAAAAAGTCCAAACCTTTTCATCTGCCGTTGTTTTTTCTCAGAAATTAATATTTCTGATATCCAAAATAAATGTTTTAAGCAAAATAAAAACATCAAAAAATTACACATTTCAGAATAACATCCCAATAAATTAACCCATAGGGGGAGAAATTCAGTATCGCCCCATTTGGGGCGCAATTATCGGCCAGGTGCAAAGATTAGCGCCTGGCGCTAATTATCGCCACCGACTGCAAACTTGACTTTTATCGCCCCTGGAGGTGATTGCAGCGCTATATCAGGCGCTTCACACCTGTCTTAAGGCGCAAAGGCCGAGGAGCGAGGCGCTACCTCAGAGCGCTGGCGAAGCTCATGTAATGTCAGTCAGCAATGGAACACACACACAATGGCACGGGCCAGTTCTTAAAGGGGATGGTTAATCTTGCTTTCCATCCACATCCTGCTCATTGCAGCCTTGAATCTCGGCCTGGAGAGACCTGCACATCAAATGTGCTGGAAAGAACAATGGAGAGTACCAGGCCAAGAGCTCAGAGTGCAGCCCCCACAGTCTCTGCTAAATCGATACAAGGAATGGCAAATCAAAATGAACCTGCAAAGTGCTGCTCAGTACCCAAAACTCCTTCACACAACGTTGAATCTCTCCAGAAGTCTCTCCCTCTGTCTCTCAGAATGCGTAGTTCAAAAATGGCACCAACAATAAAAGGCAGGAAGCGGTCACCTTTAAATAGCGCTCCCCCTTTCCCTTCATGACTGCAGAACGCTCCCCTCAACCTGTCGTTGCTAGCGTCAGGCGGTAAGGCAGGGGGCGCCACTCAATATCCGCTCCGAGGCGATACCGGGGCGTTGCGCACTCGAGTGACGTCATGATCTGCCGGCGCAGGAGATTGTGGCGGTAGTGTTTAGCGCCGCCGCAAAATGTCTAGTTAATTTCGCGAGCGGCGCAAACTTCGCCGCGCCTGGGCGCTAGATGCTTTGCGCCCCATTAGCGCCCTCTTAAGGCGCTAACGGGAGGCGCAACCAACTGAATTTTTCCCCCATAGACTCTAACAGCACAGAAGGAGGCTGTTTGGCCCATCGTGCCTCTGATGACTCTTTGAAAGAGCTGTCCAATTAGTCCTACTCCCCCGCTCTTTCCCCATAGCCCTGCAATTGTCTCCCCTTCAAGAATTATCCAATTGCCTTTTGAAAGTTATTATTGAATCTGCTTCCACCGCCCTTTTAGGCAGTGCATTCCAGATCACAACAACTTGCTGCATAAAAACATTTCTCCACCTTTAATGCAGAAAAAACGTCCTAACAGAGGTGCAATCAGACAAGAATGGAGACCAAGCCAAAGAAGATATTAGGAGTGGTGACCCAAACTTTGGTCAAAAAGGTGAGTCCGCCTTCTCAGGTGGACATAAAAGGTGGCCACCATTTTGAAGAAGAGCAGAGGAGTTCTCGCTGGCGTACTGGTCAATATTTAACCCTCAACCAACATCACTAAAAACAGATTATCTGGTCATTATCACATTGCTGTTTGTGGGAGC
Source organism: Squalus acanthias (assembly GCA_030390025.1). Taxonomy (NCBI): domain Eukaryota; kingdom Metazoa; phylum Chordata; class Chondrichthyes; order Squaliformes; family Squalidae; genus Squalus; species Squalus acanthias. The sequence continues at coordinate 11,289,976 of CM059429.1, forward strand.
TTGCTGTGCGCAAATTGGTTGCCGCATTTCCTACAGTAGAACAGTGACTGCAGGTTGTAGGAACATAGGAACAGAAGGAGGCCATTCAGCCCCTCAAGCCTGTTCCGCCATTCAATTAGACCTGATCTGTAGCTAAAGTACCTCATCGGCTGTAAAGCGCTTTGGGACATCCTGAGATTGTGAAAGGCGCTATATGAATGCAAGTTCTTTCCTTATTTCTTTCAATTTGGGTGGCAACTGTCCTTAATGTAATTCAATAGGCTGTATCCACGCTGAACAAGCGTCACCCGAGAAGCTATTAACATAAGGTAATGCATATTGCATATATAAATGGACAATTTGCACCTGTGCTCCAATGCTTTCCTTTGATCTGCATAGCTCTTTGAAACCAAGTCTGATGTGGAGGTAACTATAGCAGCCTCGCCACAAAGCATTCGGGATGGTACTTCAGTGAGCTTCTCCTGAAGATGCCGATTGAGAGCAAATTTGTATAACACGTGCAATAGTAAACAGCCAGAGAGAAGAGGGAGTGAGCAATTCTGAATTCTTGGTTCGGGATTGCATGTAGATCGAGCGATGACGCAACTTGGGCGCGTCACCCAAGCCGCCAGCCCTATTCTCAGCCAATGCAAACGTGTGTTTCATGAAGCCTTCTTAACAGGGCACGTACACTTCTCTCTCTCTCTCTCTCTCGACCATTGAGCTTCCTTTTTAAAAAAAAAATACCAGATTGGTCAGAGCCTACTTCATAAGCAGTGAGTGAGAGGGAGAGATACAGCGGAGCAGGGGAAACTGGTCAGACAGAGTATGGATCAATGCACTGAAGTCCAAACTAAAGTACAAGACAAAGCAAGTGGAAGCTGAACAGCCTTTCAGCACCTAGAGGAAAGAACAGCGACCGGGACTTCTCCAGAGGGTCGCGTGTTGAGGAAGTGTAAGGAGGTGAAGGACGATTTGTACCACATCTGCTCCATGGGGATTCAGTCAGAACATCTGATACAGACAACTTAAGGCAGGACCAACCAACTTAAAGTGTCTGGAACTGGTTTCATTTGAGAGATAATTGACACTTCGCGTCTGCCAGTCCAGGGGAACCATGTCTGAAACCCCGGTCATTTGGCCCATGAACAGAACCTACTCGGCCAGCGGTGCTCTCGAAGTGACGGGTCCCACAATGGACACTCAAGTCGGGGGGAGATCGGTGAATGTCTTTTTGTTTTGCCTCACGCTCGCCTCCACGCTCCTCATCCTCCTGGGCAGCGTTTATTCGCTGGTTTGCCTGCTGAAGACGAGAAACAAGAATTCCCTGGTGATCATCATCGCCTCACTTTCTGCAGATGACCTTCTTTACGTGGCCGCTCTCTCCATGTTCATGTCCATGCAGTGGGCAAGCGAGATGCTGCCCGGCTCTCTGTGCACCGTCTCGGCAGTCCTCTATTTGCTCCAAGGGGTCTCCAGCGCTCTCAAGTCCTCACTGATCGTCTCCTATAACTATTACACGACCAGGCGCTCCGGGCTTCACAAAGGCAGCCAGATATCTCTCCCCATGGCCTGGCTCCTGGCGATTCTTTGGGTCATCAGTCTGCTAGTGAGCCTCCTGCCTGTCTTTGGGTGGGGCACTTACATCCCAACACCTTGGGGGTGCCTTGCCGACCACCGAAGCTCTTATGTGGCGTTTCTCTTTGGATTATACTCCCTGTGTTTCATTGTCCTCATCACCTTCTCCGTCCCCCTCACTTACAAGCTGCTTTGCTCCGACGGGCAGCAACAGAGACACTTCTATCCCAATTATCACGAAGTGACTGATGATGGTGCGGCTCCGGCTCGCAACGATTCCCCCTTGGAGGACACCGTGGATAGAACTTTAAGGTGCTTCCAGACCGATATAAACTGGAGCTCCGGTGGCAAGAGTCGGTCTGATATTCCTAATTCATCGCATTGCCAAAGCGGCGGCTTCAAACACACCAGCCAACAGTCGTCTTCGCTCAAAAGCGCTTTTCCTTGATTTTAGCTATGACTAAGATTGTCTTGTGGCTACCTCTGATGGTAAGTGAAATGATCTAAATATATCTATTTAACCCGAAAATATGAACGTCACCTCAAACTGTTATTTCTGGAGATAAACCATTGCAATCGATTTAACCAGCAACGTGGTTAAAACCAGAAAGTAATTGCACAGTAGTCTGGGTTGAGCATTAATGATTGTGTTGAGACAATGGGACCGATTGAATTCATGTGCAACTTCCCGTAAAACCTCGATGCTGCTGCATATTTCATTGTGACAAACTTGTACCTAATGCAACTCCAATACATCTCCCAACTGTCAGCTCAATACGCCTCTGTTCATTTATTCCCCAAACTGTGCAGGAACACCAACTGCAAACTGGAAGCTCCCCTCTCTAAAGGGGCTGAGAAATGTGCACTCGGACATCTTGCCTGATGGGCATCACAAGACATTGAATCGCTGTTTCAGTCCCAATGTTCAATCACAACTTCGCTGAATGACAGTGATCACGTGTTCCTTTGTTCATACAACCTACCACATCAGCAGTTCCACAAGAACAACAGCTTAAGGTCAAGGAACTTTCAGTTTGCAAAAAAAAAATACAAAATGATATGAGCAAATTCATGGAATCCTACAGCACAGAAGGAGACCACTCTGCCTGTGCCGGCTCTTTGAAAGAGCTATCCAATTAGTCCCACTCTCCCTGCTCTTTCCCCATAGCCTTGCAATTTGTTCCTTTTCAAGTATTTATCCAATTCCCTTTTGAAAGTTACTATTGAATCTGCTTCCACCACTCTTTCAGGCAGCGCATTCCAGATCACAACAACTGGTTGCGTTAAATAAAATTCTCCTTATCTGCCCTCTGGTTCTTTTGCCAATTATCTTAAATCTGTGTCCTCTGGTTACCGACCCTCCTGCCAGTAGAAGCAGTTTCTCCTTTTTTTACTCTATCAAACCCTTTATGATTTTGAACAACTCTATTAAATCTCCCCTTAACCTTCTCTGCTCTAAGGAGAACAACCCCAGCTTCTCCAGTCTCTCCACATAACAGAAGCTCCTCATACCTGGTACCACTCTAAAAAAATCTCCTCTGCATACTATCCAAGGCCTTGACATCCTCCTTAAAGTGTGGTGCCCAGAATTGGACACACTATTCCAGCTGAGGACTAACCAGTGATTTATAAAGGTTTAGCATAACTTCCTTGCTTTTCTACTCTATGCCTCTTTTTATAAATAATTTAGTGGTCTGCAATTGTAAGGTACACATGCTCTGTTATCTATCTATATATGCTTTGGCGATTCTGTATCTATTTACTTCACCTGAGGAAGGGGCAATCGATAGCTCCGAAAGCTTGTGATTTCAAATAAAACTGTTGGACTATAACCTGGTGTTGTGCGACCTCTCTCTTTTTATAAAGCCAAGGATCCTGTATGTTTTAACAGCCTTATCAACTTGTCCTGTCACCTTCAAAGATTTGTGTATGTATACCAACAGGTTTCTCTGTTCCTGTGCTCCCTTTAAAATTGGAACATTTAGTTTACATTACCTCTCCTCATATTTTCTCCCAAAATGCACCGTATTTCTATTTACAACTGGGAAAGTTATTCCAAAAAGTAGTGTTAAATCTGTTTGGTCTTTTTTTTAAAACTTGAATTGCAACACTAACATCTGTCTCTATTTTACCTAAAAGTGAACACAGATTCTATCTTCAATGGCTGTGATGTGTATTCTTGTTTCAGAGATTTATGGTTTAATGGCTGCGTTGTATGGCTGGATGACCACTTGACTGTTCCCTGTGTTTTGCAGATACAACTGCTCGTCCATCATGTCACCAAACTTGAGAACGTGTCCTTCGAGTCTTTGGGTTTTGTCCTGACCTTGCTGGCAGCTGCTATAACACCAGTGTTTGTTCTGTCTGAGCGATGGATTCATCTGCCATGTGGCTGCATCATCAACTGCAGAAAGAGTGTGTACGCAGTCGCCTCGGAGCCAGCCAGGGGTAAGAGAGGTTCTATAATACCCCTGACATGAATACAGTCAGCACGTGGCAAGGGACCAATGCATGTGCTGTTGGGGACAATTATAACAAGGAGGCTTTGATTCAGAACAAGTGTGACTCTCCCATACATTATCTTTAATATGAAAACTTCTTAAGATTAATGCAGTTGATTGTTAGTGCAACAGCATCCTAGATACGACTGATAACTACATATGCAACTTACACTCACAAAGCACCCTTAAAATAGTTAAAGGTACCAGGGCATTTTTACAGAGTGGACACCCAGAAAGAGTTTGGAGGAGGGTTGAAGGAGTGGCTGAATGTACTGTTGAAGAAGTGGGTCTTAGGACAATCCTTATCCTTTTAATTCAACACAGGCTTGTGGGTTCAAGAGACAGAGAGTCGCCTGATCAATAATCTTTATTTATCAAATCAATACAAACCCAACATTTGCAGTACTGATGAGATTGGTACCTTGATACTCACAAGTAATACACTCATTGGAGATTCGTGAACTAACCCCGCTGACCATTCAGGGTAGTCAAGATGAATAAATCCAATAGGGAATTCAGGAGAATCTTCTTTGCCCAGAGAGTGGTTAAAATGTGGAACTCGCTACCACATGGAGTAGTTGAGGTGAATAGCATAGATGCATTTAAGGGGAAGCTAGATAAATGCACGAGGAAGAAAAGAATAGAAAGTTATGCTGATAGGGTGATATGAAGTAGGGTGGGAGGAGGCTCATGTGGAGCATAAACACGATAGACCAGTTGGGCTGAATGGACTGTTTCTGTGCTGTACATTCTATGTAATTAGCATCCCTGCAATTTCCCAGTGTGTTCAACCTTTTATACCATTCAGTATGTAAGGTTAACGTAAGGTCAGTATGTAAGCACACCCATAGTATACAAGGTTAATGCATAAGCATACGAGCTGTATGCAAGGTTAGTACGTAAGCATGCCAGCATTCAGGTACATCACTTCCATCTTATTGCACATGCACATTGCTGTTCTGTCTGGTTATTGTTCGCCAGACACATCACATGTTTGAGCTGTCAACAGGATAGCCTTCCTTATCTCTCAGGACATTTCTCACACTCAAGCATTTGCTCATCCCTGTTATCACATTTTGTAGACATGTTGGCACCCTGTCCTCACTTAACCTTCCATTCCCAGCCTTTCTACTCACACTACTCTCGCTTCTACATCTATTCTGTCTGTGGCTGGATTCGAGCCTGTTAACCTTATAACCATGACTGCCTACTAATATCTCACCTAATAGTGGGCTTCCAAGGGTTTCTCCTTTTAAAGTGGGGAGTGATGTGATGAGGTGAAGGGGTTTAAGGAAGGAAATTCCAGAGTGCAGGAGCTTGATTACACAAGGCGGCACCAATGGTCTCGCTATAGAAGACCCCAGTCAGAAGAGTAGAGTCTGTGACCCAAGACATAGAAATGCAAGAGGTTGAGGAGGTGGGGGATAGTGAGACCAGGGAGGGATTTATAAGCAAGGATGAAGATAAGTGGCTGGAATTTCCTGGAGTGGGGCATCTCACGGTATCCCCGGTTAGTTACACATTTTCCTGCAACCTTCAGCTCAAAATAATTTTGCCCTGAAAGTTGCTGGAAGTGCGAGCTGATAACGACACGGCAAGGGCAACGGGGCATCTGGGACATTGGTGAACGACAGGACCAACAGTCTATCTCCTTAACCAATGAGATTTAAGGATTGAGAAAGAAACAGCGCAAGGTCTCAGAAGGAAGTGTAAATTAGAGTGGGTGAATTCAATGTCGAATCAGGTACAGAAAGAGAAAGAGAGGAACAAAAGATTGGATTGAAAGAGAGAGAGAGAAAAGAGACAGAAAGGAAAAGTAAAAAAATAATTTTACATTTTACATTTTTAAAATCTCCAACAACAATTCACTACCTGAAGGAATGAGACTCCACACTTTTAATTGTTCACTTTCTGGGCCAGAGAGGTTGATTGACAGTCATTATCAATTATCACGTCGTTAAATGGGTACTTATAGTGTTATTTTATTAGCCTTAATGTTCTGCGGCGGGATTAATGGACAATTAATGTGCGAATGCAGCAACCTCATGAAACTTATGGGAAGGTTGAGGGCAAGCTGCCATTTTCGTGAGGCTAATGCAGAGCGGCGCAAATTGTCCAGCAACTTGTGACGATTCACAATTCATGGGGTATCTCTTCCTCGCCACAAGTTGCTGCACGATTTGAACATTATTAACGGTGTGCTTCATTCAGACACCGTTATATTTTTTTTTAGCAAATTCTGGCCCTTTTGTTTTCTTTGGCTTGGCACTATTGACCAGCCTTAATTCTAATGAGCAAGAATTCTGTAAGGACTGTGTACAATGCCATGTAGAGAGTAATGGTTTATCCATACTTCACTATTGTAATACCTACATATATTGGCTCAAAATTTGCTGTGACAGGGCAACGAACGGTGCCCGCTGCTAGTTAGACTGGTCTTGCCCATTTAGTCTCCATGATATTTTTGCATTGCAAGTTGCTGAAAGTGCGAGATAGAAGTGGCACGGCGCCCTCTACAGGGCGTCTGGGATCTGAGTGAACAGGGTAAGCATCTGTGTACCTACTTAACCAATCAGATTGAAGGGTTGTGAAATTACCAGTGCAAGGACTGAGAAGGAAGTGTGAGTTAGAGTGGATGAATTCAATGTCAAATCAGGTACAGGAAGAGAAATCAAGAAAGAGAGAGAGAGAGAGAAAAGAGACAGAAAGAAAAAGTAAAAAAAAATTGCATTTGTTTTTTCAATCTCAAACAACAATTAAAACCTGAAAGAATGATACTCCGTGCCAGAGAGTTTGACTGGCAGTAATTAACACTTATCACATTGTTAAAAGGGTCCTTAGACTTGAAATGACATGAGTTAACTTTCTGTGGTGAGTTTACGTCGTATCTACAGTGCAAGTACAGGAACTTCACGCTACTCAAAGAATTTGAATGGGGAGCCAGACAGCGAGATGCCATTTTTGTGAAGCTACCTGCGGAGCTACCGACAGCAACGCCTTGATTTCTGCATTTAACCACGCATCTGCCCTCGCCTGAAGTTGCTGTTCCATTTGCGCATAAATAACGGAGAGCGTCATTAGCCTCACCATTATCTTGACAGCAAATTTTGTGCCAACAAATTGCACTTGTCTTTCACATTTGACATTTCATTCAAGTATTTGACGTGGCATTTAAAAATATCACAGGAAAAGTATACAGCTGAATTGCCTTTCCACCTCGCCCCACGAAGCCTAAAGGTCATCATCACTATTCAGCAGATTGCTTCTTTAGACTGCAGGTACGAATGCAGATTTACTCACAATTTGCAACTAATCCAAACCCAGATGGACCATGGTAATCGAAATTTCACTCCATTGTTAGGCCACATTAGAAAGGAAATTGCTTCTTCCTGACTAATGGTTTTTAATCAGGCTCCCAGATGAGGCTGGAGGTGGAAATGACCTGGGAAGTCCACCCTGTTATGATACATACTCAGAGCCTGAAAATTGTACAGTTTCCAGATAGATTATACACTTAGTAATTTTATCTCTCAGATGCAAAGGCCATCCCCTATAAATCCATTTATCTAACAATCGTGTGCAGTTTTATATAATTTGCTTTGAAGTGGGCACATTATCAAAACAGAATTGCTACCACAAGAGATATTTTATTCACAGCAGTCAGGCTGACTGGGCAACTAGCAAACAAAATACTCATTGTTAGGGAACACAGGTTGTATTTCATGAAGGGGAAAGCGTCTATCCCATTTACTACACTTGTAAATTATTCCGAATTTAAAAATAATTTCCTTCAGAGCTTTTGCTTTTTTTGCCAAAAGGTAGAGAGATCGTCACAAGCCATCAAGGTGTGGGGTGAAGCAACTATGGAAATATGAAACGGAAACGATTCTACAGATGCCAAAACCTAGCAAGGACTGAAATCTGATAGGAAACTGTTACCATGAATAAGATGAATGACTCATGAGAAATTATATTGGGGTAAAAACAAAAATCCACTGGTCATCATATGTAGCAAGATCACAATTTCTTCATAAAAAATTCCTCTGCTCGCTATTCCCAGCAAGCCCATAAACATTTCTATTATTCAAAAGCTGAGAATATAAGAATTAGGAGCAGGAGTAGGCCACATAGCCCCTCGAGCCTGCTCCACCATTCAATAAGATTATGGCTGATCTTTGACCTCAACTCCACTTTCCTGCACTATCCCCATGTCTCTTGATTCCCCGAGAGTCCAAAAATCTATCGATCTCAGCCTTGAATATACTCAACGATTCAGCATCCACTGCCCTTTGGGGCAGAGAATTCCAAAGATTCACAACCCTCTGAGTGAATTCCTCCATGTTAGTTTTAAATGTCTACCCTGTCAATCCCCCTCAGAATCTTGTATGCTTCATGAGATCTTGTATTTGCACTCACTTTTTTGTCTGAAAAATCTTACTTCCTATTGCCGCTTTTCTGTCACACTTTTGTATCAACTTTTTCCATTATAATTTCGGATGGCCACCTTCATAATGGGAACTGACTACGTAAACTTCAACCAAAGATGGGGAGTGGAGTTGGGAGAATTGGGATGAGGAGACAGCAAATTGGAGGGGGAAGGGTGGAGAGAGGAGATGAGGAAGGGAAGCGTGGAAGAGCAGGGGAAGGGGAGTGGGGGGGGGGGAGGGAAGGAAAGGGAAAGAGGATGGAGAGGACAGTGGGTGATGAAGGGAATGGGGAGAGGAGGGGAGAGGAATGGAAGTGCTGAGGAAGCAGAATTCAGATTAGCAATGTTAGGGGGATTGAAGCATGCAATATCCCATAAGCGGAGAAGCAACACACAGCCAGTGGTGGGGGTGCAGTGGATAGGAAATGGGGTTTCTGCAAAAGGGGAATTGAAGTGAGATAGGGATTGCCTGTGAGGGGCAATTGCAGCTAGTGCGGGGAGTTGGGGAGATTGGGATTGGCACCGAGTGGGGAGTAAAGCATCAAAATCTTGCTCAGTAGTGGTGGGAGTAAAGGGCTGAAAACTTAGTTTGGGGTGGGGGGGGGGGTGGTTTGAGGGTAACAAAGATAGTCATTGGGACAGGGTTTTGTGAGCCAACAACTTGCTTGGTGGGCGAGGGGGGATTTAGGGCCGAAATCTTGCTAAGTGGGGATGGGTAGGAGCGTTGGAAGGGGTTCAGGGCTGAAATCTTGCTCAGTGGAGCAGGATTAAGGGTTAGAATCATGCCCAAAGAGTGGAGGGGGAGAAGATTTCATGTCAAATTTGTGCACAACAAGCAGAGTTTGAGGGCTAAAATACTGCTTGGTGCAGAGAGGGGCCATGTAAAAGATTGGTGATTGTGCATTCTGGGTGTTCATTTGCGAAGGTCTTGTAATGTTAAGGTCACCACTCCATTATAATCATTTGGTCAAGTCACGGTTTGATTACAGTGTCACCTACAGGTACAATACCATTCCAGTCAGAGGTTTCTAAACATTAGTGCCGTTCTATGTAAAGACGTATTACCAGGGGCACTGAGTTATCAGCACTGTAGGGTCCCTAGTCCCATTCACCCATCACCCCTGTGCTCACTGACCTACATTCATTCCCAGTCCGGCAATGCCACTATTTTTAATTCTCATCCTTGTTTTCAAATCCCTCCATGGCCTCGCCCCTCCCTATCACTGTAGCTCCCTGCAAGCCCTACAAATCTCTGAGATCTCTGCCCTCCTCCAATTCTGACCTCTTGCACATCCCTGATTTTCATCGCTCCACCTTTGGTGGCCGTGCCTTCAGCTGCAGAGGCCCTAAGCTTTGGAATTCCCTCCCTAAACCTCTCCGCCTCTCTCTCTCCTCCTTTAAGACGCTCCATTAAACCTACCTCGTTAACCAACCTGTTCTAATATCTCATGTGGCTCGGTGTCAAATTTTGTTTGATAACTGTCCTGTAAAGCACCTTGGGAATTTTACTACGTTAAAGGCGCTAATCTTCCCTGAGCAGAGAGGTCAGTAACCAGGGGGTGTAGATTTAAAGGAATTGGCAGAAGGATTAGAGGGGAGTTGAGGAGAACTTTTGTCACCCAGAGGGTGGTGGGGGTCTGGAACTCACTGCCTGAAAGGGTGGTAGAGGCAGAAACCCTCATCGCATTTAAAAAGTACTTGGATATGCACTTGAAGTGCCGTAACCTGCAAGGCTACGGACCAAGAGCTGGAAAGTGGGATTAGGCCGGATAGCTCTTTTTCGGCCGGCATGGACACAATGGGCCAAATGGCCTCCTTCTGTGCCGTAAATTTCTATGAATCTGTTAATGGAAGCTGCTGTTGTGTAAATTGGAAGCAACAGGCCTGAGTACGCACTGCTGGTGGGAGACCTGAGCTGCCATCAGCACATATCAGACAACTGTGGCCAAAGGGTGGAAAATTGCAGGAAATGAGCCAGCAATTTTCTGATACGTACCATAGGTGGTAAGCGTTCCTGGAGCCTTGGGAAATTATCCCCAGTGTTTGACCAAACTGCAGAGGTTTACAATGTGGATTTGGTGAAAGTATTTTTCTTTAACTTTACATAAAGAACAAAATGATTCAACTGTGAGAAACTGCTTTCTGTCATTATCTGCCTTACCTCCTTGTAAAGAAAATGTGAATATACGGTCTAGAGTATAGTATAATACAGTGATATGTTGACAGGCTAAGCTAGCATTCACATAGAGTTCCTTATGTTTCTCCTCCTTGTTCCTCTCTCAAAAGTGTTCTTCTAACTTCTTTACCCAGAGAGTGGTTAGAATGTAGAACTCGCTACCACATGCAGTAGTTCAGGCAAATAGCATAGATGCATTTAAGGGGAAGCTAGATAAGCACATGAGGGAGAAAGGAATAGAAGGAAATGCTGGTAAGGGTGAGATGAAGAGGGGTAGGAGGAGGCTCGTGTGGAGCATAAACACCAGCACGGACCAGCTGGGCCGAATGGCCTGTTTCTGTGCTGTAGTGCTACGTGTTGATTCCTTGCTGGGATACAGTTCTACACGTGGCAGTTTTCCTTCAGTGCTCCATTGTTCATGTGTGAATTTTGACTTGCTATTTGACTGCAGAGTGCATCACAGTCAACTCCCATCCTCATCCCTCAGTGGGTACTGCAGGGTAGCAATCAGTAGCAGCATTCAGCACAGGTCATGGATTGAACCTGGCACCTTGGTGGTCTGCATGGCTCAGCTACTCACTGGATGGGCTCACCGAACCACACGGGGAGGCTTTAGGCAGTCTGTTTTTAAGGCCATCAATCTTAGTGGCCCAGATTTTGCTGCCAAAATAACGGCGCGTTTAATGGCGCTCAGTGTTATTAGTGAGTAAATCGTCCAGAAACTTGTAGCGAGGGAGAGATACCCCGTGAGCTGCGAATCGCCACAGGTTGCCGGAAGATTTCCACCACTCCCCCGTTAACCTCGGGAAAACTGCAGGATTGCCCTCAACCTCACAAGAAATGTTTGCATTTGCGCATTAATTGCCCATTAAAGTCATCACAGAAAGCTAGGGCTGCTACTTAACAGCGCAAGTACCTTTTTGATGAGGATAATTATGTTGCTGCTGTGCCACTCAAACTTTTCGGCACAGAACGGAAACAAGTGAAACTGTGACGTCTCATTCCTACAGGTAGTAAATTGTTGTTGGAGATTTTTAAAATTTAAAAAGTAATTTTTTTTTTTTAATTCTTACTTTCTCTTTCTGTCTCTTCTCTCTCTCTCTTTCAATCCTTCTCTTTATTTCCCTTTCTGTACCTGATTTGATTCTAATTCACCCTCTTTTCCGTCATTCCTCTGTTTACTTCTTAATCCTTAAATCTCATTGGTTAAAGAGATAGACTGTTGGTCCCCTCTAAGGTCCCGGATGCCCCGTTGCCCTCGCCGCTCCGTTATCAGCTCGCACTTCCAGCAGCTTACAGGGCAAAACAATTTCGAGCTGAAGGGTGCAGGAAAAAGTCTAACTAACGGCGCTCACTGCCAGATGCCTCGCCTCAGCAAAATCTGAGCCATTTTGATGCAGTGGATGTACTGAGCAGTGTGCCTCAGTTAAGAGGCAATAAAGGTGGACATGGCATATTTCTTTGCTAAGGGAATTCCCTGGAAATATGTAATCTATATTCATGATATGTGAACTATGCTATACCCATGTAACGTGCAGTGTAGTAAAACCTGATATCGTTAGCAGTTTACATCGCATGGTACAGTAACACTTCATTCCAAATTACCCAATTCCCTGATGGGAGGTCACCATCTGTCAGTGTCCTCACAGCGGCCACTGTCAGCCAATATAATTCTAACCAGAGACAAAACAAAATGAGTCTTACCTGTATATGTTATATAGAATACCACTGGCCAGGATGTCTTTCAAAGCAACTGAATGTTGAATAACCTGCAGGGGCTTACTGTCAAGAGTCGTACCTGAATAATGACCACTTGTGTGATGTGATGGAGGCATCTGGTGCTAATGGAACCCGGCAAGGAATCAATACCTTTTATTAAAAATTGGATTTATTCAACATTAAACACATTAACACGATCATTCCTTTGCACCATAGAATCATTCCGTTACCAGTTTTTAGCTATAGAAATTAAAGTAATCATTAAAGACATTAACAACATCTGTCATTATTCTGTTAGACTGTACAGACAGACTTTCCTTTTACAATTTATTAGCTTCAGAAATTAAAGTTCAATTTGTCGCCAATGACATATATCAATCTATTGAACTTCAAAAAACTGGTCAAAAATGCCATCTTTAAATTCTTTTCCAAATAATAAATCCACAAAGCCTTATAATGCTCTTTTAATCTGTCTTTGAAATAATCTTTCAGGTTTCTTCAGGGTAGCATGGAGGGGAGAAATGTGGCAGAGAAGAGCAGAGAAAAAAAATCGTTCAGTTGCAAAATTGCTCAAGTTACACTCTCATGGGTCATTACGTCAGCTCAGTCCTTCAATTTGTGACTGTCTTCAAGCACACTCCAGCCTATGTAGAATATATAGTTTGTATATTATTCCCCAGCAGTTAGTTGTTAGTTCTTACTCAATAAGCATACTTAACCATTAATCCTTCATAACAATAGTGATTCATGGGTTGTTCTGCTATTGTCACCCGTGGCTCAGTGGGTAGCACTCTTGCCTGCGAGTCAGAAGGTTATAGGTTCAAGTCCCACTCCAGAGACTTGAGCACAAAAATCTAGACTGACACTCCAGTGCAGTACTGAGGGGGCGCTGCACTGTCGGAGGTGCCATTTTTTGGATGAGACGTTAAACCGAGGCCCCGTCTGATCTCTCAGGTGGACGTAAAAGCTCCCACGGCACTATTCGAAGAAGAGCAGGGGAGTTATATTTATCCCTCAATCAACATCACTAAAACATATAATCTGGTCATTATCACATTGCTGTTTGTGGGAGCTTGCTGTGTGCAAATTGGCTGCCACGTTTCCTACATTACAACAGTGACTACACTTCAAAAAGTACTTCATTGGCTGTAAAGCACTCTGGTGATCGTGAAACGTGCTATATAAATGTAAGTCTTTTTTCTTTTTCTATTTGGGATATCCTGAAAGGTGTGATATAATTGCAAGCTCTGTCTTTATTCCCCTTCAGTTTGAAAGTCCCGCATTAAACAAAGAGAGTGCAGTGAGCATTTTCATTTACTTCACTGGAGACGTTATTCTTTTCAAAAATGGGGAAACATTTGAATGCAGCAAATTGGAGATAAAAACAGAAAATGCTGGAAATACCACAGAATCTGAAAGAGAAACAATAATGACCCGGAATTTTCGGTCGGGATGACAGCAAACTGGCAGCGTTCGCCGACATTCCACCTTTGAAACTGATCACAACTTCGAGATTTGGCAAATGCGGAAATCCTGAAGCTGGGGTCTGTCATTGAGAGCTCCGAAACAGTCTGGTGCTGTGACCCACCCATCCCCCGCCACAGAGCCGCCAGTCTGTGTAATCACCCAAATCAGGGAAACCGATGAAAACTTTTGCTCTTCCGCAGTAATCCCGCTGTTAAATTCTCCCTAACATCTGTCTGAGGCTGAACCACACTGTTCGCAACCTTGGTGTCATATTTGACCCTGAAATGAGCTTCCGACCACATATCCACAGCATAACAAAGACCGTCTATTTCCACCACCGTAACATCACCCACCTCCGCCCCTGCCTCAGCTCATCTGCTGCTGAGACCCTCATCATTGCCTTTGTTACCTCTAGACTTGACTATTCCAATGCACTCCTGGCTGGCCTCCCACATTCCACCCTACGTAAACTTGAGGTCATCCTAAACTCAGCTGCCCGTGTCCTAACTCGAACCAAGTCCCATTCGCCCATCTCCCCTGTGCTCGTTGACCTACATTGGCTCCCGGTTAAGAAATGCCTCGATTTCAAAATTCTCATCCTTGTTTTCAAATCCCTCCATGGCCTCACCCCTTCCTATCTCTGTAATCTCCTCCAGCCCCACAACCCCCCGAGATATCTGCGCTCTTCTAATTCTGCCCTCTTGAGCATCCCTGATTATAATCGCTCAAGCTTTGGTGACGGTGCCTTCTGTTGCCTAGGCCCTAAGCTCTGGAATTCCCTGCCTAAACCTCTCCGCCTTGCTACCTCTCTCTCCTCTTTTAAGATGCTCCTTAAAACCAACCTCTTTGATCAAGCTTTTGGTCACCTGCCCTAATTTATCCTTGTGTGGCTCGGTGTCAAATTTTATGTCTTAAAATACTCCTGTGCAGCGCCTTGGGACGTTTTACTATGTTAAAGGCACTATATAAATATAAGTTCTTGTTGTTAAATTCTCCACTAAAAGTTAGGCCTAAAGGGATTAGGTGTAACTGTGGTTTTAACAGTGTTATTACTACTAAACAGAAATTAAGGGCCTGGAAAACTAATTTTAATTTTAATATTGTGCAGTGTGAAATTTGTCCATTTTAATAGAAACTTATATTTTTAAGAAACTTTGCAAAAGAATTTTTTTTAATTTTGTCCATCTTTATTTCGAGTTTGCCTTTTCCCCACGCGAGAGCCCCATCTTTGTTTTTGCTCTCTCTAACTATTTTAAGAAGCTATGAATTTTAAGAGCTTACCCACTTCCTTGTTCGCTGTCTGTGAGAATTCTGTGTTTTGATTGGCTGCTCAGACAGATTGTTGATATCACAGCAGCTCGCACTAGGGGATCCCCACTACACTTCATTGATTTGAATTGAAGATCGGAAAGCCCGAGGATCTCGACACAGGGATTGCGAGATCCTTGTGTGAAGCTTATTTTGGGGCCAGGGGCGAACGCCTTCGCTTCACCGCTGACTGCAAATTCCAGGCCAATATTTTGGTAATTTTTATGAAGCGTTACACCCAAAACATTAATTAATCTTTCTGCTTCAGATACTGACTGTCCATCTGGGAAGCTCCAACATGTTCTATTTTATTGAAAACCAGCAGTGATTCCCAGGCAATAACCTCCTGAAAGGGGTTTCAATTGTATCAGAAGCCGAGCGAGCAGAGCTGAGTTTTATAACTATCACGTTCTCCTTGTAACCATTCATAGTTATCCTTTATTAAATGTATAATCTCTCTGCAGTGGTTAATATCGTTTTTCTTATGAGAGATTTTGATAAGGTAAAGCAGGAAAAATTATTTCCAGTGGTCAATGAGTCAGTAACTATCAGAGATAAATTCGAAATCATCACTAAAAAAAATTGAAGGGTTAGGTTAGAAGGTTTTTAATGTAAAGGGTTCTTAGGGCATAGAATGTTTATCAGACAAAGTAGTGAAAGTAGAAAATGAAAGACTTCATTTATACAGCACCTTTCACAATCTCAGTATCTCTCAAAGCATTTTACAGCCAATGAAGTACTTTTGAAATGTAGTCATTGTTGTAATGTAGGAAACGCGGCAGCCAATCTGCGCACAGGAAGCTCCCACAAACAGCAATGTGTTAATGGCCAGATAATCTGCTTGAAATAGTGCTATGGGATCTTTTACGTCCACCTGAGAGGGGAGACAGGGCCACGGTTTAACATCTCATCTGAAGGATGGAACCTCCAACAGTGCAGCGCTCCCTCAGTACTGCACTGGGAGTGTCAACCTGGATTATGGGCTCAAGTTGCTGGAGTGGGGCTTGAATCTACAACCTTCTAGACTCACCGAGCATGCTACCACTGAGCCACAGCTGCCACCATGTCCCAATAGCTCAAAACTAAAGAAATGTTTCCCAGCCTCTCACCTCACTCTCTTATTGACAATATTAAGTTGAATATTGACCTCCTGATCAAGGGCTCCCCAACTAGTGGAAATAATCTTTCTCTACTCCATTTATCAAAACCCTTCATTTTGCATTTGGTTATTTTGCTAAATGTGTTGCACTGGCATCCCATTTAAAACTATTGGAGTTCTTATTGAAACCAGATTCTTATCATCAAGTCAAAGGTGGAAATAATTGTTCAATACTTTTCATTACTGGTTCAGTGGCATTATGGCAACAGTTATTCTTTACAAATAATTCTGTCCTTGTCCAGCAAAACGAAAAGGCTTTGAATTCAACATGTCATTTCAACAAGGTTATGGAGTTTATAAGATATCGCAAGCAAACAACTGCAGTGGCGAGGAAAGCAAGTCTCTGTCTTACCATAATCTTACCGCCTACCAGTCCGAGTGCAGCAAATTCACCCCCGTCCAGAACAAGGAAACTCCGAGCGGTACGAGAATCGAGATCAGCACCACCTGTCCTCTGGACAGCTCCCCGCGGCCTCCAACTGACCACAGCGTAGAGCCATGCAAAGTCAACACCGGTCCGGACAAAGGTACCAGTAAGGATGCCGGAAAATCGGACACTGGCTCCGCCAGCTCCCCGGATGGCGCAGAGTGCAAACTGACCCAGGAGGAAGGGCACAAGCCCGAGCTTGTTGACTGGGAGTGGTGTCGGAGCAAGTCTGAAAGGACCCCGCGACAGGTGAGCGTGTTCAGAAGTGGTTTAGAGCTGCTTCATCAACGTGGCATCTAAACCATATTCCTGTGCGCTATTTGTAATGAAATCGTAAACCCAAGGTAATGATTTTGTTATATAGTCCACAAAGGAACGACTGGGGCAAACCTCAAGCTTCATGATGTTGGAGCTTCATTATTAATATCACACGTGTATGAACTCCCTCTATTGGCAATTTTAACGGAGTTGGTAATCTAAGAACATAAGAATTAGGAGCAGGGGTAAGCCATACGGCTTTCGAGCCTGTTCCACCATTCAATAAGATCATGGCTGATCTTCGACCTCAACTCCACTTTCCCGCCCGATTCCCATATCCCTTGATTCCCCTAGAGTCCAAAAATCTATCTATCTCAGCCTTGAATATACTCAACGACTCAGCATCCACAGACCTCTGGTGTAGAGAATTTCAAAGATTCACAACCCTCTGAGTGAAGAAATTCCTCCTCATCTCAGTCTTAAATGGCCTACCCCTTATCCTGAGACTGTGACCCCTGGTTCTTGACTCTCCAGCTAGAGGGAAACAACCTCTCAGCATCTACCCTGTCAATCCCCCTCAGAATCTTGTATGCTTCAATGAGATCACCTCTCATTGTTCTAAACTCCAGAGAGTATAGGCCCAATCTACTCAATCCCTGCTCATAGGACAACCCTCTTTAAATAATCTCTTTATTTAAAAGGATTACGGCGTTTACTAAAACAACACAAAGTACTTTCCTATGAACTACCTCAATGTTGTTAATATTAGTAATGCACAGCAGCATCTCAACTGCATTATTGGGGAAGTTTTCGGACTTTGTAGGTATATTTGATTTGCTTTGGGAACTCCGACTGTGGCGGCCCTTCTGTTTTCCGAGTGATACTGTAACTCTGTGATTTCCCCACCCTCCCCCAATTTTCCCTTCTTTTCTGAAGGAGTTCCGTTTCACAGGCACTGCCGGCACCCAAGTGCCGGTGTGAGCCCAGACAGTGAGTATTGGTAGGCTATTCAACAATTAAGGCATCACACTTTTTTCCCACTGCTCGTAAGCACACAGATTCTCAGATGCGTGCGCACATACACACACACACTTTCTACCAGGAGTCATTGAACAGTGAGCTGGAGCAGGATACTGTAAAAGATCCCATGGCAGGGGAGTTCTCCCCAGTGTCCCAGCCAAAGTTGATCCCTCAACCAACATCACTAAAAGAGTACCGAGGGAGTGCTGCACTGTCAGAGGTGCCATCCTTCAGATGGGACGTTAAACCGAGGCCCCGCCTGCCCTCTCAGGTGGACATAAAAGATCCCACGGCACTCGTTGAAACAGATTATCTGGTCATTATCACATTGCTGTTTGTGGGAGCTTGCTGTGCACAAATTGGCTGCCGCGTTTCCCACATTACAACAGTGACTACAATTCAAAAAGTACCTCATTGGCTGTAAAGAGCTTTGGGACGTCCTGGGGTTGTGAAACGTGCTGTGTATATATGCAAGTTCTTTCTTTCTTTGTGACGGCACTTCGGTCACTCAGACCAAATCATGAGCTGCATTTATTAACTCCCCGCCCCCCACCACACCCGGTAAATCAAAAAGGAAACAGTTTACTGGTGAGGACATTTTTAAGTTTCCCTACCCGCTGGATGATATTTCTGTGCGCCCTAGGCGACATATCTGTTGGAAATTAAGAGATATTTGTTTCTGAGTGATGTCACTCCAGTATTTGATATTAAACTGGAGATTTTTATGCATCTTGGGAGTTGACAACCTGCTCTGGCAAGTGTAGTTTTAATAGCACTCGGAAGGAAACTGCAATAAATTGGCTTGAAAAAAATACATGCTGGAAAGAGACAGGGAGTTTTTACATTCTGTTCAATGCTTTACTTGCATTTTATGTTTGGAATGGGAATTGATTTTAAAATTCTCAGCCTTGTGTTCAAATCCCTCCGTGGCCTCGCCCCTCCCTATCTCTGTAACCTCCTCCAGCCCTACAACCCTCCGAGCTATCGGCACTAATCCAATTCTGGCCTCTTGCGCATCCCCGATTGCCTTCGCCCCTTCCATTGGTGGCCGTTCCTGCAGCTGCCTTGGCCCTAAGCTCTGGAATTCCCTCCCTGAACCTCGCCCCCTCTCTCTCCTCCTTTGAGACGTGCCTTACACCCTAACTCTGACTAAGCTTTTCGTCACCTGTTCTAATATCTCCTTCTGCGGCTCGTTGTCAAATTTTGTTTGATAATCGCTCCTGTGAAGCACCTTGGGACGTTTTACTATCTTAAAGAAGCTGCGTAAAAACAAGTTATTGTCGTTCTTCATGGATAGACCTCGATTTACCTTCCTCAAAGGTTCAGTTCAAAAATGCATTGCTCAATTAGCAACTGAGATTTACAGACATAGGAAGGTCTCAGATTCAATCCCCGACCTGAGAGCTAACTGATCTCAGCGGGAACAGCAGCTGGGGAGCTGCAATTAGCCTCGGTGCCCCAGGACTAGGGAAGGGGAGATCAGCCAGGGTTCTCTCTCTTGTTCATTATCCAACAACTCCTCCTGCAAAGTATGTCCTGCGGAGACTTTGGGTGAGGACAGCGTCGAGCTTGGCTGTGATACCTGCCACAGTCGAATAGGTGATGACAGTCACTTCCTGGGCACACACATGAAAAATACCTCCTTGGGGGCAAGGTACCAGTGCCAATGGAACTGTAGCCCATCAAGAGTCAGAACTTTTAGGAGAGTAAGTGTCAAAACTGTTACAGCACTGGAGGAGCCATTCTGTCCAACAAGTCTGTGCTGGCTTTTTGCCAGAGCAATTCAAAACTAATCCCATTGCCCTGCCCTCTCCCCATTTCCCTGTTTTGTCCTCAGACATCCAAAACTCTGCTGCCCATATCCTAACTCACACCAAATCCCGTTCACCTGTCACCCCTGTGCTCGCTGACCTAAATTGACCTAAATTATTTGAATTGTAAAATTTACAAAATCTGACACCGAGCCACATAAGGCGATATTAGGGCAGGTGACCAAAAGTTTGGTCAAAGAGGTAACTTTTAAGAAGCATCTTAAAGGAGGAGAGAGAGGTAGAGAGGTTTATCACAGAATCCCCACAGTGCAGATAGAGGCCATTTCGGCCCATCGAGCCTGCACCGACACATATCCCACCCTATCCCCGCAAATTTAATCCCCCTAACACTAAGGGTCAATTTATCATAGCCAAATCAACCTAACCCGCACATCTTTGGACTGTGGGAGGAAACCGGAGCACCCGGAGGAAACCCACACAGACACGGGGAGAATGTGCAAACTCCACACAGACAGTCACCCGAGGCCGGATTACGAACCCGGGTCCCTGGCGCTGTGAAGCAACAGTGCTAACCACTATGCCACCGTGTTTAGGGAGGTAATTTCAGAGCTCAGGGCCCAGGCAGCTGAAGGCACGGTCGCCAATGGTGGAGCGATTAAAATCAGGGATGTGCAAGAAGCCAGAATTGGAGGAGCGCAGATATCTCAGACGGTTGTAGTGCTAGCGGAGGTTACAGAGAAAGGGAGAGGGACGAGGCCATGAAGGGATTTGAAAGCAAGGATGAGAATTTTAAAATTGAGGCGTTGCTGGACTGGGAACCAATGTAGCTCAGAGAGCACAGGGGTGATGAAGCAAATGGGACTTGGCTCCTTCTGATCTGTAAATGTTCAGTTTTGGCACTTACTCTCCTAAAAGTTCTGACTCTTGCTGGGCTACAGTTCCATTGGCACTGGTACCTTGCCCAAGGAGCCATTCTTCATGTGTGTGCGCCAAGCAAGTGACTATCATCAAGCTATTCGACTGTGGCAGGTATCTCAGCCAAGCTCGAAGCTGTCCTCACCCAAAGTCTATGCAGGACATACTTTGCAGGAGGAGTTGTTGGCTAATGAACAAGAGAGAGAACCCTGGCTGATCTCCCCTTCCCTAGTCCTGGGGCACTGAGGCTAATTGCAGCTCCCCAGCTGCTGTTCCCGCTGAGATCAGTTACCTTTCTGGTCGGGGATCGAATCTGGGACCTTCCCATGTCTGTAAACATCTGTAATCAAGCAATGCATTTCTGAACTGAACCTTTGGGGAAGTTAAATCGAGGTCTATCCAGGAGGGAATTCCCTCCCTAAACCTCTCCGCATCTCAACCTCCCTCTCCTCCTTTAAGATGTTCCTTAAAACCCACTTCATTGACCAAGCTTTTGTTCCCCTGTCCTAATATCTGCTTATGTGGCTCGCTGTCAGATTTTGTTTGATAATCGCTCCTGTGAAGCGCCTTGGGATGTTTTAGCACGTGAAAGGCGCTATATAAATGCAAGTTGCTGTTATTCTTTATTCAATTTTGCCTTAAAAGACATAGGGGGAAAAATTCAGTTGGTTGCGCCTCCCGTTAGCGCCTTAAGAGGGCGCTAATGGGGCGCAAAGCATCTAGCGCCCAGGCGCGGCGAAGTTTGCGCCGCTCACGAAATTAACTAGACATTTTGCGGCGGCGCTAAACACTACCACCATGATCTCCTGCGCCGGCAGATCGTGACGTCAGTCGAGTGCGCAACGCCCCAGTATCGCCCCGGAGCGGATATTGAGTGGCGCGCCCTGCCTTACCGCCTGACACTAGCAACGACAGTTTGAGTGGAGCGTTCTGCAGTCATGAAGGGAAAGGGGGAGCGCTATTTAAAGGTGACCGCTTCCTGCCTTTTATTGTTGGTGCCATTTTTGAACTACACATTCTGAGAGAGAGAGAGAGAGAGACTTCTGGAGAGTTTCAACGTTGTGTGAAGGAGTTTTGGGTACTGAGCAGCACTTTGTAGGTTCATTTTGATTTGCCATTCCTTGTATCGATTTAGAAGAGACTGTGGGGGCTGCACTCTGAGCTCTTTGCCTGGTACTCTCCATTGTTCTTTCCAGCAGATTTGATGTGCCGGTCTCTCCAGGCCGAGATTCAAGGCTGCAATTAGCAGGATGTGGATGGAAAGTGAGATTAACCATCCCCTTTAAGACCTGGCCCATGCCATTGTGTGTGTGTTCCATTGCTGACTGACATTACATGAGCTTCGCCAGCGCTCTGAGGTAGCGCCTCGCTCCTCGGCCTTTGCGCCTTAAGACAGGTGTGAAGCGCCTGATTTAGCGCTCCAATCACCTCCAGGGGCGATAAAAGTCAAGTTTGCAGTCGCTGGCGATAATTAGTGCCAGGCGCTAATCTTTGCGCCCGGCCGATAATTGCGCCCCAAATGGGGCGATACTGAATTTCTCCCCCATAATGGTCCCTGCTCGAACAGCAACTGCCTAAAGACATTTCTCCCGTACTCTCTCCTTACTCTGTGCGACAATTTTCAATCAATGACTGCCTTGTCAGTAACTCCCCAGCCAGGGGAATGACTTTCCCTATGCACTCTACCAAATCCTTCTGGGGGAGAAATTCCCCTCCTTTGCGCCTCTCGTGGGGGGGCGTTAACAGGGTGCAAAGGCCTATTCGCCCGGGCGCGGCGCTGACCTTGCCTCCCGCCAAATTCGGCGGGAGGTTAGCGGCGGCGCTACATGGTTGCGCCCCCCCATCTCCTACGCCCGGAGATCATGACGTCATCTCCGGGCGCATCGCTCTGGTAGCGGCCCCGGGCGTAAAAAAATTCCCCTTCGCCCCCCTTGCAGCAGCGCCGGGCGACGGCAGTGACTGCTGCAGGGGGACGCGAGCAGGGCGGCCGGCCGCTAGCGGGGTGTCATGTAAAGGTGAGGTGGCCGGCCGCCCTGAAAAAAACACCGGATTTTTAAAAGCTTTTTCTTTGCGCCTCCGGGCGCGGGGTCCGTGCCGCGATCGATCAGCCCGGCACGCTGCTAATCGCGCAGCACCCCCGCTCCCCGGTGGTCCAGGTAAGTTTTTTTTTAAAAACTGCAGAGTTTGCAGTGTGGGGCCCTTCTCTTCAATTCAGGGAAGAGATGCCTAAAAAAAAAGACCCGCCAACATTGCACTTGAATTTTTGTTTTTAATCACTTGGATGCTCGTACTGCTGTCAAAAGCAATAAATTGAAAAGGTATCTGTCAAAAGGCCTGCGGCAACAGAACTGGAATAAGAATACATCATTGTCACATTGTGCATGGCTGGAGGAAGAGTCGAGTGCCTGTCAGTTTGCATGAGTGATGACAGCTGAGCAATGTTTATAAAAAAATTATAAATCCACGCAAAGGATCAGTCCAAACCTTTCTGTTTCCATACAGTGCGTCTAAGAATCTGATTTTTTTCCTGTGCATGTTCTCATCCACTCTGTAAAAATCCTTATTCGTACCAGCTTGTTGTCTGATCACTCTGGGCAAAGATCACAGGCGAACAACTGAGTCAGATCAACTCTGCTCTATCATCGAAACAGTACCAGGAGATTGTCTTGCCTGGTCTGCTTGTTGAAGGTAATACTGGTAGATGAGGAAGCAGGAATATTTATCAGTAGTTTACAAACCATTTGGATCAATTTTAGCTCTAACGCCTGCAATAAATCAGGCTGCCCAAATCCCACATGCTAAACGTTCTTTTGGGCTCTGTACAGCACAGAAGGGAGGCCATTCGGCCCATCGTGCCTGTGCCGGCTCTTTGAAAGAGCTCTCCAATTAGACCCACTCCCCCCTGCTCTTTCCCCGTAGCCCTGCAAATTTTACCTGCTTCAAGTATTTATCCAGTTCCCTTTTGTATGTTACTATTGAACCTGCATAGTTTCAGAATAAAGGGTTGCCCTTTTAGAACTGAGATAAGGAGGAATTTCTTCTCTCAGAGGGTTGTAAATCTGTGGAATTCTCTGCCCCAGAGAGCCGTGGAGGCTGGGTCATTAAATACAGTTAAGGTGGAGATAGACAGATTTTTGCAAGTTAAGGGAGTGAAGGGTTATGGGGAGCAGGCAGGGAAGTGGAGTTGAGGTAGAAGATCAGCCATGATCTTATTGAATGGCGGAGCGGGCTCGAGTGGCCAAGTGGCCTACTCCCGCTCCTATTTCTTATGATCTTATGTTCCACCGCCCTTTCAGGCAGCACATTCCAGATCACAACAACTCGCTGCGTAAAAGAATGCTCCGCATCTCCCCCTCTGGTTCTTTTGCCAATTATCTTAAATCTGTGTCCTCTGGTTCCTGACCCTCCTGCCAGTGGAAACAGTTTCTCCCGATCTACTCTATCAAAACCTCTCATAATTTTGAACACCTCTATTAAATTTCCCGTAAACCTTCTGTGCTCCAAGAAGAACAGCCCGAGGTCATATAGACTGTCCTCTTCCCACAGAAAGCAGAGTGAAACATTATTTTCCATTTTTAGTTCATAAAGAAAAAGTAGTTCAAAAATACACAGTTTGTTATATTTTAAGAAATAAGGAAAGAACTTGCTGTAATGTAGGGAAATTTGCACACAGCAAGGTCCCACAAACAGCAATTAAATAAATGTCTCAGTGATGTTGGTTGAGGGACACCGGGAGAACTCCCCCGCTCTTTCCCCATATCCTTACAATTTTTTCTCCCTCAGGTATTTATTCAATTCCTTTTTGAATCTCCTTAAGCGATGAAATTTAAAGATAGAGAAAGAAACAGAGCGAACAACATAGGGGGAAATAGGGTGAATTCGAGTCAAATTAGCAACAGAAAGAGAAATAAAGAGAGGGAAAGAAAGGTTGGTTTAAGAGAAGGAGAGAAAAAAGATTCAGAAAAGAAAAGTAAGAAAAGAATTAAACCAGTTAAAATGTAAAAAAATCTCTCGGAATGATTTACGACCTGCAGGAGTGAGACTCTACAGTTCCAATTGTTCTCTTGCTGGGCCTCCCCTCCAGTGGCACATTAGGACTACAAATCATGTCATTAACAGGGTCCTTACAGCACAAAATACCAGTCCTAAATGTTTGTGGGGGGATTCATTCGTATTTACAGCGCGAATGCAGCAATTTCTTGACACTCGCGGGGTGGTTGAGGGCGAGCTGCGGTTTTTGCGAGGCTAATGGCGGAGCGGCACAAATCGTCCAGCTATCTGTGCTGATTAGCAACTCACGCCGTATTTCATCCTGGCCGCAGGTTGCGGGGATTTCCTACGCACTAATAGCGACATGCGCCGTGAAACTCCCCGTTACTTTCCCAGCAAATTCAGGGGCTACGAGTTACCAGGGTCAGAAATATAGCAGGGATCGCGCTCGCAAACTTGCTGGAGACAGCAGCAGTCAGAGAAAACCTTCCCACCTTGTTTACAAAGTCGCAGACACGTAACGACCAGAGGGAAATCTTCTCTCCTGGTGATTTTGCCAGGTAGGATTGAGAAAGAAGAAAAGAAAGAACTCGTATTTCTATAGCGCCGTTCACAACCACCGGATGTCCCAAAGTGCTTTACAGCCAATGAAGTACTTTCTGAAGTGTAGTCACTGTTGTAATGTAGGAAACGCAGCAGCCAAATTGTGCACGGCAAGCTCCCACAGACAGCAATGACAATGACCAGATAATCTGTTTTTGTTATGTTGGTTGAGGGATAAATATTGGCCAGGACACCGGGGAGAACTGCCCTGCTCTTCTTCGAAATAGTGGCCGTGGGATCTTTTACATCCCCCTGAGAGGGCAGACGGGGCCTCGGTTTAGCATCTCATCCGAAAGACGGCACCTCCGACAGTGCAGCGCTCCCTCAGCACTGCACTGGAGCGTCAGCCTAGATTTATGTGCTCAAGTCTCTGAAGTGGGACATGAACCCACGACCTTCTGACTCAGAGGTGAGAGTGCCGCCCACTGAGCCACTACTGACACAAATTGGAAAGGGACATCATTGTTAAAACTAATAGCTTTTTTTCGCCTTGACCCTAGAGATTTGCGAACTGAAAGAAGAAAGCTAATACGAGATGAATAGGTCCACACAGCAGTGAAGCGTTCTAATTGGCTTCAGCTAACGCAGTTAGACAGATAGCTGTTCCTGGCTTCCAGGCTCCTCAGGTCGTTGTCATGCACTATTGACAGCATTTCCCCCCCGGAGACAGGCAGTCAGCGAGCCATTCTGTTGGCGTCAGGCGGTTGATCTCCAGAAACCCCTCGTCGACGCCCTCACCTTGGCATTCAGGATGCGGAGCAGCTGCCAGGCACCATGCGGCAGAAACAGAGCCATCTTGACCCCTCGGTGGGGCATGTGTCATTGCTGCCCTTCTAAATCATTTGTTGCTGCATGAACGAGAGCTGTCAGCTCGTTAAGTCTCCACTCCGCAGAGACTCCACTGCTCAGTACAACTGCTGAAATATTAAACGTGGGAGAAGAAATGGAAACTTAAGGGGAAAAAAAATCACAAAGACCTGAATAAACAGAACAAAAAACAGCTTGAATAATACATGACATTGAACGGTAGTGCTAAATGCCAGCTTAGCTCAGTTGGCAGCATTCTTGCCTTTGAGTTAGACGGTTCAAGCCCTGTTACAGACTTGCGCGCATGATCTAGGCTGGTGCTTTAGGAAAGGACTGAGGGAGTAGCACTCTGCTGGAAGAGCTGCCTTTTGGATGTGACGTTAAGCTGGGACCTGATCTGCCCCCTGTCAGCTCGATGCAAAAGAGCGCACGGCATACTTGAAGAACGAGGGAAGTTTTCCTGATGGCTCGGCCAACATTCCTCCCCCAACTCTCAGGGCCAGAAATCAAAGGCCTCGATATTAACCCCCTCCCCCCCATGATGGGCGGGAGATGATTAAAGAGTTAAATAAGGGGACACGTCATCAACACACCCACTGTCTTTTTTTATGGCAGTGCATATCAGGGTGTCCGAGTTTCCCACCATGGCGGGACTATTAATTCACATATTTAAGTCGGCCTCCCACCATGCAATTGGGAGCCCAATTTAACATTGACTGCTGCTGCGTGGGTTTCCCAGGGGTTGGGAAACAATGGTATAGCTACTGTTAGGGGGGCCTATAAACTACTCCCACCACTGTTTCTTGCCCCTTGTTATTTCTTATCTCCACCTATACTGATTCTACTTCCTGATCTTCTGAGCCAAGATACTTTCTCACTACTGTCCTTGCGTAATCCTTAATTATCAGGGCTACCCCACCGCCCTCCTGGTCCAGTCTGCCTTTCTTTTTGATACGTCAAGTACCCTGGAACTTCACGGGATTATCCTTTTAATTCCTTCAAGCAAGAGCTGGACCTGTTTCTGGCTAGGGCAGACATCACCTCTTACAAGTGGTAGTCTCCACAGGAAATTCAGGGCCAGAGTGATCTCCTGGACTAGTTTCGATCGCCTAGATGGGTCGGGAGGAATTTCCCAGATTTTTTCCCCCAAATTTGCCTGGGTTTTTAGCCTCTCCCAGGACGGCATTGTGTAGGGTGTAGTGTCTATATTGTGATACACAAGGTATCACAATTATGTGGGACAGGATGGATGGACCAGAGGGTCTTTACCTGTCCGTCATTGATCGTCTGTACTTCTGGTTCCAAAATCCATGTCAAACCAAATAGATTAAATTATGTATCTCATCTTTGACAGGCCCTCAAGGTCCTAAATCTCCATCCCTCTCCCTGGCCACTGTCTGAGGCTGAACCAGACCGTTCGCTACCTTGGGTCCTATTTGACTCGGATCTGAGCTTCTGTCCCCATATGCTCACCATCACCAAGACTACCTACTTCCACCTCCATAACATCGCCTGTCTCCACCCCTGCCTCAGCTCATCTGTTGCTGAAACCCTCATTCGTGCAATTATTACCTCTACACTCAACTATTCCAAAGCTCTCCTGGCTGGCTTCCCACCTTGCGCACTTGGTAAATTTGAACTCATCTAAAACTCTGCTGCCCATGTCCTAACTCGCACCAAGTCCCGTTCACACATCAGTCAACCTTCAGTGCTCCATTATTCATGTGTGGCTATTTTACCATGGAGTGCATCACAGCCAGCTCCTGTGCTCAACCCCATGGTGATAACTCAGTGGGTATTGCAGGCTAGCAATCAGCAGCAGCATTCAGCACAGGTCGGGGATTGAACCTGGGACCTTGCTGGACTGCATGACTCAGCTACTCTCTGGATGGGCTCACCGAGCCACCCGGGGAGCCCTTAGGCAGTCTATTTTTCTTATTGGCCCAGATTTTGCTGCCAAAATAACGGCGCCTTTAATGGCGCTCACCGTTACTCATGTGTAAATCATGCAGCAACTTGTGGCGAGGACGAGATACCCCGTGAGCTGCGACTCGCCACAAGCTGCTGGACGATTTGCGCCACTCCGCCGTTAGCCTGTGCTGTAACATTCTACGTAATTCTAACAACAATTTTGGTGACTGACGGGTTTGTAATGAGGAAAACGTCTTGCTCTGTTGTCAAAGAACTTCCAGCATTAACTTTGATTTTCTTTCCTTGTCCCTGCCTCCAGCGACCAGGTGGGTTGTCTATCCCGCTGTGCGCCTTTCAGGGAATGGTCTCGCTACACGCCCCAACGACCGGCAAGACCCTCTCCTTGTCCACGTACGAAATCAGCAGCGAGGGGCGGAAGATAACGCCGGTGGCCAAGAAGGTGGAGGTATACCGCTCCAAGAGCGTGGGCCACGAGCCCAGTGCCGAGGACTCCCCGGGCAGCCTGGCCGACACCAGCGTCAAAATCCACCTGGAGGTGCTGGAGATCTGCGAGAACGAGGAGGCGCTGGACACCGTGTCCATCGTCAGCAACATCAGCCAGTCCTCGGCGCACGCCCGCTCGCCATCGCTGCGCTACTCGCGGCGCGAGAACCGTTTCATCTCGGTGGACCTGGCGGAATCGGCCTCCTACTCGCTGCTCATCCCCACCAACCACTCCAGCAGCGACATCAACATCTCGATCCCGGACACGGTGGAGGCTCACAGGCAGAACAGCCGTAAACAGCACCACGACAGATCTGGCTATCAGGAAGAGATAC
The DNA here is from genome assembly GCA_030390025.1 of Squalus acanthias. Classification (NCBI taxonomy): domain Eukaryota; kingdom Metazoa; phylum Chordata; class Chondrichthyes; order Squaliformes; family Squalidae; genus Squalus; species Squalus acanthias. Next base: position 11,318,831 of record CM059429.1, read on the forward strand.
AGCTCCTGAACGAAGCCTACAGGAAACAAGAGGAAATATCTAATAACTGCTGAAGGGTGCGGGAACCAGTATTTCTCGTGTGTCAGTTGTCACAGGGCACGTGTGCGTGTGTGTGTGTGTGTGTGTGTGTGTGGTGCACTTTCTACAGCTCACCACATCATACCAGTGATGAGAGTTCAAAGTGAGATCCGGATCTGAAGGTCAATTTCAAAATACCCAACTTTGCTCCAATCTGGGTGACTTCCATTCAGATTCGCTTCGTGCTTAAAGAAAGATGAGATGTACACACATTTACTGTATCCTGCCATTTCCGTGTACATTTGCAGAGAGATAGTTTCTCCTGCTCGATATTTTGTGGGCTTGAGTTTCCTTTGCATTTGCGCTCAGATACAACCTTAATCTGGGCGCAAACCATTTACGTGGCTTAAAAGATGGCGGAATTTTGGACACAAGCGATTAATGTGCGTAACTGCAATGTGACCAAGTCTCCTCAATCTTTTTCATCTGTCCATCAAACCTTCCCTCAGAACGAATCTCCCACACAAAACTGGCCACGCCCCTGACTCTCGAACGTGGGTATCCTCCAATTGTACTTATTTGGGGGGAGGTCCCTCAACATTGCGACCAGATTTTTCAGGCGCTACAGGAAACAAAGTCATTTTTTTGGTCTTTAATTGAAATTTCTTGCGTTTTTTCTTCATTTATCTTCACTGAGACCTGCTCTGTATTATTTGTTTCCTTTCCTGCATTCTTTCTGCATAAGCCACTATGTATTACTCACATTCAAAATTTGAATCACAGAAAGTTAGCATTCAGGTATAGCAAGCAATTAGGAAGGCAAATGGCATGTTGGCCTTTATTGCAAGGGTGTTGGAGTACAAGAGTAAGGAAGTCTTACTACAGTTGTACAGGGCTTTGGTGAGACCACACTTGGAGTACTGAGCACAGTTTTGACCTCCTTATCTGAGAAAGGACATACATGTCTTAGAGACGGTGCAACGAAGGTTCACTAGATTGATCCCTGGGACGAGAGGATTGTCCTATGAGAAGAGATTGAGTAGATTAGGCCTACACTCTCTGGATTTTAGAAGAATGAGATCTGATCTCATTGAAACATATAAGATTCTGAAGGGGATTGACAGGGTAGATGCTGAGAGGTTGTATCCCCTGGCTGAAGAGTCTAGAACTAGGGGGCATAGTCTCAGGATAAGAAGTCGGCCATTTAAGACTGAGATGAGGAGGAATTTCTTCACTCAGAGGGTTGTGAATCTTTGGAATTCTCTGTCCCAGAGGGCTGTGCATGCTGAGTCGTTGAGTATATTCAAGGCTGAGATCGATAGATTCTTGGGCACTAAGGGAATCAAGGGATATGGGGATCGGGCGGGAAAGTGGAGTTTAGGTCGAAGATCAGCCATGATCTTATTGAATGGCAGAGCAGGCTCGAGGGACCATATGGCCTACTCCTGCTCTTAATTCTTATGTTCTTATATTCCCCAATTGCAGGTTCTTAAACATGGTCGGCGTGAAACTGGACATGGGTGGTGACATAAACAGCCGGTATTGCATCGGTCGCTCGTTATACGCCCCGCCCCACACTCTGTTCCATTGACTTCAATCAAACTGAATATCGGACGTGTCGTATAACGGGCGGCAACTGCGATTCTGCCTGCTTGGCATGCCAACCCGTGTCCAATTTCACCTCCAACATGTCTGATATGCAAGGATGATGGTGAATGAACTGAAACTTACATTTTAAGAGTCAAAGAAGAAATATACTGGTTTGGTTACAGCCTTTCCTTGGGCCCCGATTCTTTACACTGTTTTATGCCCAATTACACCCATTTTAAGTTTGGGGATAATCTAATGAGATTAGGTGGATACTGGGCATAAGTTAACATTGGAAAAATGAGGACGACATTTGGCTCATTTTCGGGTCTGTCTTCTGGGTTGCGCCCAAGGAAGAAACTCCAGGCCTCTGTGTTTTGCCACTTGTCTTCTGCTGTACTATAGCTGATGGGTAAGCAGCCGCTGTCTGTGGATAAAGTCTCAGTAACCAGCCTCTTCGAAATGACTGGATTTTTGTTTTAATTCCTTGTAGTGTCATCTATCTCTGGCAGTCAAGTATGGGGTGGGGAAAACCCTTAGGAACATAGTAACATTGGAACAGGAGCAGGCCATTCAGCCCCTTGAGCCTGTTCCACCATTCAGTTAGATCATGGCTGATCGGTATCTTAACTCCATTTACCCGCCTTTGATTCATATCCCTCAATACCCTTGCCTAACAAAAATCTATCAATCTCAGCTTTGAAAGTTACAATTGACTTAGCTTTTTGGGGAGAGAGTTCCAGATTTCCACAACATTTTGTGTGAAGAAGTGCTGTCTGACATCACCCCTGAACGGCTTAGCTCGAATTTTAAGGTTATGCCCCCTTGTTCAGGACTCTGCCACCAGAGGAAATAATTCCTCAATGTCTACCCTGTCAACTCCTTTAATCATATTCCCAAATATCTCCATTGACAATTAAAGCTGACTTCACTCAAATACAGCAGCAAACACTCAAATTCCACCCCTCCATACATTGGCACCTACTTGCAGTAAAACATTCCATGAACCAGCACAATCAGGCAGTGTTTTAGGATGCAGTTTTAAAAAAACAAAATTTAGCATTAACCAATTTAGGAGTGGTAACCTGGTGCAGTTTTATTAATACAGCTGAAAATGGGTTTATCACCAAAAATAAGCATTTTTAATCAGCGTGTCTAGTCCACCACCTGTGAGTAACCTGATTTGAAACAACTGAAAATGACTTTTACAAACTATGCAGCACCATTTATTAGTTTCATTGGTGTGCAGTAGTCAGTTGCTTCGTAAAGTAAATTTTTTAAAGATTTAAAAGCTTTTAAAAGGTGCCCTTCCGCCTAAAAAAAAATGTTTAATTTTAAGAGCCTCCTCGAAGGCCCGCAGACAGGCGCAATTAGCGGAAACTCGCCACAGTGATTCATTCGATCGGGGTCATGGCCAGTTTTGTGGGCGGGGCCAACTTCCAGCGCGATGCTTTTTAAACCATTGGCAAAGATCGCGGAAACTCGATCTGCGCTGGACGTAGTTTGCGCTTGAAATTCCTCGATCTTTTGCGCTGGCTTGGCCGATTTTGGGGAAAACTAACGGGAACTCTGGGCCAAGTAGTTTTACAGATAAGGATTCATACAATCTTAATTAGAAGTTACAACTTGAAACGCAGAATGGCCAACTCTTCTGCTTCGGGAGACTGAGGGGTTAATAATCCATGGCCATCCTGCGTGGAGTCCTTCCAGTCGGCCTCGTGGTCTCCCCGTGGACTGTCTCTGGTCTCCCTGTGGACTGTCTCTGGTCTCCCGTGGACTGTCTCTGGTCTCCCTGTGGACTGTCTCTGGTCTCCCCGTGGACTGTCTCTGGTCTCCCCATGGACTGTCTCTGGTCTCCCCGTGGACTGTCTCTGGTCTCCCTGTGGACTGTCTCTGGTCTCCCCGTGGACTGTCTCTGGTCTCCCCGTGGACTGTCTCTGGTCTCCCTGTGGACTGTCTCTGGTCTCCCCGTGGACTGTCTCTGGTCTCCCCGTGGACTGTCTCTGGTCTCCCCGTGGACTGTCTCTGGTCTCCCCGTGGACTGTCTCTGGTCTCCCTGTGGACTGCCTCCTTCCTTCAGTTTATAACATACTTGCTGACAAAAAAAAGCTTTTCAGTAACTTTCTTCTATCGCTTTCCCATGGTTACACAGACTGATGCTACAGAAACAGCACCAGCCGTCCACGACGATTTCCCACAGTCTCTCAAGGCCTCCTTATCCGTAGCCTCCCAGAGAATCTGCATAGCACTTTTCAAATTTGACTGACCTTCCCAGCATGCCTTCTTGAACAGTCAGTTTAACCGTTCTTTTAACCAAACTCAGCTCCTTTAGTAAGTAATTAATCCAGGCTCCTTGTCAATCCTTTAGTTTCCTTAAATCTGGTATTGAAAAGTCCAAAAATCCTTCAGAGTGTAAACCAACGTGACCATTAGTATTGACTAGTTGCTATGAAGGACATTTCAGTTCTATCTTAGCTACAAACTGACCAAACCACCTGAAATGCTCAAGCTTCTGTTAAATAACGGAGAAAGGAGTTTAATCCAAATGCATTAAGTGTTCAGACACTAATATTTAACAATTTACCTTCTAGGCTTTACTGTTGAATTCTACAAAGCTTAATGTTCATCATAATGCAAGTGACTCTTCCAGTTAATAAAGGCCAGTTCCTTTTGGGTGAAGCACCTGGTCAAGGCTTCTTCACTTTGGAAAATGAGGAGACCCTGAGGTGACCTAACTAAAGTTGTCAAGGTTATGAAGGAGATCGACAAAGTTAGTCCGGGCAAATCATTCACTCTACTGAGTTACCATGGAATGCAAGCTTAAAATGAGAAAGCTAGGAGTAGGAAGAACTTAATATAAAATGCCACTTTATACTTGTATCGATGTTTTTTTTCTAAAATTAGTTAAGACAGGAATTTCACCCCCATTATTGAGGTAGAGTGAGAGGGTGTTTTACTCTGCATCCAGTCTGCATGGCAACTGACCTAAGATTGTTTGATGGGTGCCTAGTGGGTTCACAAGGTTGATTCCGGAGATGAAGGGGTTGTCTTATGAAGAAAGGTTGAGCAGGTTGGGCCTATACTCATTGGAGTTTAGAAGAATGAGAGGGGATCTTATTGAAACATATAAGATTCTGAAGGGGCTTGACAGGGTAGATGCAGAGAGGATGTTTCCCCTTGTGGGGAATCTAGAACTAGGGGGCATAGTTTCAGAATAAGAGGGTACCCATTTAAATCGAAATGAGGAGAAATTTCTTCTCTCAGAGAGTCGTGAATCTTTGGAATTCTCTTCCCCAGAGAGCTGTAGAGGCTGGGTCATTGAATATATTTAAGGTGGAGATAGACAGATTTTTGAAAGGTAAGGGAGTCAAGGGTTACGGGGAGCGGACAGGGAAGTGGAGTTGAGGCCAAGATCAGATCAGCCATGATCTTATTGTATGGCGGAGCAGGCTCAAGGGGCCAAATGATCTATTCCTGCTCTTATGTTCTTTTCATTCTTCAACATTTCCACCCTTTCACCTTTAAGAGCACAGTGTCGTCAAAGACATACTCAGGGGAGGACTTCCATTGTCGCTCTGTGTTGGCGATATCCTAAGTACTGGGGGAAAAGTTTCCCCTGCCATTATTAGTTAGCGATATACTTAGGTGGAGCACTCTCTAATACTAAGTACAAGGGCAAGACGTGCCCTGCAACTGTGTTGGAGAGGGTTCCACCCAAATATAGCCGGAAGATTTCCTCTGATCGCTATTTCAAGGGAAATTGTAAACACAACTTTTAAAACAGCTTGCCAATATCACTAAATGGAGATCGTAGAAAATCTTCCTACGACATTAATGTCACCAATAACCGTGGAAATCGTCCCAATGTATTTTTTTTAAACTGTGAATGTTGGCGAATTTTTAGCCTGTACTCTACTCAATTTTAGATTTCATCAGGTTAATAAAGCTTGACTAGTGAGAACTTCTTGAGTCGCTGCCAAGCTAATCGCGCGACAGCTGAAAAATGACCTTTGTGATGGCAATTTCATCACTTATACCTTTCACTGCCAGATATTTTGATGTATGTGCTGCCTGCCAGAATAAATGATGACCATGGACACATGCACTGAACCTAGCAGCGGTCTGTGAGATGGATCAGAGCCAGGATCTATCCCTCTTGTGACTCCGCACCATTGTATTGATGGAACTTGCCCCTCAACTGTTCCCCTCTCCTCCTACTGATGCTGGGAAAAGCCAAGTCACTTTGTGGTAGCTCGCACCAGTGGTCATCATGATTGATCTGTGAGCCTGGACAGTTAGCATTGGTAGACTATTTCAAAGCGGGGTGGATAGATTGCAGCCAAGCCTGGTCTGGTTTTCGCCTGATACGCGACCCCACCCAACCCCACCCCTCCGACCCACAGGTGCACGTTGCCAGAAGTTCATTGGACCTCCCGGCCCATGGATGCTGAGGCCAATTGCAGTACCAATATCGCCATCATTAACTCCGCACATACCTGGTCCTTTCCGGTCGATACGGCTCAGTTCCAGCCTCGGCAGTAGGCAGTAGGCTAACCATCGCACGGAGACTCTGCATCACTGGATATTGTTTCCTTCCCGTATCCAGCTGCAATTCGGGTTTATACTAAAGCATTCAAATGAAACGCTGAATATTTATTAGGTGGGCAATCCCGAAATGGTACCTTTTCGCCTTTGGATAATTGGCTGCAGTTTTTCATTTCAATGCTCAACAGCCCATGATTAATGTCAGCTGTGGCTCAGTGGGTAGCCTCTGAGTCAGAAGGTTGTGGGTTCAAGCCCCACTCCAGAGACTTTGAGCACATAATTAAGGCTGACACTCCAGGGCAGTACTGAGGGAGTGCTGCTCTGTCGGAGGTGCCGTCTTTCGGATGAGACGTTAAACCGAGGCCCCGTCTGCTCTCTCAGGTGGATGTAAAAGATCCCGTGGCACTATTTCGAAACAGAGCAGGGGAGTTATCCCCGGTGTCCCTGGCCAATGTTTATCCCTCAACCAACACCTAAAAAAAAAACCAAATATCTGTTCATTATCACATTGCTGTTTGTGGGTTTGTGTTGAAATTGGCTGCCGTGTCATTGGTTGTAAAGCGCTTTGGGACGTCCTGAGGTTGTGAAAGACGTTATATCAATGCAAGCAAGAGGGGGGAAGAGAGCGAGTGGGGGGGTGGGGGAAGAGATCGAGAGGAAGGAAAGTCTTTCGTCAGAATGAAATTGAAGGGCGGGGGGGAGCCGGTTAGTGCACAAGCGGAAAACCGCGGCCAATAAATGAAAGCGCGGAATCCATTACTGTCAGTGGTGAGCAATCGCTGATAATAAATTCCTTCCTCTTATATGAATGATTGCAGAGGAATTGACTATTTTTTAGCATTAAGCACTGGAGTGGAGTAGAACGTACGACTAGATTGATCATTGAAAAGCAACTTCACCCTCAAATTTCAATGCCAATTCAATGTGTAATTATGCCAGCTGAGTCTTGTTCACTGTAAGTTTACAAACATTGCCTCCTTTCCATAGTCTGTGCTATATCTATATTTGAACTGCTCCGTGGATCAAGTCTGAGCCATTCAGTGAATCTGTCGGAATGCTCTATTGTGATTTATCTCTGTCGGTTCATTGTTTTTTGTATGGTTTTAATTTTCCATTCTGTATAGATCTGTATGTAAAACGTGAATCTGTGGTACAGCTGCAAGCACAATTTGCCCCTCTGCTGTTTTGACTACTTAAATGTATTAAAAAAAAATAGAATATTCAGATTTTCTCTCTTGCGATTGATTTTTACGTCATGCTGTCAACGTTTGGAGTTTTGGTCGCTCAGTGTCGGTCCCAGGATTCCTCAATGTTGTCCGAGGATAAGATTGGCCCGTATTTTCCGATGCCTGCGGGTGGGTACGCGCTGTGTACACACCCGTAGGGACATCGGAAATGCCGGTTTCAGGCATGCACAGCGCATGCGCTGAAAACCGGCAATTCCGATCTGTCAAGAATGCTCTTGACAGATTGGACGCCTGCCCTGGAGAAGGGCCTCTGCGAGGGGAGAGTTCTGCTTTCTGCAGAACCTCCGCCTGCTGAAAACCCTTAGAAATCTTATGCCTGGTAAAAGCAGGCGTAAGGCCTGCTTTTATCAGCATAAGAGTTGAAAAAAGTTAAAAAAAATTCATTCATTTATCATTTAAAAATACTTTTAAAAAAGGTAAGTTTATTTTTAGCCCCGTAAAAAACTTTAATTGTTTTTTTCAAAAAATTACATTTTGTTTAAAATATTTAATTTATTGTAATTTCAACTCATTTTAAAAATGTGATTTTTTTTTTTTAAATGTATTTCGTGTTTTTGGGGTGATCTCCATTCATATATTTGACAGGTCTATCTATCAAGTGTATGAAGGGAGATTCCTTCTCCTATTGGCTCCCCATGTCCCACGTGATCCCAGGGACGCTTGCGAACCGCCTGCGCCTCTGGGATACCTGGGCCCTGCGCATTTCGAGTTGGAGAGGCCCAGGAGCGGAAGTGTCCGGACCTCGGGAGCCCTCAGGTAAGTCCATAGATTTTTTTCAGATCGGAGGCCTCCGCACGCAGGAAGCCTCCGATCGGAAAATACGGCCCATAATGTCTATCTGAAGGGGGAAAATATTGCAGGGCTACGGGGAAAGGGGCAGGGGAGTGGGACTAGCTGAGAGTTGGCATGGGCTCGAAGGGTCGAATGGCCTTCTTCCGTGCTGTAACCATCCTATGATTCTATGATGAAATTGGGTAGAAGCTGGATCCCACAGAAAGGGATTTTCACCATAGTCTCTGAGTCTCTGTATCTGGATTTGGTTGTGGCTTTCGTCCCTAATTGTCCACTTAGCTCATGTTGGCAACATTTTTGCCTGTGAGTTGATTGATTGTGTGTTTAACTTGCGTTACGAACTTGAGCAAATAAGCTAGGCTGATGCTTCACTGCAGTCATGAAGGAACGCTGCATTATGAGATCTGGGGCCATCCTTCGGTTGAGAAATCAAACTGAGATCTGTCCATCTGCTTAGGTGGATACTAAAGATTCCGTGGCACTATCTAAAGGGAGCGAGCAGTGTGGCAGGGGCTTGTCCTGAGGCTTTATATATAGAGGCATAGAGTACCAAAGCAAAGAAGTTATGCTAAACCTTTATAAATCATGGGTTAGGCCCCAGCTGGAGTATAGTGTCCAATTCTGGGCATCACACTTTAGGAAGGATGTCAAGGCCTTGGAGAGGGTGCGGAGGAGATTTACTGGAATGGTATCGGGGATGAGGGACTACAGTTATGTGGAGAGACTGGAGAAGCTGGGGTTGTTCTCCTTAGAGCAGAGATTTAATAGAGGTGTTGAAAATCATGAGGGGTTTTGAGAGAGTAAATAAGGAGAAACTGTTTCCACTTGTGGAAGTAACCAGAGGACACAATATAAGGTGATTGGAAAAAGAACCAGAGGTGAGATGAGGAGAAATTTTCTTATGCACTGAGTTGTTATGATCTGGAACGCAATGCCCGAAAGGGCGGTGGAATCAGATTCAATAGTAACTTTCAAAAGAGAATTGGATAAATACTTGGAGGAGAGAGAATTGCAGGGCTATGGGGAAAGAGCAGGGGAGTGGGATTAATTGGATAGCTCTTTCAGAGAGCCAGCACAGGCACGATGGGCTGAATGGTCTCCTTCCATGCTGTAAGATTCTACAGGAGCAAATTTTAACTCCCAAGAACAGGTGAGCTGGGCCGGGTGGGTCGATAAAATAATTGGTTTTAGATCGTGTCCGCATCTCGGCTCCAAACCGCTCACCTTTTGGGTTTAACGGAGGTGCTTTTGGATGACTGTGAGTAACCTACTCGCTGCGGTCGGGACCTTAATCAGTGCAGGCGGGTGGGGACTAAATGCAGCAATTAAAATCCTTAGAGGACGTTAATGAGGTCTTTTCAAATTGAATTTCACTGACCTTTAAACTTAACGTCTCCAGCACAGGTGCCCCCTCGATTGTTCCCCCTCCCCCCGCCCCCCCGGCGATCCAACCCCCTCCCCCCCACCCCCGCAAACGGACCCCCTCCTCCCCGCAATCCAACCCCCTCCCCCCGCGATCAGACACCCTCCCCCTGAGATCGGACCCCCTCCCCCCTGAAATCGGACCTTCTCCCCCACTGCAATCGGACCCCCCACCCTGCGACCGTACCCCCAAGGTCTGATGCCCGCCAATGCCCGTTGTCCGACTCACCTCCCAGCCTCCAATATCAAACTCCCCCGCAGAGAGGCCCCCCCCAGCCCCTGCTCCCCGACCTCACCCCCATGTCCAACTCACCTCCGCTCAGCTCCCCGCCTGCCTACCCACCCAACAATCTCTCAATCTGGCTGCGGCCGGGAATTCGATTCTTAAAATTTAAATCTGGTCTTACCGTTAAATTCGACAGGAGCTCCGAGGAACCTGAATTCCGAGGGTTTCCCGTCTGCTAAATCTCCCCCTCATTCCCTGCTCCCTTCGCTCCTTGCAGTTTTTATCGGGGCCGTATGATTCCATGAAATTCACCCATTTGGGATAACAAGCAAATCGTAAAACACCATTTTCTATGTTTATTTTGGACGGTTAAAATGGGAGATATATCTCACAATCACCTGCCCTTTCACAACTGGAATAAAAGTTAATCTTCAGGCTGCAGGAACAGAACGGTACAGCTGTTTCACACATCATTGTGAGCCAGAATGAACCATTCCCTCTAGCCTTATTTTACTTATGGTCTAATTGGACATCGCAACATGACTCAGAGATGGTGCATCGTTTTAGATCCGAATCATTTATTTAGATGACTAAAAAAAGATTTGCCAGACGGGTAGGCCTAAAATAAGACGAGCCCAGGGTAACCACCTGTAACTGATCTTCCAATCGACTTTTCCCTTATAAATACTTAATTCATGGAGACTGTGATTTATATTTAATGATTTAAACTTTTAAGTTGATCTCGTACTTCCTCTTACAAAAAGGGGCCCAGTGTGTTTCAATCAGGATTCCTGCCAAAGTCTGGATCGCTTGCTGGAATGGCAGCTATACGTCTGAGCGGCCCGTTCTTTCCCCTCTCATCAAGTCTGAGTTCAAGGACATCTGGGAACCATCGACATTCATCTGAATGAGGAATTGCAGAATGAAGCGTGAGACAGATTAGGCTATCGACCCGTAAGTCACTCCAGGGGTGTTGTGAACCATGAAAGCCAAGCTTGAGCAGTTTCTAGGTTCATTGGAATGGTCCTGCTCCCTTCCTGTTTCAGTTCAGGTCATTTGTTATTTTTTATTTGTTCTTGGAATGTGGGTGACACTGGCAAGGCCACATATCTTGCCTGTTCCTAGTTATACTGAGAAGGGGATAGTGGACCTTGTCCTTGAACCACGACAGTCCTTTTGGTAACAACACTCCCACAATGGTGGTAGCTGGAGAATGACAGGATTTGGACCCAACGACAATAAAGGAACGGCAACATCTTCATGCACAAGTTCGAGCAAGACTTCTTCGCTGCACAGGACCTCCAACCAACGCTATACACCAGATACATCGATGACATTTTCTTCCTATGGACCCACGGCGAAGAATCACTGAAAAGACTACACGATAACATCAACAAGTTCCATCCCACCATCAAACTCACCATGGACTACTCCTCAGAATCGGTTTCATTCTTGGACACACGAATCTCCATCAAAGACGGACACCTCAGCACTTCACTCTACCGCAAGCCCACAGACAACCTCATGATGCTCCACTTCTCCAGCTTCCACCCTAACCACGTTAAAGAAGCCATCCCCTATGGACAAGCCCTGCGAATACACAGTATCTGCTCAGACGAGGAAGAACGTGATGGACACCTACAGACGCTGAAAGACGCCCTCGTAAGAACGGGATATGACGCTCGACTCGTCGATCGACAGTTCCGACGGGCCACAGCGAAAAATCGCACAGACCTCCTCAGAAGATCAACACGGGACACAACCAACAGAGTACCCTACGTCGTCCAGTACTTCCCCGGAGCGGAGAAACTACGCCATGTTCTTCGCAGCCTTCAACATGTCATCGATGACGACGAACACTTCGCTAAGGCCATCCCCACGCCCCCACTACTTGCCTTCAAACAGCCGCCTAACCTCAAACAGACCATCGTTCGCAGCAAATTACCCAGCTTTCAGGAGAACAGCGACCACGACACCACACAACCCTGCCACGACAACCTCTGCAAGACATGCCAGATCATCAACACAGATACCATCATCACACGTGAGGACACCACGCACCAGGTACATGGTACAGACTCATGTGACTCGGCCAACGTTGTCTACCTCATACGTTGCAGGAAAGGATGCCCTGGAGCATGGTACATCGGCGAGACCATGCAGACACTGCGACAACGTATGAACGGACACCGCGCAACAATCGCCAGGCAGGAGTGTTCCCTCCCAGTCGGGGAACACTTCAGCAGTCAAGGACATTCAGCCTCCGATCTTCAGGTAAGCGTTCTCCAAGGCAGCCTTCGAGACACACGACAACGCAAAATCATCGAGCAGAAACTGATAGCCAAGTTCTGCACCCATGAGGACGGCCTCAACCAGGATCTTGGGTTCATGTCACGCTACATGTAACCCCACCTGACGTAGAGTCATCCAGACTCGAGTCGTCGTTGGCTCGTTCTCTCTACACAGATGCGGCCGGACCTGCTGTGATTTCCAGCAAAAAAAGTTTTTTGTTTTCCATACAGACACCAGCATCTGCCACATTGTCTTTGATGTAATGTTTTCCTGACTGACCTGTTTGGACACCATCCACACCTTTGATTGCCGTGATTATCTCTCTGCCGAGGTGTGATAAAGGGCAGTTGGAAAGATTAACTGTAATCATCTGGCAGTGTTCTCTGACTATATATGCTGTGCCTATATGCATCTCTTCACTTCACCTGATGAAGGAGCAGCGCTCCGAAAGCTTGTGATTTCAAATAAAGCTGTTGGACTATAACCTGGTGTTGTGCGACTTTTCACATTTGTCCACCCCAGTCCAACACCGGCATTTCCACATCATGTTAACAAGTAGTTAACAGGCAGTTAAGAGGATTATCCCCATTTTTCCACCAGAGGCGTGGGCTTCCCGACGCGAGCAGTGGGTCTGCGGGGGTCAGAGGGGTCCAAAAGTGGAGGTAAGCGATGGGTGCAATTGTGGAGAGGTCAGTATGTGAGGTGAGTGAAAAGTGATAGAAAATGTTTCCTTACCTTTGTTTCTTCCTGCAGGCTTCAACAGTTGGGGAACCGGAGACTCCTGCATCTCACCGGCAGAGATGACAGATGGCTGCTGCATTCTCCGATGCAACAGCCATCTAATTTCTGTTCACAAAAGAGGTTTGATGAGTCTTAAATACAAGGACTCATCAAACAACAGAGAATGTCAGTGTTTGACAGCTTCACAGATCTGTCAAACGATGACAATCCATCTGTCAAAAATTTTTGACAGATGAAATGTCATACGCTGACGTTCTCTGTAACCGGCTTCCCCTTAATTGGCCTGCTAAGCCCGCTGGGCGGGCTTAACAAGTTCAATCAAGGGAAAATAGCGTGGGTTGGCCACAAGTCGATGGAGGCGGGACTGAAACCCGACAAGCAGAAGTCCCGCCTCCAACGTGCCCCCATTGGCAAAATCACCCCAACGTTTCAGGTCGATGTCCCTTCGTCAGAACTGGAAAAAGTTAGAGATGTAACAGTTTTTAAGCAAGTGCAGGGGCCAGGGGAGGGGAGGAAAGAACAAAAGGGAAGTTCTGTGATAGGGTGGAAAGCAGGAGAGATTAAATGACAAAAGGATGCTGGTGCAAGGCGAAAGGAGATGGTGAAGAAACAAAAGATGGGTCTAGAAGAGGTGTAAATGGGAATAGCAGAATCATCAACAGCTGCCGTCCGGAAATGTGGTGGCAGAGGTTATGATCTGAAATCGTTGAACTCAATTTTGAGTCTGGAAAGCTCAGCCTCGAGAGAAAAGACACACACACACAGTTGGAAGAGACCGACTTTTTATCACAGCAGGGGGGTACCTTAAGGAATTTCAATTGCCAGTGTAGATAAGAGGAACGGTTTCCCTTGCAATAAAGATTGGGAGAGATAAGACATCAGGGGTGTACACAACAGGGGTTAACAACTAATAAACTAAACGACAGCAGTTGTGTCCACAGGATATATTCGGGGATGAGACTGGGGAATTAATAATGGGAAACAGGGAAATGGCAGAGACTTTGAACAAATATTTTGTATCTGTCTTCACGGTAGAAGACACTAAAAGCATCCCAATAATAGTTGATAATCAAGGGGTAAAAGTGAGGGAGGAACTTAAAACAATCACTATCACTAGAGAAAAAGTACTTGGCAAACTAACGTGAGTAAAGGTGGACAAGTCCCCTGGACCTGATGGTCTGCATCCTAAAAGAAGTGTCTGCAGAGATAGTGGATGCGTTGGTTGTGATCTACCAAAATTCCTTGGATTCTGGAAAGGTCCCAACGGAATGGAAAACCGCAAATGTAACGCCCGTATTCAAGAAAGGAGGGAGACAGAAAGCAGGAAACTATAGGCCAGTTAGCCTAATATCTGTCATTGGGAAAATGCTGGAGTCCATTATTAAGGAAGTAGTAGCAGGACATTTAGAAAATCATAATACAATCAAGCAGAGTCAACATGGTTTTATGAAAGGGAAATCGTGTTTGACAAATTTGCTGGAGTTCTTTGAGGATGTAACAAACAGGGTGGATAAAGGGGAACCAGTAGATGTAGTGTATTTGGATTTCCAGAAGGCATTCGATAAGGAGCCACATAAAAGGTTACTGCACAAGATAAGAGCTCACGGTGTTGGGGGTAATATATTAGATTGGATAGAGGATTGGCTAACTAACAGAAAGCAGAGAGTTGAGATAAATGGGTCATTTTCAGGTTGGCAAACTGTTACTAGTGGGGTGCCACAGGGATCAGTACTGGGGCTTCAACTACTTACAATCTATATTAATGACTTGGATGAAGGGACCGAGTGTAATGTAGCCAAATTTGCTGATGATACAAAGATAGGTGGGAAAGCAAGTTGTGAGGAGGACACAAAGAATCTGCAAAGGGATATGGATAGGTGAAGTGAGTGGGCAAAAATTTGGCAGATGGAGTATAATGTGGGAAAATGTGAGGTTATCCACTTTGGTAGGAAGAATAAAAAAGCAAAATATTATTTAAATGGAGAGAGACTACAGAATGCTGCGGTACAGAGGGATCTGGGTGTCCTCGTAAGTGAAACACATACAGTTAGCATGCAGGTACAGCAAGTAATTAAGAAGGCAAATGGAATGTTGGCCTTTATTGCAAGGGGGATGGAGTATAAAAGTAGGGAAGTCTTGCTACAACTATACAGGGCATTGGTGAGACCACACCTGGAGTACAGCGTGCAGTTTTGGTCTCTTTATTTAAAGAGGGATATACTTGCATTGGAGGCAGTTCAGAGAAGGTTCACTAAGTTGATTCCTGGGATGGAAGGGTTGTCTTATGAGGAAAGGTTGAGTAGGTTGGGCCTATACTCTTTGGAGTTTAGAAGAATGAGAGGGGATCTTATTGAAACATGTAAGATTCTGAGGGGGCTTGACAGGGTAGATGCAGAGAGGATGTTTCCCCTCGTGGGGGAATCTAGAACTAGGGGGCATAGTTTCAGAATAAGGGGGCGCCCACATTTAAAACAGAGATGAGGAGGAATTTCTTCTCTCAGAGGGTCGTGAATCTTTGGAATTCTCTACCCCAGAGAGCTGTGGAGGCGGGGTCATTGAATATAGTCAAGGTGGAGATAGACAGATTTTTGAAAAACAGGGTTATGGGGAGTGGGCAGGAAAGTGGAGTTGAGGCCAAAATCAGATCAGCCAAGAACTTATTGAATGGCGGAGCAGGCTCGAGGGGCCGAACGGCCTACTCCTGCTCCTATTTCTTATGTTCTCATGATACATGATACTCGCATTTGTCCTCGTAATGAAACATATAAAAATTCAACTTACTGAAGCTCAGTAGGAACGTTGACTATCTTCAAAGCGAGGTAACATGAACAAGCTTTTGCTAAGCAGCGCTGACGATTCCCGGGAAGCTCTTTACACATAAGTCTCTGGATGTAGGGCAGCGTGTCCTGCTCTGTATGTAGTCTTAAGCTGAATGTTTTGAAACAATAATAAATGCAGTTAATTGTCAGATATATTACAGTCTCTAGTTTTTCAAACCTGCTATTAAAAAAATAAAGGAATTATCATCCTCCAACACACTTCAGAAGTATATCACTGGCGATATTACGCTTGGGACAACCTGAGGACATGAAAGAACATAAGAACATAAGAAATAGGAGCAGGAGTAGGCCATTTGGCCCTTCGAGCCTGCTCCGCCATTCATTAAGATCATGGCTGATCTTCTACCTCATCTCCACTTTCCTGCACTATCCCCATATCCCTTGATTCCCTTAATATTCAATCTCTGTCTTAAATGTACTCAACGACTGAGCCTCCACAGCCCTCTGGGGTAGAGAATTCCAAAGATTCACCACCTTCTAAGTGAAGAAATTTCTCCTCATCTCAGTCCTAAATGGCCGACCCCTTATTCTGAGACTGTGACCCCTGGTTCTAGACCCCTCAGTCAGGGGAAACAACCTCCCTGCATCTACCCTGTCAAGCCCTGTAAGAATTTTGTATATTTCAATGAGATCACCTCTCATTCTTCTAAACTCTAGAGAATATAGACCTAGTCTACTCAATCTCTCCTCAGAGGACAATCCCCCCATCAAGGAACCAGTCTGGTGAACCTTCGTTGCACTCCCTCTATGGCAAGTATATCCTTCCTGAGATAAGGAGACCAAAATTGTTGCCATATAAATGCAAGTTCACTCTTTCCTCTCATCATTTGGGCTCCTCATCTGCTCAGTTGATAGCACTCTTGCCTGGATCAGAAGGTTGTGGGTTTAGACCCCACTTCAGCTGAAGGCACGGCCGTCAATGTTGGAGCGATGAAAATCGGGGCTGCGCAAGAGGCCAGAATTGGAGGAGCGCCGAGATCTCGGAGGGTTGTAGGGCCGCAGGAGGTTAGAGAGATAGGGAGGTTCGAGGCCATGGAGGGATTTTAAAACAAGAATGAGATGTTAAACCAAGGCCCTATCTGACTTTTCAGGTGGGTATAAAAGATCCCTTGGCCGACCTTCCTCTATCAACCATTAATAAATCTGTCTGTCAATCCTTCCATCCTCTCACTATCTACATTTTTCAAAACCCCAGCTTCTGCCCATCCATTGTGGTATTCTGCGCTACCCCAACTGGGTTGGAAGCAGTAAAAAAGGAGCTTGAACCTTTGAATGAGTGGGTCTGCACCCAATTTCCACCCCACTTGCCCCAAACATGCCATTTTTAGGCCCTGAATTACAAGGAAATTTGAGGTCAAAAATCTGCACCATACAGACAGAGCCATACTAAGATATAACAAGGATTTACTGAACTTTCAATAAGTGACACTGGATCAACGCACAGTTTGTGAAGCTGCAGTTTGGTGAAAGCTCACCGGCACAAAAAATAAGCTTGTCAGTTAAGCATTTAAAATAAAATTGGAGTGAGTTAATTGCCATGATTTGCATAAGCAATTTACTCATGAGTGAAAGTCAGAACGACGGCTCACGGAAACTGTTTCAATAATTTTTGCAGATTAGGGTGTGGGGAATGGTCCAGGACAGACTAGAAGTGAAAAAATGTGTGGCATGCGGGAAAGAAAAATGCATGATCAATCTCCTCAAATATTGTACAGGAATACTTTAGCCCTGAACTCCCTCCTCCTCAAGCTCTGTCAGGTGGCTTGCTTTCACTCCACATTTTCAACGAGATGCATACTGAATATTAATGCAATACCTGACTGAAGGGTTTACTCAGGCACTGTGGAGATGATTGACTGAGCAGTAGAAATTAAATTTAAAGTGTTTATTACTGAATACAATAATTACTCCTGGTCATTTCTGGCCAATTGGTGAATATTTTTTTCAGCGGAATTCCTATCGTGCCTGTTTAATTAATCCTACAGGATTTTAAATGCCCTCTACTGAGATACTGAACTGGCATACTGTGTGTTGGCATGACTTTTTTAATGAGTTTGCAAAAATAAGTCCAGTTAGAATAGTCAGGAGGTTAATTGATGCCTCAGACAATGTGTATTTGAGGCTGGAAGTTCTCAGGTTTGATGCCCAGTCTGCACTGAGTTAGTCAGGGCAGCAGTGAAAGCAACGACAATGAGTCTCAGTGACCATGGTCTTGCAAGGATAAAATCAGCCAGTATTCCCGCTCCTGATGGCTGTTCAGTGACCGCTGCGAGAAAGTGCATGTGAGTGAGCATTGAGGACAGAGTTGAGTGCTTCTGCGATCCGACCACGGTTGAATACCCTGCTGTCGTTCACTGTCTGGGCTCACACATCAAGAATGACCACTTGGATGAGATATTGGAGGGTGGCTGGTATTCATGGAACAATACCCCAGCACGGGAAAGCAACGGTTGCACCTCAAAACATAGGAATTGCTAGACGAAAAAAAAACAAGGTCTATCTGGTTTACCTTCTAGCTGGCTGTCAGCCGTGGCTCAGTGGGTAGCACTCTCGCCTTTGAGTCAGAAGGTTGTCATAATCTAGGCTGACGCTCCAGTGCAGTGCTGAGGGACTGCAGTACTGTCGGAGGAGCCGTCTTTCGGATGAGACGTTAAACCGAGGCCCTGTCTGCTCTCTCAGGTGGACGTAAAAGATCCCACGGCATTATTTCGAACAAGAGCAGGGGAGTTATCCCCGGTATCCGGGTCAACATTTATCCCTCAACCAGCATCACTAAAAAAACAGATTATCTGCTCATTATCACATTGCTGTTTGTACAACCTTGCTGTGCACAAATTGGCTGCCACATTTCCTAAGTTATAACAGTGACTACACTTCAAAGTACTTCATTGGCTGTAAAGTGCTTTGGGACATCCGGTGGTCATGAAAGGCACGATATAAATGTGAGTCTTTCTTTTCTTTTACTATGCTGGCAGTCACAAGATACAACGATAATGGAGCTGTTGACTGATCATGACAATCAATCTCTATCAATTAGTCTACAACAGACCCAGACATGACACCAGGAAAACCCCAAGTGGTGGAGAGCTTTGGGAACCATGAGGGGAATGAGTGGGTTGGGGGTCGGGTGGGAGGTTAAAGTATTAAAAATCTGAATCCCGACCCCAACCTGCCTTCAACCCGCCCACGTCTGGTTTTAATGGGGGTGGGACGGGGGGGGGGTGGGCAGGCAGCCAACCAGGTCGCAGGGGGCGGGTTGGCACATTAAGTATGTTAATGAGGCTGGAAGCCTGGGATTTAATCTGCTGTGCCGGTTTAACTGTGGCCGGCCAGAGTTCCTGAGCTTCGGGATTCCCGGCAGCTGCAGTGAGGCGAGGACGGCCTCGGGGAGCCCTGGTTGTGGGCTGGGAGGAGCAGTATTGCTTCCTCCTGGCCTCCAACCTCCCCCACCATTGTTCCCACCACCCCCCGCCCCCATACAACGCCCCCGAGTTTGGACCCCCCCTGGAATCGGAACCCCCCCCATTGGGGATCGGAAGCCCCCCCCCCCCACCCGTGATGTGACCGCCCACGGAGTCGGGGCTCGCACCTACCAGGGGTTGTGGCCTCTTGTCCAGCGTTCCCCGCCCGACTGGAAGCCAAGCCTGTCACTAACACTCCACAGCAAGTGGAGCCACCACTCCCGCAAAAATTCCGGCCCAAAGGTCTAAAGTCATCTTCTTCCTCCGAAGCATGCTACACTTGCCTCACGCCATGTCTCAAATACTGTCTCCCCAAAATAGATCCAATTTTCATTGAATGGATCAATCCTAACTGCTTCCACCGTCTTCCTAGGGAATCCTTTCCATAGATTGACCACTCGCTCACTGAAATAATATCTTTGCGGTTTAGTTTTGAATTTACCCCCCTTCAAGCGCAGGCCGTGCCCTCTGGCTCTCCTGTTCTGGAAAAGGTGCAACAGCTTGTCATGGTCGACATTATCCAGTCCCTTCAGAATCCTAAAAACAACAATCATATCACCTCTCAACCTTCTCTTTTCCAGTGAGAACATGCCCAATTTACGTAATCGCTCTTTATAATCCATCCCCTCAATCATTCTGGCTGCTCTCTTCTGTATCATTTCAATCATTGCAATATCCTTTTTGCACTGTGGAGACCAGAACGGTGCACAGTGCTGTCACATCAATTATTTTTAAACTGGCAGAATTACCTCACTATTTCAGCTCAATATTGACCTTTTAGTACATCCCAAACTTGATACCTTGAAAATCGATCTGACTTAAAGGGGCGGTGAGAAAACATGCTTGGTAGTTTTATCACTAAAAGCTGGTGGACAGGTACGAAAAATAATTAAAAAGGCGAATGGATTGTTGGCCTTTATCTCAAGAGGGCTGGAATACAAAGGGGTGGAAGTTATGTTACATTTGTATAAAGCTCTGGTCAGACCCCATCTGGAGTAACTGCGTTCAGTTCTGGGCACCGCACCTCAGGAAGGAGATATACAGTTTGCACAGACTGGGCTTGTATTCCCTTAAGTATAGAAGATTAAGGGGTGATCTAATTGAGGCGTTAAAGATGATTAAAGGATTTTATAGGGCATATAGAGGAAAACTATTTCCTCTGGTGGGGGAGTCCAGAACAAAGGGGAATTAGCTTAAAATTAGAGCGAGGCCGTTCGGGGGTGATGTCAGGAAACACTTCTTCACACAAAGGGCAGTGGAAATTTGGAACTCTCTCCCCCAAAAAGGCTGGGGGTCAATTGTAACATTTCAAAACTGAGATTGATAGATTTTTGTTAGGCAAGAGTATTAAGGGTGACGGAACCAAGGCGGGTAAATGCAGTTAAGATACAGATCAGCCATGATCCCATTGAATGGAGGAACAGGATCGAGGGGCTGAATGGCCTCCTCCTGTTCCTATGTTCCTATCAAGTTTTCTGGTAAACTCAGTCCCTGGAGAAGCCCAGTTCAAAAATTCAGCAATAAATTCAGCACCATACCAGTGAAGATTGAATGTGTGGCATGAACTCCTGCATTATCATTTTCCTAACTTTAATCTTCATTTTTAAATTATTGATCGGTTGGCAAGATGATTTGTTGCAAATCAGAGGTCATAAATATAAGATAGTCACTAATAAATCCAATCGGAAATTCAGGAGAAACTTCTTTACCCAGAGAGTGGTTAGAATCTACCACAGGGAGCAGTTGAGGCAAATAGTACAGATGCATTTAAACATAAGCTAGATAAATACATGAGGGAGAAAGAGATAGAGGTATATGCTAACAGTTAGATGAAGTAGGGTGGGAGGAGGCTCGTGTGGAGCATGAAGATTGGCATAGCCCAGTTGGACAGAATGGCCATCTTCTGTGCTGTAGATTCGAAGTACTCCTATGTAACATCCTATGACAACTGTGCTGTATGTAGGCAAAAATTCCCAGAGGCATTGAAAAAGCTGGGTTCAGAATGGATCTGAGCAACAATAAGTCACTTGTCAGACCAAATCAGGGCTCATCACTGTACCCTCCTCATTACGTAAGAACATAAGAAATAGGCAGCAGGAATAGGCCACTTGGCTCCTTGAGCCTGCTCCGCCATTCAATAAGATCATGGCTGACCTTGGGCTCAAAGCCACTTCCCCGCCCGCTCCCCATAACCCTTCACTCCCTTGTCTTTCGCAAAAATCTGTCTATCTCCACCTTAAATGTATTTAATGACCCAGCCTCCACTGGCTCTCTGAGGCAGAGAATTCCACAGATTTACGACCCTCTGAGAGAAGAAATTCCTCCTCATCTCAGTTCTAAAAGGGTGACCCTTTATTCTGAAACTATGCCCCCGAGTTCTAGATTTCCCCACGAGAGGAAACATCCTCTCTGCATCTACCTTGTCGAGCCATGATCCCATTGAATGGAGGAACAGGATCGAGGGGCTGAATGGCCGCCTCTTGTTCCTCTTGTTCCTATAAAGTTTTCTGGTAAACTCAGTCCCTGGAGAAGCCCAGTTCAAAAATTCAGCAATAAATTCAGCACCATACCAGTGAAGATTGAATTAGCATTCAACTTTCTTAGAAGTGTTTAAGCAGCACTTGATATTTTTATTGTGAAGGGCTCTTACCTTTATCTTGCTTTCATTTTTTTCTTCCCACACTGACTGAGAGTTGCCATTCTGTCAATGACAAAATAGCCATCGGAAAATGACACCATTGCCTCCATGGTAGCACTCTTGCCTCTGAGTCACAAGTTTGTGGGTTCAAGTCCTCTTCGAGAGACTTTAGCAGCTAATCGGACAGTTCAGTGCAGTACTGAGGGAGCGCTGCACTGTCGGAGGTGCCGATTTTCGGATGGGACTTTAAACCAAGGTATCTTTCAATGAAGATCAGGGGAGTTCTCCCGTTGTCCTGACCAACATTTATTCCTCAACCAATATCACTAAAACAGATTATCTGGCCATTTCATAGAATCATGGAATGATACAGCACAGAAGGAGACCATTCGGCCCATCGTGCCTGTGCAAGCTCTTTGGTAGAGCTATCCAATTAATCTTAATCTCCTGCTCTTTCCTCGTAGCCCTGTAAATGTTTCCCCTTCAGGTATTTATCCAATTATCATTGTTTTTTTTGGGACCTTGCTGTGTGCAAATTGGCTGCCACATTTCCCTATGTTACAATATTGATTACACTTCAGAAAGTACTTATTTGGGTGCAAAGTATTTTGGGATGTCCTGAGGTCGTGGAAGGCACTGTATCAATGCAAGTTCTTTCTTTCTTTATGTACAGCCCTGATTTCATAGACGAGGAAAATGAGGACTACATGGTATACCTAATGGATTAACACTGATAGAGTTTTTTTATTGGTATACAATGGTACTACTTTATAGGGGCTGATACACTGGCTTATGTTGGTATATAATGTTATTAGCACTCTGAGAATTCTGCATGCCTCCAACTGTGGCCTCTTGTCAATCCCGAAAACTTGTCATCCCACTATTGGCTACCGTGCCTTCAGCTGTCTACACCCTAAGCTCTGAAATCTCCACCCTACACAATAACAACAACTTGTGTGTATATATAGCGCCTTTAATGCAGTAAAATGTCCCAAGGTGCTTCACAGGAAGTCAGTGTAGGTCAGTGAACATAGGGGTGATGGGTAAATGCGACTTGGTGCAAGTTAGACTATGGGTAGCAGAGTTTTGGATGAGCTCAAGTTTATGGAGGGTACAATATGGGAGCCAGCCAGGAGGACATTAGAACAGTCAAGTCTGGAGGTAACAAAAGCATGGTTGAGGGTTTTAGCACCAGATGAGCTAGGCAGAGGCGGAGACGGACGATATTATGGGGCCGGAAGTAATCTTTGTGATGGAGAGGATATGGGGTCGGAAGCTCAGCTCAGGGTCAAATAGGATGCCGAGGTTGCAAACAGTCTGGTTCAGCCTGAGACAGTGGCTGGGGTGGGTGGGGGGTGGGGGGCAGTGGCGGGGGATGGAATCAATGCTATAAATTGGTTTTATTATGGGATTATTCCTGTATGGAGGTATATCTAGTGCTCTCTCCTGGTCTCTAATGGGATTGTTCCTGCATGGGAGTATATCCAGTGCTCTCTCCTGGTCTCTAATGGGATTGTTCCTGCATGGGGGTATATCCAGTGTTCTCTCCTGGTCTATAATGGGATTATTCCTGCATGGGGGTATATCCAGTGTTCACTAATGGGGTTATACCAGAATAGGGGTATATCTAGTGCTCTTTCCTGGTCTCTAATGGGATTATTCCTGCATGGGGTTATATCCAGTGCTCCCTCCTGCTCTCTGATGTGATTATTCCTGCATGGGGGATATATCCAGTGCTCTCTACTGGTCTCTAATGGGATTATTCCTGCATGGGGGCAGGGGTATATCCAGTGCTCTCTATTTGGATTATTGCTGTGTGGGGTTATATCCAGTGCTCTCTCCTGTTCTCTAATGAGAGTGTTCCTGCAATGGGGTGTATATCCAGTGCTCTCCCCTGGTCTCTAATGGGGTTATTCCTCTATGGGGGTATATCCAGTGCTCTCTTCTGGTCTCTGAAGGGATTGTTCCTGCATTAGGGGGTTATATCCAGTGCTCTCTACTGGTCTGTATTGGGATTATTCCTGCATGGGGGTATATCCAGTGCTCTCTCCTAGTCTCTAAAGGGATTATTCCTGTATGGAGATATAGCCAGTGTTCTCGATTGGGATTATTCCTACGTGGGGATTATATCCAGTGCTCTCTTCTGGTCTCTATTGGGATTATTCCTGCATGGGGGTATATCCAGTGGTCTCTAATGGGATTGTTCCTGCTTGGAGGTTATATCCAGTGCTCTCTCCTGGTGTCTATTTTGATTATTCCTGCATAGGGGATATATGCAGTCCTTTATATTGGTCTCTAATGGGATTATTCCTGCATGGGGGTTTATCCAGTCTTTTCTACTGGTCTGTGGGGGAGTTTTCCTGCATAGGGGATGTATCCAGTCCTTTCTACTGGTCTCTGTTGGGATTATTCCTGCATGGGGATATAGCCAGCGCTCTCTACTGGTCTCTAATGAGATTATTGCTGTATGGGATATATACGGTGCTCACTACTGGTCTCAATTGGAATTATTCATGCATGGCTTTATATCCAGTGCTCTCTCCTGCTCTCTGATGTGATTATTCCTGCATGGGGGATATATCTAGTGCTCTCTACTGGTCTCTAATGGGATTATTCCTGCATGTGGGGTATATCCAGTGCTGTCTCCTGGTTTATTCTGATTATTCCTGCATGGCGGATATATGCAATCCTTTCTACTGGTCTCTAATGGGATTATCCCTGCATGGGGGTTTATCCAATCCTTTCTACTGGTCTCTGTTGGGATTATTCCTGCATGGGTGTATATCCAGTGCTCTCTACTGGTCTCTAATGGG
The DNA here is from genome assembly GCA_030390025.1 of Squalus acanthias. Classification (NCBI taxonomy): domain Eukaryota; kingdom Metazoa; phylum Chordata; class Chondrichthyes; order Squaliformes; family Squalidae; genus Squalus; species Squalus acanthias. Next base: position 11,343,453 of record CM059429.1, read on the forward strand.
ATTATTCCTGCATGGGGGATATATCTAGTGCTCTCTACTGGTCTCTAATGGGATTATTCCTGCATGTGGGGTATATCCAGTGCTCTCTTCTGGTCTCTGAAGGGATTGTTCCTGCATTAGGGGGTTATATCCAGTGCTCTCTACTGGTCTGTATTGGGATTATTCCTGCATGGGGGTATATCCAGTGCTCTCTCCTAGTCTCTAAAGGGATTATTTCTGTATGGAGATATAGCCAGTGTTCTCGATTGGGATTATTCCTACGTGGGGATTATATCCAGTGCTCTCTTCTGGTCTCTATTGGGATTATTCCTGCATGGGGGTATATCCAGTGGTCTCTAATGGGATTGTTCCTGCTTGGAGGTTATATCCAGTGCTCTCTCCTGGTGTCTATTTTGATTATTCCTGCATAGGGGATATATGCAGTCCTTTCTATTGGTCTCTAATGGGATTATTCCTGCATGGGGGTTTATCCAGTCTTTTCTACTGGTCTGTGGGGGAGTTTTCCTGCACAGGGGATGTATCCAGTCCTTTCTACTGGTCTCTGTTGGGATTATTCCTGCATGGGGATATAGCCAGCGCTCTCTACTGGTCTCTAATGAGATTATTGCTGTATGGGATATATACGGTGCTCACTACTGGTCTCAATTGGAATTATTCATGCATGGCTTTATATCCAGTGCTCTCTCCTGCTCTCTGATGTGATTATTCCTGCATGGGGGATATATCTAGTGCTCTCTACTGGTCTCTAATGGGATTATTCCTGCATGTGGGGTATATCCAGTGCTGTCTCCTGGTTTATTCTGATTATTCCTGCATGGCGGATATATGCAATCCTTTCTACTGGTCTCTAATGGGATTATCCCTGCATGGGGGTTTATCTAATCCTTTCTACTGGTCTCTGTTGGGATTATTTCTGCATGGGTGTATATCCAGTGCTCTCTACTGGTCTCTAATGGGATTATTCCTGCATGGGGGATATATCTAGTGCTCTCTACTGGTCTCTAATGGGATTATTCCTGCATGTGGGGTATATCCAGTGCTCTCAAACGGTCTCTATTGGGATTATTTCTGCATGGGGTTATATCCAGTGCTGTCTCCTGGTCTCTGTTGGGTTGGTTCCTGTATGGGGGGTATAGCCAGTGCTCCCTAATGGGACTATTCCTGTATGGGGGTGTATCCAGTGCTCTCTCCTGGTCTCTGGTGGGATTATTCCTGTATGAGTCTATATCCAGCCCTTTCTACTGGTGTCTGTTGGGATAATTCCTGCCTGGGGGTATATCCAGTGCTCTCTCCTGGTCTCTGTTGGGATTATTCCTGCATGGGGCTATATCGTGTGCTCTCTACTGGTCTCTGTTGGGATTATTCCTGCATATGGGTATATATCCAGTGTTCTCTGGTGGGATATTCGTGCTTGGGGTGGGGGGGTATATCTAGTGCTGCCTACTGGTGTCTGATTGGATTAATCCTGCATGGAGGTATATCCAGTGCTCTCTAATGGGACTATTCATGTATGGGGGTGTATCCAGTGCTCTCAACTTGTCCCTGTTGGGATTGTTCCTGCATGGAGTATATCCTGTCCTCTCTCAACTGGTCTCTGTTGGGATTGTTCCTGCATGGGGTCTATCCTGTCCTCTCTCCTGGTCCCTGTTGGGATTGTTCCTGCATGGAGTATATCCTGTCCTCTCTCAACTGGTCTCTGTTGGGATTGTTCCTGCATGGAGTATATCCTGTCCTCTCTCAACTGGTCTCTGTTGGGATTGTTCCTGCATGGAGTATATCCTGTCCTCTCTCAACTGGTCTCTGTTGGGATTGTTCCTGCATGGGGTCTATCCTGTCCTCTCTCCTGGTCTCTGTTGGGATTGTTCCTGCATGGAGTATATCCTGTCCTCTCTCACTGGTCTGTGTTGGGATTGTTCCTGCATGGGGTCTATCCTGTCCTCTCTCCTGGTCTCTGTTGGGATTGTTCCTGCTGGTGACCTCAGGCAGTGCAGGCAGAACTGTCTGTGATGTCAGCACTAATGGACGGCCCTTGTGACGCCATCCGGCGGCGCCGCCTCACTCTCCCGGGCAACGGCTCTGTGTGTGGGCCCGCGGCTCGCTGGCTCTCCGGCTCTGTCTGTCGGTTTGTGGCTCGGTCTCTGTCGGGTGTTGTTGCTGCTGCTGCTGCCCAGAACCATGAGTTACCGGAGGGACTGGCGGGGAGGCGGCGGCGGCGGTGGTTCCGGCGGCGGCGGCCCCTCCTCCTCCTCCTCGGCCGCGGGGGGCTGGGAGGGCTCGTCGGGCGGCAGAGGCCGGGGCCGCCATCCCGGCCACCTGAAGGGCAAAGACATCGGGCTGTGGTACGCCAAGCGGCAGGGCCAGAAGAGCAAGGATCAGGAGAGGAGCGAGGTGAGAGTGAGGGGGAGAAGTGAGGTGTGGAGGAGAGTGAGGTGTGCGAGGAGGAGGAGTGAGGGGAGGAGGTGGGGGGATCACTCAACACACCCACAGGGAAACACTGCAGCACCCGGGCAATTCATAGATCAGTAACAGAAATACTGGGGAATTAATAAACAATAAATATATCAATAATATAAATACTGAGGGAATTAATAAACAATTACTATATCAATAATGTAATTACTGAGGGAATTAATAAACAATTACTATATCAATAATGTAATTACTGAGGGAATTAATAAACAAATATATCAATAATATAAAATAACAACAGAACATGCTGGGAACACTCAGCAGGCCAGGCAGCATCCGTGGAGAGAGAAACAGAGTTAACCTTTCTGGTCGATGACCCTTCGTCAGACGAAGTTCTGACGAAGGGTCACAGACCTGAAACGTTAACTCTATTTCGCTCTCCACGGATGCTGCCTGGCCTGCTGAGTGTTTCCGGCATTTTCTGTTGTTATTTCAGATTTCCAGCATCCGCAGTATTTTGCCATTGTTTCAATAATATAAATACTGATTGAATAAGTAAACAATAAATATATCAATAATATAAATACTGTGGGAATTAATAAACAATTATCAATAATGTAAATCCTGAGAATTAATATATAAACAATAAATCAATATAAATATTGAAGGAATTAATATAAACTAAATATAGCAATAATATAAATACTGGGAATTAAAATATAAACAATAATATGTCAATAATATAAATACTAAATGTATGAGCATTAATATATACATCTGATCATTCAATGCACCAATAGTAAAATACTGAATGATTCAGGGAATTGATATATAAACAATAAATCAATCAATGATACAAATACTGGATAGTCTAGGAATTAATATAGACATTAAACAATAAATACATCATTGATAAAATACTGAATGACAGGGAATGAATACAGTCAAACAATAAGTGCATCAATAATACAAATGAGGACTGCATTGGGAATTAATATATACACCAAATAATAAATACATTGATAATAAAATACTGAAAGCATCAGAGAATTAATATTGAACAGAAATACACCAATCAAGTGGGCTGCTTTGTCCTGGAAGGTGTCGAGCTTCTTGAGTGTTGTTGGAGCTGCACTCATCCAGGCAAGTAGAGAGTATTCCATCACACTCCTTAATTCTGCCGTGTAGGTGGTGGAAAGGCTTTGGGGAGTCAAGGTGAGCTACTCACGGCAGAATACCCAGCCTCTGGCCTGCTCTTGTAGCTACGGCATTGATGTGGCCAGTCCAGTTGAGTTTCTGGTCAGTGTTGACCCCCAGGATGTTGATGGTGGGGGAATTCGATGACAGTAGTAGGGAAAATGCTAGAATCTATTATTAGGGGTGTGGTAACAGGGCACTTAGAAAATCATAATGATTGGGCAGAGTCAACACAGATTTATGAAAGGGAAATTATGTTTGACAAATCGAGCATTGTAGATGAGGGGGAACCAGTGGATGTAGTGTATTTGGATTTTCAGAAAACATTCGATAAGGTACCACACAAGAGGTTATTACACAAAATTAGGGCTCATGGGATTGGGGGTAATATACTGGTATAGATTGAGGATTGGTTAACGGACAGAAAACAGAGTAGGAATAAACTGGTCATTTTCAGGTTGGCAGGCTGTAACTAGTTGGGTACTGCTTGGGCCTCAGCTATTTACAATCTGTATCAATGACTTAGATGAGGGGACCGAGTGTAATATATCCAGGTTTGCGCACGATATAAAGCTAGTTGGGAAAGTAAGTTGTGAGGAGGACGCAAAGAGGCTGCAAAGGGATATAGACAGGTTAAGTGAGTGGGCAAAAACATGGCAGATGGAATATAATGTGGAGAAATGTGAAGTTAATCCATTTTGGTAGGAAAAATAGAAAAGCAGAACTTTTTTAAATGGTGAGAGATTGGGAAATGTTGGTGTTCAGAGGGACCTGGGTGTCCTTGTACATAAATCACTGAAAGTAAACATGGATGTACAGCAAGAAATTAGGAAAGCAAATGGTATGTTGGCCTTTATTACAAAAGGATTGGAGTATAAGAGTAAAGAAGTCTTACTGCAATTATATAGGGCCTTGGTGAGACCACACCTAGAGTACTGTGTAGTTTTGGTCTCCTTACCTAAGGAAGGATATACTTGTCTTAGAGGGAGTGCAACAAAGGTTCACCAGACTAATTCCTGGGGGGGGGGGGGGGGGGTGGATTGTCCTATGAGGAGAGATTGTGTAGACTAGGCATATATTCCCTAGAGTTTAAAAGACTGAGAGGTGATCTCATTGAAACATATAAAATTCTTCAGGGGCTTGACAGGGTAGATGCTGGGAGGATGTTTCCCCTGGCTGGGGAATCTAGGACCAGGGATCACAGTCTCAGAATAAGGGGTCGGCCATTTAGGACTGAGATGAGACATTTCTTCACTCAGAGGGTGGTGAATCTTTGGAATTCTCTACCCCAGAGGGCTGTGGATGCTCAGTCGTTGAGTATATTCAAGACAAGAGATCGATAGATTTTTGGGAACAAAGGGAATCAAGGGATATGGGGATAGTGCAGGAAAGTGGAGTTGAGGTAGAAGATCAGCCATGATCTTATTGAATGACGGAGCAGGCTCGAAGGGCCAAATGGCCGACTCCTGCTCCTATTTTTTATGTCTTGCGTAATGCCATTGAATGTCATGGAGAGGTGGTTAGACACTCTCATTGAGAGATGGTCATTGCTTGGCACTTGTGTGACGCGAATGTTACTTGCCACTTATCAGCCCTAATACTCCCAACATCATCTTACAATCAGACCAGTTTTGTTGTAGATTAGGGCAAAAACAATAATAAAAACAGAAAATGTTGGAAACAGCAGGTCAGACATCATCCAGTGGACAGAGAAAGGTCCTGAATTTGTAGTCTGAGGCTTCCCGCTTGGAAATGCCTCTGATCTGCAAATAAAATGCCCGCGTACCTGGGGCCTTGGGAACCAGGGAGATTTGCGGTCCTGGGGCTCCCCGGGTACCCGCGGGCAGAGGCCTACATATCCCAGGCGGGTTGTGAGCGCCCATGGGAACACGTGGGCCAGACCAACGAATGAAAGAAGGGAATCCCCATTCATGCTTACCGAACCCCACAAGTATGAACGGGAATACCCCAAAAAAATACACCTAGACATCAATTTTTTTAAAAAAATCACATTTTAAATTAATTAAAATTACCTTTAATTAAATATTTAAAACAAAAATGTAATTTTTTGAAAAATAAATGTACATATTTTAAAGGGGCTAAAAATAAACTTACCTTATTTAACAAGTTTTTAAATGTATAAATTATTGATTAAAATTTGTTTTTCTGTTTTATAAAACTAAGAATTTCACGGGCATTCGCTGGGCTGAAGCCCAACTCTCCGCCCGCAGATTCCCGGGATGCGTGCGATCTGTCAAGAAAATTCTTGACGGATTGCAAGTTCCGGGTTTTAGTGCATGCCTAAACCCGGAACTTGCAGTGCCTCTACGGGCGCGCAAATTTCGGCCCAATCAGAGTTAACATTTCAGGCCGGTGACCTACCTTCAGAGGAAAAAAAATTATGGCCAAGAGTTTCCGCTTTGGGTGCAATCGGCGATCCAGGCGTAAATTGCCCTAGTTTTGGGAAGTTTTTTCCCCTCGGGTTTCCGGTCAAACTCATTTGCATATCACCGGACGTAATATCTGCCATGAATCAGCGCAATTGGACAGCGTTTTAGAATGTTTTTTTTTCCAAAAGTGCATCAAAAAAGATTCCTTGATATATTTAAGAGTGGTAACCTGGTGAAGCTTTATTAATACAGCTGAAAATTGGTTTAGTTACATTTGTGTACAGTAGTCAGTTTCTTTGCAAATTAAAAAACATATTTAAATGCTTTTAGAAGGTGCCTATTAGTGTCCTTGCGCCAAAGAAAAAGCTTAATTTTAAGAGCCTCTTTGAAAGCCCGCAAACGGGTGCAATTAGCGCAAACGCGCTGTGATTAATTCGATCTGGGGGCGTGGTCAGTTTTGTGGGCAGGCCGGCTTCCAGCAAGATGTTTTTTAAAGCAGCGCAAAAGGTTACGGAAGCTTGATTTGTGCTGGATGTAACTTGCCCTTAATATTCCTCAATCTTTAGTGCTGGTTTGGCCAGTTTTGGGCGAATTGCGCTGGTAAACCTGCGCAACCGAGCAGAAACTCCTGCCCTGAATGTTTGCTTTTGTGGGAGGATTTGGATAGCAAAACACCAAGTGCGGCTTCAACAACAGCAACTTGTATTTAGATAGCGCCTTTAACGTAGTGAAACATCCCAAGGTGCTTCACAGGAGTATTATAAGACAAAAAATTTGACACCGAGCCACATAAGGAGAAATTAGGGCAGGTGACCAAAAGCTTGGTCAAAGAGATAGGTTTTAAGGAGCGTCTTAAAGGAGGAAAGAGAGGTGGAGAGGTTTAGGCAGGGAATTCCAGAGCTTAGGGCCTAGGCAACAGAAGGCACGGCCACCAATGGTTGAGCGATTATAATCAGGGATGCTCAATATGGGTGTTGTCAGTTAGGGACTGTTAATGAGTGACAAGCTGCCCCCTCCAGTGTATCTGGTTTAATTTTCTGAGATTCTGAATGGACGTCCAGGATTCCCACTTCCTACCTTGACGAGCTTTCTACTAGTATTGCAGATTTGGTTAATTTTGTTATCAAGCATTGCCTCCTAGCTGGGGTGCGATCCCACAGTTGCCAGTCGCCCTCAGTTACCTTGACCAAGTGGCAGTTCGTCATTGTGAGTCTTGACAGAGAGTTTCTGCAGGCTATTTGACTGCAGGGGCATCACAGTCAGGCCCGATCCTGTCGTTACACGATGTCCACACAGACACATTTCCAGCATGGTGTTGGTATATGGAACTCGGCTAATTCGGCTTCTGAAAGGTGTTGATGTTTAGCTCATTCACTATAGGGCAAAAAAAGTGATTGGCATCATTGAAGAGAGAGAGAAAGAGAGAATTACAGATCACCCTAGCAACAGCCAGTGTTCAAGATTGAAGTAAGGCCATGGGATATTTATAATAGTGCCATACTATAAACATACCACTACAACCTACGCAAGGGGATGTTGATATACATTGCAAAAAGATATTGAGATATGAATGTGTAGAGAAATGTAAACTTGTGTGCGTAAGAATCGGCGGAAGGACCGTGCATTGACCGGCGACTTCCAAATAAGGCAAGGCCACTTCCAGTTTGATAAAGAAATCAGTGTATAAAAAAAGAAGCTTTTGTGTTAAGTTTGAGAAGAAAGAAACCTACAAGAATTGAGCACGTGCCTATGTTCAAAACTGCTGACAGAACTCCGCTTGTAAATTGTGTTATACTCTGAAGAAATTAAACTCCGCTTTTAGATTGTGTATGTTAAAGTAGAAGAATTAGTGATTATAACCATAAGACTGATTCTTTACTACTCAACTGAACAACAGAAGATTGCTTAAAAACAGCACACGGGTGCTGGATAGTCATCAGAAGCAGGAACCCTGGTCGACTTTGTTCTCCCTAATCCAAGGGGGAATCCAACTGAGGCCAAATCATTGCCACCCAGGCTGAGATCAACTAACTCGGGATAGACTGGGATTGGACCTGTGACCTTTGTGGTTTGTATGGCTCAGGCACTCACTGGACAAACTCGCCGAGTGATCAAGGGGAACCAGCACAAAAGCGAAATGCTGCGGATGAAATAGAAACAGAAACTGCTGGAAACACTCAGCAGGTCGGGCAGCAGCTGTGGAGAGAGAAACAGAGTTAATGTTTCTGCTCGACGACCTTTGGGGACCAGCAATATATCTTTAAAGTGAAAATGAAGGGTGTTGTAGTCGCTGGTCTTGTTTACCTGTTGGTTCTGCCTCCTATCAGATTGGCCGTGGCTCTGATGGAGTAGTGAAGCTGTTACTGCCCTATATACTGAGCAATTCAAAAGAAATGGTAGTTAAATAGTTTCTCTTGCGATTCACTGGCTGGTTTCTTAAAAAAAATACATTTTGAATGCACTTCTAAATTATCAGTGAAATTCGTTGCATGTTTAGCCAAGTTCTATTGTTGAACATGCTGCCCGTCGATCATAGAAATGCGAGAATTTGTGTAGCTCTGTTTGTACTTGTGCTGTGGTGTATAGTGGGGGAGTTAGTATAGAATTTTAAGTGCCCAGGACCAATAGATTTTAAAATCAGATCCAACAGTTTCATCTGTAGATGCTCCACGAGCAACGGGAATTATTCATGCTCCCGCTGACGGCAGTTTGTTTTCTGTCTGCAGCCAAAATTGAAAGTTGCAATTGGTGACTTTCAAGAAACTATACGTGCGCAATCTTGAGCCTTTAGCAGCTGTTTCTGTGTTGCTATTGGGATTTGGAAGCATTTTTCTAATTGTAAAGAGGTATTGGATGCACTTTCAAATTCCTCCTGACCTCTTAATCCCCCCCACTCCCATTATGGTTTGAAATTCCCCTTTAATGAATAATGGGAAATTGACTGTTTTCCTCTATATTGAATGACTCACTAATAAAACTGCATCATTTTGCTATTAGACCATTAACTTTGCATCAATTTTTTTTTTTAAGTCCTTCTTCCATTTTTCATTAATGGGGAAAATGCATGTCTTAACCTGCAATCTGAAAAGGGCTGCTTCCTTACTGCACCAGTGTGACAATTTCATTTGTCTTAAAGAGAGAAAAGAAAGAAACAACTTGCATTGATAAAGCGCCTTTCATGAGCCGAGGACATCTCGAGCACTTCACGGCCAATAAAGTATTTTTGAATCGTAATCACTGTTGTAATGTAAGGAAGCACGGCAGCCAATTTGCGTCCAGCAAGGTCCCACAGACAGCGATGAGATAAATGACCAGAGAATCTGGGGGCTTTTTTTAGCGATGGTGGTTGAAGGATAATGTTGGTCAGGACAGTGGGAGAACTTGCCCACCCGACTTCGAGTAGTTTCAGTGGGACCTTTTATATCCACCTGAGAGGGCGGATGAGGCCTCGGTTTAATGTATCATCTGAAAGACCTATGAGCTTGTCTTGAGTGAAACTGAGATCTTACTGCAAAATGACAGATAGTTTTGTGCATGCTTTGCACCATTACAGTTTTCAGAGAAGGTTTTCATCCCATCGGTTTAACTGGATTTCACCCACTACCCAGTACCAGTGTTCCCTGTAATTTTTTGGGGGGGTATGTGGCCCCTTTAAGGGGCTGCGCGGCCCATTCAAACTTCCACGTTTGCCGGTTTTCCCATTAAGAAACCGGAAGCGGCCTGCGCGGGAGCTGCAGACAGCTCCGTGGCCGTGCAGCTAAACAGGAACATTGCCCAGCACAGATTGCATTTGAATTGTAGTAATACTTTATTCAGTTCTGCCAAATTAAGAATCATTACATTATGGGGTATGGGGAGAGAGTGGGAATATGGTATTGAAATAGAGGATCAGCCATGATCATATTGAATGGCGGAGCAGGCTCGAAGGGCCGAATGGCCTACTCCTGCTCCTATTTTTCTATGTTTAGGAACAAGAGTAAGCCAGTCAGCCCTTCGAGCCTGCTCCGCCACTCAATTATATCATGGCTGATCTGGACCTCAAATTCATTTACCCGCCTTTACTCCATATCCCTTGATTCCCTTACCTAACAAAAGCTATCTATTTCAGTCTTGAAAGCTACTGTTGTCCCCCAGCATCTACAGCCATTTGGAGGTGGAGTTCCAGATTTCCACTACCCTTTGTGTGAAAAAGTGCTTCCCGATTTCACCCCTGAATGGCCTGGCTCTAATTTTAAGATTGTGTCCCCTTTGTTCCTGATTTTTCCACCTTCTCTGTATCTACCCTATTGAATCCTTTACTGACAATTAGTGCACTTAGTAAGTTGAACATTCTCGAAAACAAAAGTGAAATACTGTGGATGCTGGAAATCTGAAATGAAAACAGAAAATGCTGGAAACACTCAGCAAGTCAGGCAGCATCTGTGGAGAGAGAAACAGAGTCAACGTTTTATGTCGATGACCTTTCGTCAGAACTGGAAGATGTTCGAGTTTAACGATTTTTAATTAATTAATTCGTGAATTAATTATTCTTTTAATGGATATTTAAGATGAGATGCCATAGCTGAAACGAGTTAACACGTTAAAAATACTGTACTGCTGTTTTTGCCTTTTCATAGAGGGCAGTTGTGCAGATGGATGAGGCACGAGAGGAGCATATCACCCGGCTGCTGAATTCTGTCCAGACACGGAGTGACTTCAAGAGTGACTTCAAGGACCGGAGTGACTACAGGGACCGGAGTGACTACAAGGACCGGAGTGACTACAACCGGAGTGACTACAACCGGAGTGACTACAAGGACCAACGTGCCTCAGTGTCCGCCGACTCTAGCATGAACTGGAGGTAACTCGGTCAGCTTTTCTTCTTGATTGTGTTGCTCTAAAGTACGGGCTTTTCAAACTCGCATCCTCTATTGTGCTGGACACATTAGCACAGTGCTTTTTCAAAAGAAAAGTGTAATTCTATTGAGCAGTGTACTACAGCTCTTTCTAGGGACCACGTGCCCAGGCTAGTACCTGGCTAGAGTGACAGTCACACTGGCAACTTGTATGCCCCCCTCCCCCACCCATTCGAACTCACACGCGTGCCTAACTCAGTTCACTGGCTTCTGAAGGTCTGTTCAGTTGTAATGTCGGAGAGTCTGCCTTTTCAAGAGAGAGTTATTCAGAGAGCTTTGGGAAGATTATGACTCACGCATCTGCAATTTCCTCACCTATTTCTCCATCAGGTCCTGCAGATTTGTCTTGTCTTCAGACCCATTATTTTCTCCATTACCATTTTAACTGATAGTAAATCCACGAAGTTCCTCCTCCCCTTGACTTATTTTTAGGTTCCCTTGTACCACTCGTATTTTGTCCTCTTCCTCAACTGTGAAAAGAGATACAAAGTACTCATTGAACAAGTCTGCCATTTTCTTATTGTCCACTAACATAGTGAAAGAGAAAATATTAAGGGGTTTAACATCTTTGAAAGTGGATAAATCCCCAGGCCCGGATGAAATAAATCCCAGACTGTTAAGAGAAGTAAGAGAGGAAATAGCAGAGGCTCTGACCATCATTTTCCAATCCTCTCTAGCTACAGGTGTGGCGCTGGAGGACTGCTAACGTGGTACCGTTGTTTAAAAAGAGAGAAAGGGATAGACCGAGTAATTACAGGCCAGTCAGCCTAACCTCAGTGGTGGGAAAATTATCGGAAAAAATTCTGAGGGACAGGATAAATCTTCATTTAGAAAGACACGGATTAATCAGGGACAGTCAGCATGGATTTGTCAACGGAAGGTCCTGTCTGACTAACTTGATTGAATTTTTTGAGGAGGTAACAAGGAGGGTCGATGAGGGTAGTGCGTTTGATGTAGTCTATATGGATTTTAGCAAGGCTTTTGATAAGCTCCCGCATGGCAGACTGGCCACAAAAGTAAAAGCCCATGGGATCCAAGGCAAAGTGGCAAGTTGGATCCAAAATTGACTCAGAGGCAGGAAACAAAGGGTAATGGTCGAAGGGTGTTTTTGTGACTGGAAGGCTGTTTCCAGGGGGGTTCCGCAGGGCTCAGTACTGGGTCCTTTGCTTTTTGAGATATATAGTATATCAATGATTTGGACTTGAATGTAGGAAGTATGATTAAGAAGTTTGCAGATGATACAAAAATTGGCCGTGTGGTTGATAATGAAGAAGAAAGCTGCAGACTGCATGAAGATATCAATGGACTGGTCAGGTGGGCAGAACTGTGGCAAATGGAATTCCATCTGGAGAAGTGTGAGGTAATGCATTTGGGGAGGGCTAACAAGGCAAGGGAATACACTATAAATGGTAGGACACTGAGAAGTGTAGAAGATCAGAGGGACCTTGGAGTGCATGTTTACAGATCCCTGAACATAGCAGGACAGGTAGATAAGCTGGTTAAGAAGGCATATGGGATACTTGCCTTTATTAGCCGAGGAATAGAATATAAGAGCAGGGAGGTTATGCTTGAACTGTATAAAACACTAGTTAGGCCACAGCTAGAATACTGCGTGCAGTTCTGGTCACCACATTACAGGAAGGATATGATTGCACTAGAGAGGGTGCAGAGGAGATTTACGAGGATGTTGCCTGGGCTGGGGAATTTTAGCTATGAGGAAAGACTGGATAGGCTGGGGTTGTTTTCTTTGGAACAGAGGAGGCTGAGGGGAGACCTAATTGAGGTGTATAAAACTATGAGGGGCCCAGATAGAGTGGATAGGAAGGACCGATTTCCCTCAGCAGAAGGGTCAATAACCAGGGGGCATAGATTTAAAGTAATTGGTTACATAGAAACATAGAAGATAGGAGCAGGAGTAGGCCATTCGGCCCCTCGAGCCTGTTCCGCCATTTAATGAGATCATGGCTGATCATCCAAATTCAGTACCCTGTCCCTGCTTTCTCCCCATATCCCTTGATCCCTTTAGCCTTAAGAAATATATCTATCTCCTTCTTGAATATATTTAATGAATTGGCCTCAACTGCCTTCTGTGGCAGAGAATTCCACAGGTTCACCACTCTCTGGGTGAAGAAATTCCTCATCATCTCAGTCCTAAATGGCTTACCCCTTATCCTTAGTCTGGGACCCCTGGTTCTGGACTCCCTGCCATTGGGAACATCCTTCCTGCATCTAGTCTGTCTAGTCCTGTTAGAATTTTATAAGTTTCAATGAGATCCCCTCTCATTCTTCTAAACTCTAGCGAATACAAGCCTAATCGACCTAATCTCTCTTCATACGTCATTCCTGCCATCCCGGGTATCAGTCTGGTGAATCTTCACTGCACTCCCTCCATGGCAAGAACATCCTTCCTCAGATAAGGCGACCAAAACTGCACACAATACTCAAGGTGTGGTCTCACCAAGGCCCTGTACAACTGCAGCAAGACATCCTTGCTCCTGTACTCGAATCCTCTCGCTATGCAGGCCAACATACCATTTGCCTTCTTAACCGCCTGCTGCACCTGCATGCTTACCTTCAGCGACTGGTGCACAAGGACACCCAGGTCTCGTTGCACCTCCCCTTTTCCCAATCTATTGCCGTTCAGATAATAATCTGTCTTCCTGTTTTTGCCACCAAAGTGGATAACCTCGCATTTATCCACATTGGGCAGATGCATGGCAGATGCAGTCTAATCACCCAACCTGTCCAAATCATACTGGAGTTTCTCTGCATCCTCCTCACAGCACACACGCCCACCCAGCTTTGTGTCATCTGCAAACTTGGAGATGTTACATCTAGTTCCCTCGTCTAGATCATTAATATATATTGCGAATAGCTGGGGTCCTAGCACCGATCCCTGCGGTACCCCACTAGTCACTGCCTGCCACTCGGAAAAAGACCCATTTATTCCAACTCTTTCTTTCCTGTCTCCCAACCAGTTCTCTATCCAAGTCAGTACCTTACCCCCAATCCCATGTGCTTTAACTTTGCACGCTAATCTCTTATGCGGGACCTTATCGAAAGCCTTCTGAAAGTCTAAATACACCATATCCACTGGTTCTCCCTTATCTATTCTACCAGTTACATCCTCAAAAAATTCCAGTAGATTAGTCAAGCATGATTTACCTTTTGTAAATCCATGTTGACTTTGTCCAATCCTGTCACTGTTTTCCAAGTGCTCTGCTATTACATCTTTTATAATGGACTCTAGCATTTTCCCCACTACCGTTTTCTCTCTACCACCTTTTTTAAATAGTGGGGTTACATTAGCTACCCTCCAATCCATGGGAACTGTTCCAGAGTCTATAGAATTTTGGAAGATGACCAGCAATGCATCTACTATTTCTAGGGCCACTTCCTTAAGTACCCTAGGATGTAGATTATCAGGCCCTGGAGATTTATCGGCCTTCAATCCCGTCAATTTCCCTAACACCATTTCCCTACAAATACTGATTTCATTCAATTCCTCCCTCTCATTAGACCCTATGTTCCCCGACATCTCTGGGAGGTTATTTGTGTCCTCCTTTGTGAAGACAGAACCAAAGTATGTATTTAATTGGTCTGCCATTTCTTTGTTCCCCATTATAAATTCCCCTGATTCTGACTGCAAGGGACCGATGCTTGACTTCACCAATCTTTTTCTCTTCACATATCTATAGAAGCTTTTACAGTCAGTTTTTATGTTCCCTGCAAGCTTACTGTCATAATCTATTTTCCCCCTCTTAATTAATCCCTTTGTCCTCCTTTGCTGAAATTAAACTGCGCCCAATCCTCAGGTTTGCTGCTTTTTCTGGCCAATTTATATGTCCTCTCCTTGGATCTTATGCTATCCCTAATTTCCCTTGTTAGCCACGGTTGAGTCACCTTTTTTGTTTTATTTTTATGCCAAACAGGGATGAACAAATTCTGTAGTTCATCCATGCGATCTTTAAATGTTTGCCAGTGCCTATCCACTGTCAACCCTTTAAGTAACGCTCCCCAATCCATCCTAGCCAACTCGCGCCTCATACCATCGTAGTTTCCTTTATTTAAATTCAGGACCCTAGTCTCTGAGTCAACTACTTCACTCTCCATCTTAATGAAGAATTCTATCATATTATGATCGCTCCTCCCCAAGGGGCTTCGCACATCAAAATTGCTAATTAATCCTTTCTCATTACATAATAATTGGTTGAAGGTTTAGAGGGGATTTGAGGAGAATTTTTTTCATCCAGAGGGTGGTGGGTGTCTCGAACTCACTGCCTGAAAGGGTGGTAGAGGCAGAGACCCTCATCGCATTTAAAAAGTACTTGGATATGCACGTGAAGTGCCAGGGCCTAGCGGGCAACGGATCAAGAGCTGGAAAGTGGGATTAGGGTGGATAGCTCTTTGTCGGCCGGCATGGCCAAGATGGGCCGAATGGCCTCCTTCTGTGCTGTAAATTTCTATGATTCTATGATTTATAGTTTCACCTGCATCTGTCTTTAATGGGCCCACATTCCCCTTTACTACTTTCTTTCTCGTTTTTATAAAAACGTTTGCTGTTAGCTTTGATATCCCTTGCAATTTTTTTTTGCTTTCCCTTTTTGCATTGATTACTTTTTTTGAACCCCTTTGTTGCTTTTAATAGCTCTCCCATTGTGCTCGATCTGCACTTCTCCTGCGTTTGTGTAAGCCTTCTCTTTTAGCTCGCTACTGTCTCTTACCTCATTGACCATGATTGCTTAACTACACAAATGGACCCTTTGCCTTTTAAGGGGTATGTACTGATTTTGTGTCGCGCCAAATACTACATTGAATACTTCCCACTGTTGTCTGTAGTTTACTGCGGACAGTTCATTTCTCGTCCCTTCGAAGTTAGCCTTACTTAAATTTAAAACCTTGATTTGTGCCTCTCTCCAGTATCAAATTCAGTCATATTATGGTCATTATTTGCAAGATGTTGCTTTACCATCAGATTGTTGACTAATTCGGCTTTGTTACTCATCACTAATGTTCCCTTTAGGTCGCGCAGCTCTCTGGATCCCGCGCAGCCGGCTCACCCGCTTTTCAATGGGGAAAAACCACGCATGCGCGGTATTTTGTACGGGCCGCGCACCCGAAAAAAATTAACGGGGACATTGCTCATCTATGAGCGCCTGTTCCCTTATCGCTTCGAAAACCTATTGTTCCAGCAAACCACCCGAATACATTCCAGAAATTCATTGCCTTTACATGAGCTGGTCTGCTTCTTCCAGTCTATGTGAAAATTAAAATCTCCCATTATAATTGTTTTTGCTACATGTTTCTGTGATCTCTGTATTTATACATCTCTTTTCCCCAACCCCCCCCCCCCCCCCACACACACTACATCACCACTATCATGAGGCCTGTAGACAACTCCCACCAGAGTCTGGCATCCTTTGCTGTTCCTTAACTCTACCCATAATGTTTCCACTGTCTGATAACCTTTACTGAAATCCCTCCTTTCCACTGCTGTAATTGTCTTTTATCAAAACTGTTACTCCCCTTTCTTTCTCAATTTCCCTGCTCTATTTAAAAACTCTATGGCCTGGAGTATTTAGCTCCCAGTCATGCCCAGCTTGTAGCTGAGCCTCTAATGGCCACTACCTCATACCCTTTAAGGTAAATTTGTACTTCTAGCTCGCTAGTTTTATTTCTTATGCCGCGTGGTAACACAATACAGCTTCCTGTGACTCAAACTTTATTGCATCACTTCCTGTGATTAGTCCAGGATCCAACTGATCAGTCTGGACTGATCAGTTGGTTCCTGGACTAATCCCAGGAAGTGATGCAATAAAGTTCGAGTCACAGGAAGCTGTATTGTGTTACCACATGCCGTGTGCATTAGTGTACAGAACTGTTACTTGGGTAACTGTCCCCTAACCTGTCCATATGTCCCGCTGGTCTTGTTCCCACACTTTTTAATGTACTGTGTGGGTGTTCCCCTCCCACCCCTTTAACTAGTTTAAGTCTTTCCCCCACTGCCATTTTTACCATTTTCACAAGCACACGGGTGCCTCTCCGGCTTCAGTGAAGACATGTTTTGCAATTCGGTGAGTAATGGCTTCCTTCCCTTAGTCCAGGCCTGACCTGGTACAGTTAGGTAAGTATGGACATGTGTTCCATTTATCCTGGTAATGACACTGTGTGGGGTGATGTGAGAGTCAAATGCAGCCCTGGTTGAAATCAGTTAACTCCGAACAAACCTCCGGGGTTTGATGACTGGGCCTTCCTGGGCAGCATGGCTCACGTTCCAATGCACGTGCTGTATTTACCCAATGAGTCAATGGGGAAATTTGTCTCCTATTTGTGAGGGAATCAATGTTGAGGTGAGAGGTTTGGTTTGGGGTAGTTGAACAAGAGTGGGAATTGTCGATTTAGCTTCACTGGCAAAACTCTATAACAGGTTTTGGGGAAAAAATGGCAAATATTGGAATTACATATCAGGCTCATTAACATAAGATGAAGTGTTTATCTCATTGCTGTTTGTGGGGCCTTGCTGTGCGCAAATTGGCTGCCATGTTTCCCTACATTACAACAGTGACTACACTTCAAAAAGTACTTCATTGGCTGTAAAATGCTTTGGGACATCCTGAGGTCATGGAAGGCGCTATAGAAATGCAAGTTCTTTCTTTATGTGCCAGCACTAAAGCAGATTAACTGGTTTTATATATATATATATCTTATTGCTGTCTGTGGCAAATTTCTGTTTTTATTTCTGATTGGTTACGTTATCCCTTTCTGAACATGATTGTTTTTTCTCCACCGCAGAAGTGCCTCCACTTCAACCAACAAGGAAGTTAAATCAGAGACCAGTTCGGACCTAGAGTACCTCTTTGAAAGCATTACTCAGGATGTGTTTTTGGATGAGGAGCTGAGGGAAGACCTTGTGAAGAAGACAACTAATTTGAGATATCTGGAGCTGAAGGTATTGGCGTCGAGATTTCTGTCAGTCTAAATGACAGTATGTCGCAAAGAATAATTGGCAGGGAGCATAAGAACATAAGAAATAAGAGCAGGAGCAGATTATACGGCCCGTCATTCAATAAGATCATGGCTGATCTTCTACCTTAGCTCCACTTTCCCGCCCAATCCCCATATCCCTTGATTACCCTAGAGTCCAAAAATCTATCGATCTCAGCCTTGAATATAGTCAACGACTGAGCATCCACAGCTCTCTAGCATAATCACACTGAGGCCTAACTTCTGGAGCCCAGCTCTTACGGTTTGCCATCTGTACCCCTCTCCTGTCCAAACAAGTGTCAGTGACTTGTAACATGCTCCCAATTGCCTGTGAGGTGTTTCTTATTAAGCTTCTATATAGTGACAGTCGGAAGGGAATTTAATGTGGTGCAGTTGGTTTAACCTACTGTGCTTTCACCCATGGGACCTGGATTCAGTCCAACCCAGGTTAATGGGTGAATGTCTCCTTTCCTCCGGCTGCAGGTGTCCTTTGTGAATTGAGTTCACTTGGGTTTACCACAGCTCCTTGTGGTTGTAGCCCACAGCACAAAGCTGCTCATAAAAAACATAAGAAATAAGAGCAGGAGTAGGCTATACGGCCCTTCGAGCCTGCCCCGCCATTCAATAAGATCATGGCTGATCTTCGACCTCAACTCCACTTTCCCGCCCGATCCCCATATTCCTTGATTTCCCTAGAGTCCAAAAATCTATCTATCTCAGCCTTGAATATACTCAACAACTGAGCATTCATAGCCCTTTGGGATAGAGAATTCCAACGATTCACAACCCTCTGAGTGAAGAAATTCCTCCTCATCTCAGTCTTAAATGGCCGACCCCTTATCCTGAGACTATGCCCCCTAGTTCTAGACTCTCCAGCCAGGGAAACAACCTCTCAGCATCTACCCTGTCAATCCCCCTCAGAATCTAGTATGTTTCAATGAGATCACCTCTCATTCTTCTAAACTCCAGAGAGTATAGGCTCAATCTGTCCTCATAGGATAACCCTCTCATCCCAGGGATCAATCTAGTGAACCTTCGTTGCACCGCCTCTAAGGTTTAGTAGCCTCATTCAGAGAGGTCACAAGAATAGTTGTTATAGGAAATTGAGAAACAAAAATCACACTGATGCTGCAAGATGGCACTTTTAAGAGGAATATTGTTGAGATAGAATTAGAATCATAGAGCAAAAGGAGGCCATTCGGCCCATTGTGCCTGTGTAGGCTCTTTGAAAAAGCTGTCCAATTAGTTCCATTCCCTCTACTCTTTCCCTATAGCTTGCCAATGACAAAATCATTAATAGTGCCTGAAAAACACTTATAAAACGACCACTTCCAGCCTAAGAGATAGAATTATAGAATCATGCAGCACAGAAAAGAAAGACTTGCATTTCTGTAGCACCCTTCACATCTTATAGTAGGACGCCCCAAAGTGCTTTACAGCCAATTAAGTACTTTTTGAAGTGTAATCACTGATGTAATGTAGGAAACGCGGCAGCCAATTTGTGCACAGCAAGCTCCCACAAACAGCAATGTGATAATGACCAGATAATCTGTTTTTGTGATGTTGATTGAGGGATAAATAGTGGCCCAGGACACCAGGGAAAACTGCCCTGCTCTTCTTCGAAATAGCGCCATGGGATCTTTTATGTCCACCTGAGAGAGCAGACGGGGCCTCGGTTTAACATCTCACCCAAAGGACGGTGCCTCTTGACAGTGCAACACTCGGTACTGCACTGAGAGTGTCAGCCTAGATTTTTGTGCTCAAGTCTCTGGAGTGGGACTTGAACCTACAACCTTCTGACCAAGAGCAAGAGTGCTACCCACTGAGCCGTGGCTGACACAGTCGGTGGCTATTTGGCCCATTGTGCCTGCGCCGGAACTGATTTTCATAAAATCGTACAGCGCAGAACGAGGCCATTCATTCCATCGTGCTTGTGGCGGCGTTAACATTTTAAATCGTCCACTAATATTTTAAATAGAAAACCAGACGATCAGAATGACAGACAATCTTCAGTAATATATTTCTACTTTTTTTTTCTTTGGAAGTGTTCATTTTTAATATATGTGTGAAGCTTTCCAGTTGAGATGCCAATTAGATTAGGATTTATTTTTATAATTTTTTTTTAAAACTGCCACTCTGAACCCTCCCACACAGAAAATGATGGGAAGAGAGTGCAGGTTTGTCGGCTTTTGTAAAGAGAAAAAAAAACAACTTAACATTAACGTCAGAGTCGAAGAGTCTAAATTTGAACCGTTCACTTATGATTTCTCTTTACAACAGCAACAACAACAACTTGCATTTATACAGCGCCGTTAACACAGCAAAAACATCCCAAGGTGCTTCACAGGAGCGATTATCAAACAAAATGTGACACCGAGCCACATGAGATTTGGGACGGGTTGGTCAGAGTTAGGTTTTAAGGAGAAGAGAGAGGTAGAGAAGCAGAGGTGTTTAGGGAGGGAATTCCAGAGCTTAGGATCTACGCAGCTGAAGGTATGGCCGCCAATGGTGGGTGAACGAAATCGGAGATGCGCGGTAGCTAATGAATCACCTTTGTATTTCCAACATATTTCATTTCTGGGTTTTCTTTTTTGTCTTCTGCAATGCTAGCCGCAGTCTAAATCCAATTGTCCAAAGTAAACCGTCGCTGTGACACTAATAACGAACTGCGTACAATTTAGTTCACAGTCTGTACTTAAACCCATGGAGCTCTTTAATCAGAATCTAATTTCCTTAATTTAGTTGCTGTCTTTAAGCGACTGATAAAATTGGAAGTTTTCTTAATCCTTTTTATTTCCTTTCTATTTTCACAGAAATTCCGGGAAAAACTCCCCTCCTACAACATGAAGAATGTAAGTGATTTTTTAAAAATTCTGTATATAGAGCAGACAATTTTCTTCTGTTGCTGGGGTGATTTATGTACTTCAGGAAATGTATGCTGTGCATCAAAGATGTCCAAACCTATGGCTAGATGGCCACATGAGTGACCTTTCCCCTCCCCTGGGAGCCCTATCAATCTGGTTATAATGCCCAGGTAACTCGGCTCCGTTAGTGCTTATATTTTTATATGCTGCCTTTTTTTTTCTGTTTTGAGTTTTGTAGTGTTAGCGAATTTCCTCCTCAGCTACCGATGCAACAAAGGTTTGTCAGTCTGGTGACACAAACTCCGCTCATGATTCACGCTCGAGTGGTTTCTATAATAAGCTTTATTACATTGTCTGATAATGGTTTTACATATTCTATTAATTGACAAGATGACATGCAAATAATACAACCCAGTTCCCAGGCTCCGACTACCTCGAGAGCGTGCTCCGACCCAAGAGAACAACACATCCTGTTCCCAAGACCTGGAACGACCAGCTCCAGCCCTCCAGGTCCTCTACGTGGCTCCTGACCCTCCGAGAACGCTCTGCTTTAAAGGGGAAACAGTTTCTATTCTTACAGTACAACCTTGGCCTGTGCCTTGCATTATACGTAGGTTGCTCATTTAGCTGAGGCCACATTTTTAGGAGTTTACCCCACTTATAATCTTTTCGGCTTTTGCCTCTATTCTGCAAGCTTTGTTTATAATACAGTAAGTGCCTCGGCCAATCTTTATCTTTTACTGTGATATGTGGTGTCTTGACAACTAGTCTCTTATCAGGGTATGAGCCTTTTTCTCGACCTGGGTGTTTATCAATCTGTGTCCTTGCGTTTTCAAACTGTCTGTTGTTCATACATAGAGACAAGATTAAGATTTCTCTTTCCTACACTATTGCTATAACAGTAAAAACCTAAGCGAAAGGATGCTGGGATAGCTTGTCCATTTAAATCATCTTAAAGCATTTTAACATTCCTCCCTTTTGACACAGAATGAAAATCACTGAGTCAGTTAACTTTACCTTTAATCATCTTGGAGTTTACAGTCGATTAATATTATATTTACATAAGCACACAGCTAGTCTAAATTTGGTAAATACTAATAGCATGATAGACAGAGAAAATCATAATACATTGTGCAGAAAGCTACAGTGTACCATATTATCAAGAAATCATAGACTTAAAAGATTCCTTAGCTCTCCCTTTACCCGTAATTCTTGCTAAGTATTATTTCTCCCTAGCCCTCCATTGTCCCAAGCAAAATTCTGTGTCCCTCTTCAATCAAACTTCAATCCCTCTGACAGGTACCAGTGTGTTTAACTGATTGTTTCATTAATTACTTAGTTTCTCTATGGAGCCTGTGCCAGTACCTTGATGATTTAAAAAAGTTGTCTCACTCTCCTGAGCCACATTAACCATTTCATACTGTGCTGTTGTCAAGTAACTGAACATGTCTGGAACCCGTGCTTCAGTGCATCTTCACCATGCATTTCTGCATGCTAGTTGCCTTACATTTGCACGTGCACACGCGCACACACACACACGTATCATGCCAAACGTGACATCCGATACAAGCCATTCTTGGGCTTTCAGGTGATCTTATCAACAGATCGTGGGATTGGGAGGGGGGTGGGTGGTTGGGTGTGGGTATCTGGAGATCTTTGCTCCTCTCCCCCCTGCATGATCCCTATGTCTCGGGTAGTGGTTAGGCTATCAAATGGAGTTTTCATATTGTTCAGTATGGACATTAACATCTCCAAGAGAAAGCTATTAATTAACTATTCTCACCTACACTTTCCTGACTTTCGCTAGAATTTTGGAAAAATTCCATTTGGTGGTGTAATTTTCTTGTTTCTATCTTACCTCCTCAATCACTTCCTCTCATTCAATTTTACACATCTTATTAATTACCATTCTTGAACCCTGGAGGAACTTTATTGTCCAATACAAAGAACCACCTAGACTGCTTTCCACCATTTTCTTTTAATGAAAATTTGATTATCCCCTTAAACTTAAGATAAATTTTCCCTTCTCAAGTGCTTGAAACAGCAACTCGTATCAATTTATCTCTATCAATTCCAATTTCAGAAACAAATGATGCACAGGCTTGGTGGTTTTACATTTGAGACAGAAGTGCTTGCAATGGTAACTCCCACATCTCCCCACTCAAGCACTCTGTCTCGGAAGACAAGAAATGCCCCTGAATGGGTTAAGACCCAGCCTATGAAAGGCCAAGCCTTTAGTCTAAATCGTCACCACATTGTGACACTTAATGTCTGACAATGTCTGCAGATAAGATCTTAAATTCTTAAAACCACTGAATCTCTTGCTGCACCAACATTTTCAAAGACCATGCCGTAACTCTGTGAAGCCATTTTTTTTTGTCAAAGAACTTTTCGGTAATCCTGCTCCATCAACTTTCATGCGGTCCTGAAGACCATGGTCCCCTGTTCAAAAGAAAAGGACAGAGAATCCATTGTGGCTCTGCTTGAGAGCACTAGAGGTTAATAGGAGCAGGAGTAGGCCATATGGCCCCTTAAGCCTGCTCATCTTTTTTATGTCTAGAGTTTACAGTCCATTAATATTTCATTGACATAAGCACACAGAACTAGTCGAAGTTTCTTAAGGTACAGAACTTAAGAGAGCGCCCCAACTCCTCTTCGAAATAGTGTCATGAGATCTTTTACGTCCACCTGAGAGAGCAGACGGCGCCTCAGTTTAACGTCTCATCCAAAAGACGGCACCTCCAACTGTGCAGCACTCCCTCAGTACTGCACTGAGAGTGCCATTCTGAATTATGGGTTCAAGTCTCTGGAGAGGGACTTGAACCCACAACTTTGAGGCGAGAATGCTACCACTGAGCCAATGCTGACATGTTAAAGGCGTTTTACCTATGATATGTTCCATACTTTTAGGCCTACTGGAGATGGTATTTGTTGTTAGTTAACTGATAAATTGTTACTTAACCAATAAATCCAATAGGGAGTTCAGGAGAAACTTCTTTACCCAGAGAGTGGTTAGAATGTGAAACTCGCTGCCACAAGGAGTGGTTGAGGCGAACAGCATCTGTGCATTTAAGGTGAAACTAGATAAGTACATAAGGCAGAAAGAAATAGAAGGATATGTGGATAGGGTTAGATGAAAAGGGGTTGGAGGAGATTTGTGTGGCGCAAAACGCTGGCATAGACCAGTTGGACCAAATGGTCTGTTTCTGTGCTGTAATTTCTATGTAATTCTACGTAATGGTGAAAGAGGCATTGAATTGAAAATATTAAATTCCCATGTTCAGAAAATACAACTTTACCTTGGTCCTAGTGTGCTGATTCCATGTTTGTAGCTTCTGGTCTATGCAGACTGGAAAAGCAATTTTACTGTAATTTAAAAGTACGAAATCACTTCTTTTAATGCCACAAGTGTAAAGTGCCAAATCATTGATTTGCCAAAGATAGAAAATAAAATACTGTCTTGTGTTTAATGGTATGATTTGTCAAGATTAAGTGTCATCTTGGCTAATAGTAACGCTTTTGCCTTTGAGTCAGAAGGTTGTGGATTCAAGCCCCATTCCAGGACTTGAAGCCCTAGTCTAGGCTGATACTTCAGTGCAGTACTGAGGGAGAGCTGTATTATCAGAGGTGCTGTCTTTTGGATCGGCGTTAATCCGAGACCCTGTCTACCTGCTCAGGTGGACTTAAAAGGTCTCGGCACTTTTTTTGAAAAAGGAGCAGGGGATTTCTTCCAGTGCCCTGGCCAGAATTCCTTCTTAACCAATACCACCAAAAACAGAAACAGATTAGCCTATCATTCATTATAATGGCCCAGAAATTGATCTCGCTCTGTTCCCGCGGGGGTAAGGAGCAGGCGCGATCTCTCACTCCGCGTTGGCTTTTTCAGATCCAGCTCGCACGAACTTGATGTTCTAGACATCAGCTGGGCAGTGCTTGCGTATCCCACCGGCGTAGTGAATTCGTGCGAGCTGTGGGATCACGTGACTCAGTTAGAGCCAATGGCAGCACACCATCTTCCATTCATAAGTTTCACATACGTGCTGTGAAAGCTATGAATCTTACACACCCCCAAAATAACAGCTAAACCTCAATTAAATTTAAAAAAAACATCACATTAATAAAATAAGTATAGTTAAATAAATTAACCATTTTAAATAAAAAATTAAATTTTTGAAAAAATTTAAAATCTTTTAAAAAGTTATAAAAATAAACTTACCTGTCTTTAAAGTCTCTAAAAAAGATATACCTGTTAAAAAAAATTCAAAATAATACTTAATTCACTACTTACCTTGTTAAAAGTGGGTCTTACTCCTTTTTTCATTTCTAAAATCTTCCGTCCTTACCTGCGCGTCCAAAGCACTAAGTGCACAGCGTGCGCGCAGCCTGTAGCGCGCACGCGGTGCACCGAGGAACCGCCCCCTTTTCCAAAAACCAAGTGCCGGTTTTCAGCGCATGCGCAGTGCATGCAGAAAACTGGCAATTGGAGAGAATACGCGAGAGTATGCAGTGCGTACTCTCGCGTAGCGGCATCAATTTTTGGCCCATTATACCGGCATACCGTGGCTGCAGTGTGTACCATCTACAAGATTCACTGCAGCAACTCGCCAAGGCTTCTTTGGCAGCACCTCCCAAACCCGCGACCTCTTCCACCTAGAAGGACAAGGGCAGCAGGCGCATGGGAACACCACCACCTCCAAGTTCCCCCTCCAAGTCACACACCATCCTGACTTAGAAGTATATCGCCGATCCTTCATCGTCGCTGGGTCAAAAACCTGGAATTCCCTCCCTAACAGCACTGTGGGAGCACCTTCACCACACGGACTGCAGCGGTTCAAGAAGGCGGCTCACCACCACCTTCTCAAGGGCAATTAGGGATGGGCAATAAATGCTGACCTTGCCAGCGACGCTCACATCCCATAAACGAATTAAATAAAAAGGATTGAGGGCCGCATAGACCCACCACAGGTGGCTCTCTGCCAGGGCAATAAATGCTGGCCTTGCCAGCGAAGCCCACATCACATAAACGCATTTAAAAAAAATTGCTGTTTGTGGATCCTTGCTAATTTCAAAGTGGCTACCACATTTGCCTACAAAACAACATTTAAAAAAGTAATTAATCGGCTGCAAATTGCTTTGGGGTGTCCTGAGATGTGAAAGGAGCTATATAAATGCCGGGGTTCTTTAAATGTGCAATACAGATTGTTCTGAATTCTGACAAAATAATAAGTAGATTGACTTTAACCACCCATCCCACAGGTATTATCTTGAGCACTATTTGCCAGCGAATTGGGCAGGTAGGCAAGAAGGTTGTGGGTTCATCTCCATACCAGGACTTGAGTGCACAGTGCAGCTGCATTTATGAAAACTTCAGACGTGATTATTTATACCGAACTTCAGACGAGAGTTCAAACCGAGCCCTGTCTGCCCGTTCAAGCAGATGTTAAAGACCCCGTGGCTTTACTTGTAGAGCAGGGAGTTCTCTCAATCTCTGGCCAACATTGCTCCCTCATCAAATACTACCAGAAGCATATTAACTGACTTAAGTATTGTTTGTTGGGGAGGGGGGTGGGGGCTCTATGCTGAACTTTGAGTACTTTGGAAAACAGGTGCTATTGCAATAATAGCATTACCCTCTTATGGTGTTGGATAAAGGCATGATCAGTTCGAATTGGGCACAGCGCTGTAAAGTTACATCAGCCATATTGATGTGCATGCTTTCTGTATAAGTCACTGCTGATGATGTATTTCTGGAGTTTTTGGCTGCATAAGGAGGCAAGCTGTGAGGGAGACTGTAGGAGGATGTTGCAGTGTGGGCGGATAGGTGGCAGACGCAGTTCATCGCCAAGAAATGTGTACAGCGGAGGAACAGAGATAGCTAGTGGTACAAATACATCTTTAAAGGTGGGAGTGAATGGTGGAAAAGGTCATTAGAAATGCAAATGATATTTGGAGTTTTTTTTTACATAGTGGCATTGATTACAAAAGTAAGAAAGTGATGTTGAATTCTTTGTTTTCTTAAGCCACAGTTGGAGTGTTGCAGTTCCAGACACCTCATTCTAGGAAGGATGTTAGAACCATAGCGAGGGCACTGGGAAGACTCACTGGAATGATTCAAGGAATGACAGATTCTAGTTAGGAAGAAAGGTGTGAAAATTGGGGCTTTTTCATAAAAACAGAGAAAGTTAAGGGGATGTACTGGAGGTTCTAAAAATTATGAAAGATTTTGAGAAGGTAAATAGTGAAAAATGGTTTCCACTAACTGAATTGTTAACAGCAACTTGCATTTATACAGTGCCTTTAAGGTAGAAATATGTGAGAAAAATATGGACGCCAAACTAAAGAGAGATGAATAACCAAAAGCTTGGTCAAAGAGGTGGGTCTCAAAGGAGGAGGGGTGAGGAGAGAGAATTCCAGAGAGTGGGATCTAGGCAGTTGAAGGCACGGCCGCCGATGGTGAGGTGAAGGGAGGGGAGATGCACAACATAAGAAAAAGGAGCAGGAGTAGGCTATGCGGCCCCTCGAGCCTGCTCCGCCATTCAGTAAGATCATGGCTCCACTTTCCTGCGCTATCCCCATCTCCCAGAGGTGGAGAAAAGGAGAGTTTGGGGTGGAATTGTAAAGCTAGAGGTTGCAGAGATAGTGAGAGGCAAGGGGGGCATAGACTCTGAATTATCGCTAGAGGTACAAAAGGGGAAGTCAGAACAGTTTTGTTACACGGCAGGTTTAACAACATGGGACGCACCATTTGAAGGGAATTTAAAGGCAGCTTAAATCTGTAGTCCAATCGGAATCTGAAGCAATGTGAAGTGGAGTGGGACTCCCCAAAGGAGGGAGTTTCAATCCGGATTCAGCTCGGACTCTGACTCCAATTCACATTACACAAGTTGAGCATCAGTGCTGGGGGAAGCTGCTTTGCACTGACAAATTTGTGTAAATGCAACCCCTTAAGGAGATGGAAGAGGATGTTTGACAGCGAGTGCTATCGTGAGTGAGGCCAGTCGCTCAGAAACCTGCAAACATTGTAGTTCTGAAGAGAGGAGACTGCAGTTATTTGGCTGATTTCTGCTGATCACAACACATGAAGATTTGTCCTTGTCCCTTTGATCACTGCGATATGATCACGTTAATTAAAGTGTCATTCGGAGGGTCGTTTGAAAGTGGTTGCAGTGTCAGCAGCCTCCTTCATTACTGGGTGAATGGATAATGGTATCTTCATCCCAATTTCATTAACTAGAGATAGAATAACCACCGTCAGTTCTGAAATTAACCTTGTGCGGTCAACCCGGTAACCCCAGAGCCTAGCTTCAAACCTGGACAGAAGGACACGTTATCCTTGCCCAAGGTGACTTGAGGGAAGAGCTGCAGTATTGCACAGAAATTGCAGCACAGAAACAGGTCATTCGGCCCAACTTATGCCATTTTCTGCCTTTTGGGGCACTCTAAAACAATAAATGTGGTTTTTTTTTTCCATTTAAAACATCACTTCAACTAAATTTAGCATGAATAATTAAAGAGTTTGGGATACATTCAGTTTAATGCACAGTAAACAGGAGAGGAGTCTTAGATTTAGAATTATGATTGGTTTGGATGACCAGAACTGTGTTGTTTGGGAGCGAGCAGTGGGTCTGCATGCACTTTGCACCTCTGGCATCTGGTTTAGAATCATCGCCAAACTAATAGGAACAGGAGTAGGCCATTCAGCCCCTCAAGCCTGTTCTGCCATTCAATGAGATCATGGCTGATCTGTATCCTAACTCCATCCACCTGCCTTGGCTCCAGATCCCTTAATACCCTTGGCTAGCAAAACTATTGATCTCGGATTTAAAATTAATAATTGAGCTAGCGTCTACTGGTTTTTGTGGGAGAGAGTTCCACACTTCTACCACCCTTTGCATGAAGAAGTGTTTCCTAACTTCTCTCCTGAATGGCTTGGCTCTGATTTTAGGGTTTTAAAGTTGTTCTAGACTCCCCCACCAGTGGTACAGTTTTCCCCTATCAATTCCTTTTTAAAAATCCTAAAAACCTCAATCAAATCACCCCTTAACCTTCTATATTCCAGGGAATACAAGCCTAGTTTATGTAATCTCTCCTCATAATCTAACCCTTGGAACCCTGGTAACATTCTGGTGAATCTGCGATGCATTCCTTCCAAGGCCAATATATCCTTTCTACGGTCCAGTGCCCAGAACTGTACAGAATACTCTAGATGTGGTCTAACCAGGGCTTTGTAGAGCTGTAGCAAAACTTCCAACCCTTTATATTCTAGCCCTCTAGTTATAAAGGCTAACATTCCATTAACCTTTTTGATTTTTTTGTGTAGCTGGCTACTATATTTTAGTGATCTGTGTACATGGTCCCCTAAATCTCTTTGGACCTCCACTGTTCCCAGCTTTTAACCATTGATTGAAGTAGCAGTTGTCTCTCTGAGCGTGCAGGAGTGAAAGGAATTTGGTCAGTCATATGCCACTGAACTTTTAATTGTGCTAGACCGCTGGGAGTGGTATTTCAAAACGGAGCTGATCTCCGCTCATTATAATAAGAGCCACTTGCTGGCAGAGGGAGCTGGATCTTGAGCAGGTTGCCGCCGGTCTGCAGATCTAGAAATTCTCCACGCAGGGAGGTGAAAGTTGAAGAAAAATATGTTTTTGTCCAGCATTATTTCTTTCTGAGGGAGGGGTGTTGCATTTTACATGAAAAGTACTTAATTCCTCCTCCATAGCATTGTTTCCCTTCAAGGTATTGCGGGCCACCATAGTGAATAATCAAGAATTTTGTTCTTTCGCATATGGTATAGCAATACTATAAATCATAGAATAGTGCAGCACAGAAGGAGGCCATTCGACCCATCGAGTCTGCGCCGGCTCTTTCGAAGAGCAATCCTGTTAGTCCCACTCCCCCGCTCTTTCCTCATATCCCTGCAATTATTTTCTCCAAGTATTTATCCAATTCCCTTTTGAAGGCTACTATTGAATCTGTATCCACCGCCCTATCAGACAGTGCATTGCAAATCCTAACCGCTCATTGTGTAAAAAAGTTTTTCCTCATGTCGCCTCTGGTTCTTTTGCCAATCACCTTAAATCTGTGCCCCTCGTTCGCAGCCCTTCAGCCATTGGAAACAGTTTCTCTTTATTTACTCTATCTAAACCCTTCATGATTTTAAACACCTCTATCTAATCTCCTCTTAGCCTTCTCTGCTCTAAGGAGAACAACCCCAGCTTCTCCAGTTTTTCCACGTAACTGTAATCCCCCATTCCCAGAACCATTCCAGTGAATCTCTTCTGTACCTTCTCCAAAATCTTCACGTCCTTCCTAATGTTTGGTGCCCAGAATTGGATGCAATTAAGAAAGAGAGACTTGCATTTATACAGCGCATTTCAAGACCTCAAGACTTCCTAAAGTGCATTACAGTCGATGGAAGTGCTTCTAAAATGTAGTCACTGTTGTAATGCAAGAAACCCCCACAGCGAGGTCCCACAAATAGCAATGAGATAATGGCCAGACCATCTGCTTTTAGAGGTGTTGGAAGAGGGCTAAATATTGGCTAGGACACCAGGGAGAACTCCCCTGCTCCTCTTTGAATAGTGCCATGGTATCTTTTACGTCCACTCAAGAGGGCCGACGGGGCCTTGGTTTAACATTTCAGCTGAAAGACAGCCCCTCTGACAGTGCAGCACTCCCTCAGTACTGCATTGGAGTGTCAGCCTAGATTATGGGCTCAAGTCTCGAGTGGGATTTGAACCCACAAATTTGTGACTCAGACGAGAGTGGAGGAAATCTACCATTCCCTCTCCTCCTGTCCTCACCCAGATTTTGTGCCCAAGTCTCCTTGGAGTGGAACGTGAACGTTCGACCCTCTGACTCTGAGATGAGTGTGCTACCACTGAGCCACAGCTGACACTATAGACAAGGGAATGAAAACAAGAGCAATACAAATAACATTGGCAGGCTGCAGACGGAGGCAAGAAGTTTCATCCCACGCAAATCCTGCTGGATGACCAGGAACGATGATAATTGGAGCGTGAGCGCTGGAGTATCTTGGATGTAGGCCTTGACTGACCTTGTGTTCTTTTTTATACAAAATCTGAATTGCAGGAGGTTGTGGACTTGATAAGCGGGAATCAGGTGCTCGTCATAAGCGGAGAAACGGGTTGTGGGAAAACCACGCAGGTGACCCAGTTCATTCTGGACAACTACATCGAGAGAGGAAAGGGCTCTATGTGCAGGGTCGTGTGTACCCAGCCCCGTCGGATCAGCGCCATCTCTGTAAGTCTCAGCGTTGTTGTTTTTTTTTAAGAACCCGCTTTGCCTGGGGTGTCCACACTGCAGCCTGCGGTCCAAGTGCTGCCCTTGTTTTCTCGGCTACTCGCTCTGTGCCGCTCCAGCAACTGATCTTTCTAGTTTGTCCGCCGCTGGGCAAAGCAAACAGTGAGCACAGTGAGCAAGTTCAATACCCAAAACACGAATACGGACGGAAGTAGAAACAGCGGCTATCAGTTTAGAAATTAACTTTTAAAACGCCAGTGTGTAATTCATTTTTTTTAAAAGATGCATAAGACATGCAAAGTGATGCAGATTATTGAGGAACTATTCCAGTATAATGAGAATAAGTAGCATAAAATGCATTCTGTAAAAGTGATTTTCTAATAATTGAAAGTTGCCTCTTCTAAACTAAAGTTATCCTTCAATTTGATGTTTTTGTGTATATTGTAATGATTTCTATGGGCCTCGTGAATTGCATCTCAGTGGGAAAGACAGAAGTGTGGACACCCCTGCCTGAATTATGGGCTTGGTTGATGTCTAAAAGTGGAGCACGCCGTATCATTTCCTCAATTGTTGTTTCTGGGTTGACAAAATGTTAAAACCTCTTTATTACTTGTACCGTTCTGTAACCACATCACCTGCTTCACAAGTGAGGCCTGGTCTCCTTGGTGTTTTTTCGGGTCATTGACACCATGACCGTAGCACTGATCCTCCCGAGGGAGTCGCACGCAGGTCGGGCCCTGAATCTGGATTTGCACGAACCAATCTTAAGTGGCGGCAGGAAGGCAATGTTACTGTTGTAGTGCCAATTCACTCTGCAAAGCTCTTTTCCCAGTGGGTAATATGTGAATGATACCAGGGCTTAGAGGGTTAAATTACGAGGACAGGTGGCATAAACTTGACTTATATTCCCTTGACTTTTGAGGGGGGATCTGATCGAGGTGTTTAAAATGTTAAAAGGCTTCGATAGGGTACATACGGAGAGATTATTCCTCTGGTGGGGAAATCAAGAACAAAGGGGACATAATCTTAAAATAAGAGCCAGGCCATTTAGGAGTACAATCAGGAGGCACTTCTTCACACAATGGGTAGTAGAAATCTGTAATTCTTTCCTCCAAAAGGCTGTGGATGCTGGGGTTAATTGGAGCTTTCAAAACTGAGATCGATGGATTTTTGTTGGGTGAGGGTATCAAGAGATAGGGAGGTAAGGCAGGTAAATGGAGTTGAGGTACAGAGCAGCCATGATCTGATGGCAGGCCCGAGGGGTTGAATGGCCTACCCCTGTTCCTATGTCCTAATATTGTTGACTTTTTTTGCATCTTCAGATAGCTGAGAGAGTAGCGGCAGAAAGAGCTGAAGCCTGCGGCGATGGAAACAGTACTGGCTACCAGATCAGACTGCAGAGGTTAGTACCGGCTGCTTCTCACCTCTAGCAGGAGGGGGAATAAGCCATGAGCAGTGCTTATGTAATGCTCCAGTCATGCCAGAGATGAACTCGGTAACCAAATATTATACTTTAAAGCAACCACGTGCCACCCAAAGATGTGTGAACGTCCGATCATTTCAATTTACCTGTTGGTCGAATTCACGTAGTTCCATTGTTGTTTTGGCATCAGAACAAGTATCTTAAAAGACCAAACTGAACATGTAACGGCACCAGGGCTGTAAGTGGGCTGGGTTTGGCTCTTCCAGCCACTGCCACCTCGCTTGCTTCGCTGATTACAGCTCTGTACAGTAATTAAATGGCCATGGAAGGGAGGAAGAATGGCTTGGACTGTTTCTGCACTGCAGAAGTGTGCCTCCTGCTAGAAGATCACAGACGGGCATTCCACACAGAAAGAACTTGCATTGATATAGTGCCTTGCACGACCTCAGGACGTCCCAAAGCACTTTACAGCCAATTATGTACTTTTGTTTAAGTGTCGTCACTGTTGTTTTGTGGGAAACGCGGCAGCCACTTTGCGCACAGCAAGCTCCCACAAACAGCAATGTGATGATGACCAGATAATCTGTTTTATTGATGGCTGCGGGACAAATATTGGCCAACAGTATTGGATAACAGGGCTCAGAAAGATGATTCTGTATTTGAAATGATTACAGCTCAACCCTATATCCAGTATCATTTTAAATATAGAAACTATTATTGGATTCTGAATAGTGCCCTTGCATTTGGTGAGAAGCAGCTTCCTACTTTACACTCTACTGCTTCCTGTGCAGTGATAACACCTTTCATTGATTAATAATGCTATATTTGGTCTTCTGTTATCTTCTACTGAACTGTTAGTGACACCTTCGCAATTCAGTTGTATTAACTGTAGCTAAAAATACTTGTTCTGCGCTCAAAATAGCTGACTGTATTGTGCATCTCTTTTGTGGATTTGATCAGGATTATACCAGTTCTTTTATTGAGATTAATCTGCAGTGTCTTCAACTAACTGGTAAAAGTGTGCCAGATTTGACCTCATTCAGTTTCTTCCCTTAATACTGCAATTGGTTTATTGGTTTTTTGTTTTCTAGCTGTGCTGTGGGCATTTATGTCTAAATGTGCAGCCAGAAATCTAAACTGTCACTTGTCCAATGGAGTTAATCTGATGTGATAGAAAGAAAGACTTACATGTATGTAGTGCTTTGTACGACCTCATGACGTCACAAAGCGTTTTACAGCCAATGAAGTACCTTTTAAATAGTAGTCACTGTTGTAATTTTATTTGATAATTTGAGGATTTGAGTGCAGGAGTAAAGAAGTCTTACTCCAATTATATAGGGCCTTGGTGAGACCACACCTGGAGTACATAGAACATAGAACAGTAGAACAGTACAGCACAGTACAGGCCCTTCGGCCCTCGATGTTGTGCCGAGCATTGTCCGAGACCAAGATCAAGCTATCACACTCCCTATCACTCTGGTGTGCTCCATGTGCTTATCCAATAACCGCTTGAAAGTTCCTAAAGTGTCCGACTCCACTATCACAGCAGGCAGTCCATTCCACACCCCAACCACTCTCTGAGTAAAGAATCTACCTCGGACATCCCTTCTATATCTCCCCCCATGCACCTTATAGTTATGCCCCCTTGTAACAGCTGCCTCTACCCGAGGAAATAGTCTCTGAACATCCACTCTATCTATCCCCCTCATCATCTTATAAACCTCTATTAAGTCGCCTCTCATCCTCCTCCGCTCTAAAGAGAAAAGCCCCAACTCCCTCAATCTTTCCTCATAAGACCTCCCCCCCAAACCAGGCAGCATCCTGGTAAATCTCCTTTGCACTCTTTCCAATGCTTCCATGTCCTTCCTATAGTGAGGTGACCAGAACTGCACACAATATTCCAAATGTGGTCTCACCAAGGTCCTGTACAGTTGCAGCATAACCTCACGGTTCTTAAACTCAAACCCTCTGTTAATAAACGCCAACACACCATAGGCCTTCTTTACTGCTCTATCCACTTGAGTGGCAACCTTCAGAGATCTGTGGATATGAACCCCCAGATCCCTCTGCTCCTCCACGTTCCTCAGAACCCTGCCGTTGACCCTGTAATCCTTATTCAAATTTGCCCTACCAAAATGAATCACCTCGCACTTATCAGGGTTAAATTCCATCTGCCATTTTTCGGCCCAGCTCTGCATCCTATCAATGTCTCTTTGCAGCCTACAACTGCCCTCCACCTCATCCACTACTCCACCAATCTTGGTGTCATCAGCAAATTTACTGATCCACCCTTTGTGTACAATTTTGGTCTCCTTACCTAAGGAAGGATATACTTGCCATAGAGGGAGTGCAACGAAGGTTCACGAGATTGATTCCTGGGATGGTGGGACTGTCATATGAAAAGAGATTGAGTAAACTAGGCCTGTATTCTCTTGAATTCAGAAGAATAAGAGGGGATCTCATTGAAGCACACAAAATTATTACAGGGCTTGATAGGGTGGATGCTGGGAGAATGTTTCCCTTGGCTGGGGAGTCTAGAACCAGGGGCCACAGCCTCAAGATAAAGGGTAGGCCATTCAGGACTGAGATGAGAAGAAATTTCTTCACACAGAGGGTGGTGAATCTTTGGAATTCTCTACCCCAGAGGGTTGTGGAGGCTCAGTCATTGGGTATATTCAAAACAGAAGTCGATAGATTTCTGACTAGTAAGGGCATCAAGGGATATGGTGATAGGGCCAGTGACTGGAGTTGAGGCAGAAGATCAGCCATGATCTCATTGAATGGCAGAGCAGGCTTGTAGGGCCGAATGGCCTACTCCTGCTCCTATTTCTTATGTTCTTACAACGCTCCTGTGAAGTGCCTTGGGACGTTTTACTATGTTAAAGGTGCTATATAAATACAATCTTCCTGGCTGCAATGCTCCATCTCACCCTCAGTAAGCTCTCCGCTGGAGTGGAGCTAATCTACAGAGCAAACGGGAAACTGTTCAACCTCCGTCGCCTCCAGTCCAGATCCAAGGTCGTCCCATCCTCTGTCATCGAATTACAGTATACAGACGACGCTTTCGTCTGCGCACACTCTGAGGTCGAAATCCAAACCATCGTCAACACCTTCACTGAAGCGTACGAGAGCATGGGCCTTACACTAAACATCCGTAAGACAAAGGTCCTCTACCAACCTGCCCCCGCCACACAGTACTGCTCCCCGATTATCAAAATCCATGACTGGGCCTTGGACAACGTGGACCACTTTCCATACCTCGGGAACCTACTGTCAACAAGGGCAGACGTCGATGACGAAGTCCAACACCGCCTTTAGTGTGCCAGTGCAGCCTTCGGTCGCCTGAGGAAGAGAGTGTTTGAAGACCAGGACCTCAAACCCAGCTCATGGTCTACAGAGCAGTAGTGATGCACGCCCTCCTGTATGCTTCAGAGACATGGACCATGTACAGCAGGCACCTCAAAGCACTGGAGAGCTACCACCAACGCTGCCTCCGCAAGATCCTGCAAATCCATTGGCAGGATAGGCGCACCAACGTCTGTGTTCTCGCTCAGGCCAACATCCCCAGCATCGAAGCTTTGACCACGCTCGATCAGCTCCGATGGACGGGTCCGCATGCCCGATACGAGACTCCCAAAACAAGCGCTCTACTCAGAGCTCCGACACGGCAAGAGAGCCCCGGGTGGGCAGAGGAAACGCTTCAAGGACACCCTCAAAGCCTCCTTGAAAAAGTGCAACATCTCCACCGACACCTGGGAATCCCTGGCCCAAGACCGTACAAAGTGGAGGAGAAGCATCCGGGAAGGCGCCGAACACCTCGAGTCTCTTCGCCGGGAGCAAGCGGAAGCCAAGCGCAAGCAGCACAAGGAGCGCACGTTAACCCAAGCACCCCACCCACCCGCCCCTTCAACCACAGTCTGCCCCACCTATGACTGAGACTGTAGGTCCCGCATTGGACTCATCAGCCACCTGAGAACTCATTTTTAGTGTGGAAGCGAGTCATCCTCGGTTCCGAGGGACTGCCTAAGAAGAAACATAGAATCTAGGAGCAGGAGTAGGCCATTCGGCCCGTCGAGCCTGCTCCACCATTCAATACGATCATGGCTGATCATCCAAATCCAGTACCCTGTCCCCTGCTTTAATCCCCACAGTACACATATCCCACCCTACCCCCGTAACCCCACGTATTTAATTCCCCCTAACATATCCCATCCTATCCCCATAACCCCACATATTTAATCCCCCCCTAACACTAAGGGTCAATTTATCATAGCCAAATCAACCTAACCCGCACATTAAATACAAGTTGTTGTAAGAAACACGGCAGCCAATTAGTGGAACCAATCTGTCCACAGCATAGTCCCACAAACAGCAATGTGATAACGACTAGATAATCTGTTTTTAGTGATGTTGGTTGAGGTATAAATATTAGCCAGGACACCGGGGAGAACTCCCCTCCTCTTCTTAGAAATAGTACCACGGAATCTTTTACATGCACTTCAGAGTGCAGACAGAGCCTCGGTTTAACGTCTCATCTGAAAGATGGCACCTCCGACAGTGCAGCACTCGCTCGGTATTGCACTGGAGTGTCGGCCTAGATTTTGTGGTCAAGTCGCTGGAGCGGGACTTGAACCCACAACCTTCTGACTTGGAGGCAAGTGTGCTACCAACTGAGCCACGGCTGTAGTTTAAATCATAGGAATAATTGATTGCTCAAATCACTGAGCTCGATATTGTGCTCCCAAAAAAGACATATGCAGAGCCCCATTCCCGGTCAATGAATATTTAATGTTTGAGAACTCAGACAGGGGTGCCTGATTTCTGAAAACTGTAAAAGAGACAGCATTACATTTATAAAGTGCCCAGGATATCCTGCGTTCTACCCTTTTGAATTTAGCCGTAGACAACATTGTATAATGTAGCTAAAGCCACGGAAAACATCTTCTGTGACCCTGGTGCATTATTTCTCCTTGATCTTTCCTTTCCACAGTGCTTGACATGGTTGGACCACATCATCTTTTCCAACTCCACTCCTCCGTCATCCAGCTCCCTTATGTGGTTCCGCTCCAACCTATTTGAACGCAGTCAGCACATCTCCATCAAAGGTTTCTCTTCCCTACACCCACACCATCACCTCTAGTGTCTTCCAAGGATCTAGCTATGGTGGCCTTCTTTGTCTTCTACATGCTGCCCCTCGGCGACATCATCTGCGGACACGGGTTCGGGTTCCATATGTACACTGATGAAACCCTGCTCTATATGAGGAGAGATTGGGTCGACTAGGCCTGTATTCACTAGAGTTTAGAAGAATGAGAGGGGATCTCATTGAACCGTATAAAATTCTGACAGGGCTGAGAAATTTCCTCACTCAGAGGGTGGTGAACCTGTGGAATTCTCTACAACAGAAGGCTGTGGAGGCCAAGTCACTGAATATATTTAAGAAGGAGATAGATAGATTTCTAGACACAGGCATCAAGGGGTAAAGGGAGAGAGCGAGAATATGGTATTGAGATAGAGGATCAGCCATGATCCATATTGAATGGTGGAGCAGGCTTGAAGGGCCGAATGGCCGCCTACTCCTATTTTTCTATGTTTCGACCTCTCCACCACTTCTCAACCCTCGCCTGCCTCAGTGCTTCTCCAGATCTACAATCCTCTGAGAACTCTGCGTTCCTCCAACTCTGGCCTCTTGTCCATCCCCCACTCCCTTCACCCCACCATTGGCGGCCGTGCCTTCAGCTGTCTAAGCCCTAAGCTCTGGAATTTCGTCCCTCAACCTCTCCACTTCTCTCCCTTACGACGCTCCTTAAAACCTACCTCTGTGACCAAGCCTGTCCTAATGTCTCCTCCTCCTTTGTCCTGTGAAGCGCCTTGGGACATTTTATTACGTTAAAGGTGCTATATAAATGCAAGTTGTTGTTCCTGGCATACCCCAATTTATGAAGTGTTTTGGGCCTTTTTTTTTAAACATTGAAGGCGCTATATAAATGCTGGTCGTTGTTGAATGCCCAGTTCTGAACAACTCGACTTAGAATGGGCTGACTGAAGGACAATATTTTGCTCTCCACGGATGCTGCCTGACCTGCTGAGTGTTTCCAGCATTGTTATTTGTGACAATCTTTTGCTTATTTTTTAACACTTCTGTCTTGCTTCACAGTCGCTTGCCACGAAAACAAGGTTCCATCTTGTACTGCACGACAGGAATCATTCTCCAGTGGCTTCAGTCAGACGGGTAAGTACGCATCTAATTAGGAAATTATAATAGATTTTTGCATATGCAAATGTAATTTTATATAAAAGACAACATTCTTAATTGCGTCCTCAACAATTCCAAGCATCACCTGCTCTCTCAAATACCAATTTATTTGCCAAAATAATACTGGTGACGCAGTTTTATTAACAATTGAAATATCTCTCTTTCTACAGTCTTTTGTCCACTGTCAGTCACCTTGTTTTGGATGAGGTTCATGAGAGGAGTTTGCAGTCGGATGTCCTGATGACGATTGTGAAGGACATTCTGCCCTTCAGGTCGGACCTAAAAGTGATATTGATGAGCGCAACTCTGAATGCCGACAAGTTTTCCGAATATTTTGGTGAGTAGAATAGATAAATTCAAATGGAAACCTCAGTGAATTCAGACTTTCTGTTTCTTAAAATTAAGTCATAGAATCATACAGCACAGAAGGATGCCATTCGGCCCATTGTGCCTGTGCCGGCTCTTTGAAAGAGCTCTCCAATTAGTCCCACTCCCCTGCTCTCTCCCCATAGCCCTGCAAATTTTTCCTTTTCAAGTCTGTTTCTCCCTTTGATTTTTTGCCATGTGTTTAACTTTTGTGCTAACGTTTACTTCGTAACTACGGTGTCTGATTTTAGGGCGTAACCAATGAACCTTAATAAACCTCCACCAAACATTTTGCAGTGTGTCTTTACTTTGGTTACATAGATAAAACCCCACAGAAGCAATGTTCCCTTCCATTTTTTTGGGGGGGGGGGGGGTTGCGAGTCCCCTTTAACGGGCTGCGCAGCCCATTCAAATGCCCGGTTATTCTATTCAAAAACCGGTGAGCCGGCTGCGCGGGAGCCCCAGACCGCTGTGCAGCTTAAAGGGAACATTGCACAGAAGTAAAATGTGGTTGACTCTTAAATGCCCTGTGAAGTGGCTAGCAAGCCACTCAATCATATCTTTCCCCCAATCTGTTCAAGAAGGCGGCCCACCACTACTTTCTCGGG
Source organism: Squalus acanthias (assembly GCA_030390025.1). Classification (NCBI taxonomy): domain Eukaryota; kingdom Metazoa; phylum Chordata; class Chondrichthyes; order Squaliformes; family Squalidae; genus Squalus; species Squalus acanthias. Next base: position 11,383,108 of record CM059429.1, read on the forward strand.
GCAACTAGGGATGGGCAATAAATGCCAGCCTTGCCAGTGATGTCCATATCCTGGGAATGAATGAAAAGTAAAAGCGACAAAGGTATAGAAGTAAGTAGATATTCTCATCTCTGGCTGTATTTTTACAACATCTGCAGCAAGTGCTCGCCAATGGTCCATCACTCCATCTGATGTCAAATTTAAACTCACGAACAAGAGATTCATTGTTGGTGAAAAATGAATTCACTCGAGTCTGTTTTAAAGCAGAAGATCACAGTTTATTCAACAGAGCGCTCTGGGAGAAGAATTCACAGGTCCCACGATCTGATGACCTTTCTTCCCCCAGATTTACAGGTGTCAAGCGTCTTTTATACCTTATGGTATTGGATACAAAATGTCTTTACCCAATTAGGTTACCCTAGCAACAAGAATAATTAGAACACAGGGGTTTTTTGACTTCCTCACCGAAACTATAAACATCGGAATGTGGTCAGTGTGCCTGTCTTACATTCTTGCTTTTACATTTTATAATTTACTTACATTCATCCTCTCAGTTCCTTTCCTGGAATTGGGATGATGACATCCTAGTAGCTGTTTGTTTATTATGCTCATGACACTGGCTCCCTGGACACTCTAAGGCTGGCGATAGGGAAGATCCTAATTGGACTATTGTTGGTGGAATTGTGATCTCAGTCGTGGAGACTTCCTGGCTGCCGTCCTTGCGGAACGCGAGACCTACACGTCAGGAGCCAGCGCCACAAGCGTGGGTTTCACGGCAGGCAGAAGCAGCCGGAGACCGATCTTTAACAGTTGTCTACGGTTGTGTCGCTGGAATAAGAGAGGTGGAAGTAGTCGTGTAAACCTCAGCAAACAGCTCACAGAATCCGACCTAAACAAACGGCGGTATCACAGCAGCGTTAAATCCCCTCACCCAGCAAGTAACTGTGAAAACAGTACTGGAGTCTCTGTGCTTTTTGAACAAGTCAGTCAGAAGCCTAATAAACATGCATTAATCCCTACTAATGTGTTAACAACCCTGAACGGGCGCAATCGGCGGAAACTCGCCATTCCAACCTAGGGTCGTGGCGGGGACCGCTTCGGGCAAATGGAATTTTGAACCAGCCTAAAAGCTCGCGGATACTCCAGCGTAGAGTGGTTATCTGCGCAACTCGTTTCATTTAAAATTCCGTGGTCTTAATGCTACTTCATTCGATTTGGCCCAGATTACGCTGATATCTGTGCGGAAACAATGGGCCAGAAACTGTGGTGCTATATTCCAGTATTCTAATTCTGAATAATATTGGCTCCAAAGAAGTTCTGCGACAAATATATGTGGTAAAAATATATTTGTATTCAGTGTTCATCAGTGTTATTCTTTGCTCTGTTTTCTTGCAGGCAGCTGCCCCATGTTGCACATCCCAGGATTTACTTATCCAGTGAGAGAATACATTTTGGAGGATGTAGTTGAGTTGCTTCAGTAAGTCAGTTTGTTAATGATCTGCATAGGTTTTCTCTTGCGGTTGTTACTTTAAGATGTGCACAGAGTTCTGTTCCCTTTGCTAAGTGTAGATCAAATGATGTAGAGACAGTTTCTTGAGACAGACTACCTTTGACGTCGGATTTTTCCATGGAATGCATTGCAATGAACAGATGTGTTAAAATCGCAGCACTTGATGAAAACCAGAGAGAGGGGGAAAGTGGTTAAAATGTACACTATAATAGTTGACCGTATCTCCCTATCACCTTTTAAGTTTATTTGCATTTCAAATCAGGTATCATCCACAAAACCAAGAGGTTCGGAGACCATCCTCCAAGAGAAGGTTCATGCAAGGTTGCATGTTTCGACCAGAGAAAGAACGAGTGGAGGAGGAATATCAACAGCAGTGGCCAGAATATATGAGAGAGTTGCAAGGAAGGTATGCGGTAACAATGGAGGCGTTGCTCAAATTGTTTATAGTTCACATCGAGGTTCCGTCGTTGGTCCCATTTAAGAACCAAATCGTCTGTCATTTTCATTCCAGTTAAAGTGCTAGAACCAGAATAAGATGATTAAATGAGTTGTCCTTGGAAGGTTTTCTTGGAGACTCCGTTGACGGGGGAAAAACTGGTTTAAACTCACTTTTGCTTTGCACGGGCAGTGGGAGCTGACCTCCTCACTCTGAGAGTTGGGTGGCTGATCTGGGGGGATGGAAATTTCTGGCAAGGAATGGGAGTCCATTTGCCTGCCAGCTTCCAAAATGGCACCCAAGTTGTTTGCAGAAGAGTCATACTTAAAAATGTTATTACGTACCTATTGGATGTTGGTACCAGGGATCCCTTAATGTATGTTGGATGGGTTGTGGTGCTTTCGGCCGTCTCTTCCATGCCTTCTAGGATTGTCCCATAATTTTAGGACTTTTGAGCACTGGACTTCGGCCTCAAAGCCTTCCCTTTCTCACCCGCAAAGTAATGTTGTATCCCTGGACAATCCTGCATCACACAACCTAGGACTCTACTGATTCTTCTCTGGGACCCTCTACTAGAAGATAACCGAAGAGGCCCGGGATGACTCGTCCTTTATTTTTAATACACTCCATATTTAGGGGGTGTCGTGCTTCTCTGATGGCCTGGCTCAGATCAGGAACTGTCCCCGTGCCAAGTTGTGACTGTGTGCCACCATTCTCAGGAAATCCACACTGGCGCACCAATCTGCTGCACTACAGAGCTGCCTATCATCTTGCATATTTATAAAATATTCTTTGTAAGTAACGTCCAAAATGTGCTTTCCTCTGCCAGAGAGGAATAAACGTATGTGAGTCCACTGTTCCACGGAAGCGCAGCGTAAGCGCGAGGAACAGCACCTCATCTTTCGCTTAGGCACGCTACAGCCCTCTGGACTCAATATCGAGTTCAACAATTTTAGATCATAACCTAGCCCCAATCACATTTATATTTTATTTTTTCATCCACCCTTTTGTTTGGCCCCCCCCCTTTTTTTTCCTCCTAGAAGCTGGCAGCTGTCCTTCATTCTGTCAGTGCATTTCACACTTCTTTTAGCCTCAACCTGTCACATTAACACCTTCTTGCTCTTAATGTCTCTCAATGTCTCTTAATCTCTCCTTTTGTTCTTTCATCCCCTCCCCCCTTTTCCCAGCTTTTTATCTGTTTCATTTCCTGCTCTTTCCAGTTCTGACGAAAGGTCTTCGACCTGAAACGTTAACTCTGTTTCTGTCTCCACGGATGCTGCCTAGCCTGCTGAGTTTTTCCAGCGTTTTCTGTTGTTACGTGAGTCCTGTTGGGTGCTGAGCCTTTGTAGCTAGGTTTGAGTATTGGGAATGGCATTCAGGAGTGGAAGGGCGCCTGGCATTAGTGGTACTCGAAACCCTTTGCGTAGCTCACTGAAGTGTGTGGCTGGGAGAGTTGGGTAGCAAGTCTCTGAGACAGCATTTGGAGTGGAGCTAGCAGGAATAACAGGAAAAGTCTTCAAGAAGCATAGGAAATTATGTTTAAAAAAATACCTCACTCCATCCTTTCCCTCACGACATTCTCCATTGATTAACATATATCTGACGCTGTCTTGTGGTGTACGCATCTGTTTATGGTGTTCAACACTGTTCATGCGATATGGCCTTAAAGAATTCAACAGTTCAATCTCACAATTAATTGTTGACTTCGACATCAGTTCGAGTACTTACTTCAATTCTATGCCCCCTGGTTATTGAAATAATTGGTAGAAGGTTTAGAGGGGAGTTGAGGAGAACCTTTTCCACCCAGAGGGTGGTGGGGGTCTGGAACTCACTGCCTGAAAGGGTGGTTGAGGCAGAAACCCTCATCGCATTTAAAAAGTACTTGGATATGCACTTGAAGTGCTGTAACCTACAAGGCTACGGACCAAGAGCTGGAAAGTGGGATTAGGCGGGATAGCTTTTTCGGCCGGCACAGACACGATGGGCCGAATGGCTGCCTCCTGTGCCGTAAATTTCTATGATTCTACTTTGTGCCGTTTTGTGTGACCTCATTATAGAAAGGACATTAAAACCATAGAGAGCGAAGAGCGTAGATTCACCAGGAAGGTGCCAGTGCTGGGAAACTCTAGTTACTAGCAGAGCTTTGATATGCTGGAACTATTTCCACTGGAGGAGAGAAGACTCAGAGGAGATTTAATAGAGGTTTTCAGAATTATGAGTTTTGATGGTGTGTAGGTTAAGACTGTATCCTCTGGTTGTGGAGTCAGTGGTGAGGTGGGGTCGTCAGTTTAAAATGACCGTTGAGCAGAGAGGTTCGGAAAAATTTCTTTATGTCGAGGGTTGTTGGAGCAAGGAATGCTTTGCCGCAGGGAGTGGCTGAGACAAAGACAATTGCATCTTTAAAAGGAAAATTGGATAAATATTTGAAACAGCAGTAGTTACAGGCCTGTGGGGCAGGCGGATTAGTTTAAGATTGTTCGAGCAAAGAGCCAGCGCGCGCACACGATGAGCTGAATTGGCCTCCTGTGCTGTAAACGTGGCTGGTTCTGGATGTTTTTTACAGTTCTAATGGGCACACTAAGAAAATTCACCCACCCATTCACCATTATGACTTGCTGAAATTCTGGCGGCAACAATGAAGATTGAGTTAACTTTGATTTCTTTGCATTTCTTCCTTTTAATGCTGCTCAATTGATTCCCCAAGCCCGTCAGGAATACAGTTGGTGCTTCAGTTTATGATTTTTAACGTGTTATTCAGCGCGTGATGTGAGAATATTGAAGTTATTGGCCAGTTATCTACAAAAAATATAAACCTGTGCCTTAAAATTAATTTCAGAAGCATAAATTTGATACTTAATAAGCATGATCTAACAGCCTTCCTTAATGGCCTTGTTTGACTTCCTTTTAATATTCCTGTTCCCTCATAGGTATTCTGACAGTACAATCGAAGCCTTGGAAATTCTGCACGATGATGATAAAATAGACCTTAATCTGATCGTAGCTCTCATAAGGCACATTGTTCTCCTTGGTGATGTAAGTTTTTTTTTTAACAACAAATTTATGAAATGAATTTTGAACCATAATCTGTTCAGTTTTCAGTTTGAAGGCTCACAGTGGGACATAGTGTAGTTTCAGGACAATTACTTCACTTATAACTATGACGATTTCTCTTTCTCCAGACTCTGCCCAACTAAAGTGCATTTGAATATTATTTGACCCACCATCAGCAGCTGTAGGTTCGAGTTTTCAGATCACTAGCTTTAGTTTTAGCATGCAGATTAAATACTGACAATGGATCGTCTTTTTATAACGGCATGCCGATCAGCTATTGTTTGACATAATCTTGGGTTTTTATTCGTTATTGTTTCACCTCTCCCAAGAGATTGGCGTTGAAATTCTAGGAGGGCCACATGCTGTGGAAGTCCATCGCTTTCACTTTTATTTTCTCAGAATCCCTACCTATTATGCTCGTGTATTTGCAGTCCCGTGTAGCTCTCGATTATTATTTATCTCATTCAGTAATGCGGTCTTGGGTAAATGCATTGCAAAACAAACACGTTGCTAAATGGTTCATGAACTGTATATCATTAATTACTGAGCTAAAGATTTTCCCAGTCAATTCAAAAACATCTTCCAACCAAACTGTGTCCGACTCATGGGTCCCTGTCAAAAATTAACCTTAGCAACGGTATGTAAGACAAGATGTGGTGTACTGACCCCCCACGCACACACCCTACACCTTCAGCTTCACTGAATACTATTATTTAAGCTCACTTACTGTCCAAAAATAAAAGTACACTTTGGTCTTAATTTGAGACCTTCAACTCAAATTACGAACAGTTCACACCCATTCCTCTATCACTTTGGCATCCTGTTGCAATTAAAAGATTGTCTTCCTGTGGTACATTCTCGTTCTTTGATTAAAGTCTTTCATCCTTCATGTGGGGCAAAGGCGGGTATATGGAGTTGGGTCGCAGATCAGCCATGATCTCATTGAATGGTGGAACAGGCTCGAGGGGCTCAATGGCCTACTCCTACTGTTCTCATTGCTGCCTTCCTTCTCTCACTGTCTGTCTGATTCAAATGAATGGTTTTTATACATTTTTTAAAAATCTGTGTAAAAGGGATAAAGGATTGATCTGTGATCACAGTACTGATACAGAGCAGGACCAGAAACTCCACTGCTTTTACAGAGATGGTTTAAGTGTAGAGTATGCATATTGAGGGTAGAGGGTTACATTTGCTGCTCTTGGATATATTCTACCATTGCTATCTGACTTGGACTGCTATTCACTGAACTTGGCTACAAGAGCAGGTCAGAGGCTGGGTATTCTGCGGCAAGTGACTCACCTCCTGACTCCCCAAACACCTTCCACCATCTACAAGGCATATGTCAGGAGTGTAATGGAATACTTTCCACTTGCCTGGATGAGTGCAGCTCCAACACTGAAGAAGCTCGACACCATCCGGGACAAAGCAGCCTGCTTGATTGGCACCCCATCCACCACCTTAAACAGTCACTCCCTCTACCATCTACAAGATGCACTGCAGCAACTCGCCAAGGCTTCTTTGACAGCTCCTCCCAAACCCACGACCTCTACCACCTAGAAGAACAAGGGTAGCAGGCGCATGGGGACACCATCACCTGCAAGTTCCCCTCTAAGTCACACAACTTCCTGACTTGGAAGTATATCGCCGTTCCTTCGTAGTCACTGGGTCAAAATCCTGGAACTCCCTCCCTAACAGCACTGTGGGAGTACCTTCACCACACGGACTGCAGCGGTTTAAGAAGGCGGCTCACCACTATCTTCTCGAGGGCAATTAGGGATGGGCAATAAATGCTGGCCTTGCCAGTGACGCCCACATCCCAGGAACTGATGAAAAAAAATTATAGGACTCTGAGAATTTGAATTCCGTTTCAAAAAAACCTGGAAATCGAAAGGCTGGTACCAGTAAGAGTGACCATGAAGCTGTTGGATTGTAGTAAAAACCCAACTGGTTCACTAATGTCCTTTAGGAAACTTGCTGTCCTCTCCCGGTCTGGACCTATATGTGACTCCAGTCCCACACCAATGTGGTTGACTCTTAACTGCCCTCTAAAGTGGCCGAGCAACTGCTCAATTGTACAAGGGCAACTAGGAATGGGCAATAAATGTCAGCCCTGCCAGCGACGCCCACATCCCAAGAATGAATTTTAAAAAGGCGACGTGGATAGCTATTTCAGAGACACAATGGGCCAAGTAGCCTTTTGCTGTGCTTTGAAATTTTACAATCTTACTATATTCTGACATATTAGTAGGTGTTGATGGAAACATATTTTGCTCATGGAGTTAATTAAGTTTTAACACCAAAGGTCGACTTCACTAATGTTCATTTTTTTTTGTGCTGCCATCAGTGATCTTTCCTGTTTGCCCCAAGGTTGAGAGAGACTTGTCAACAATTGACGAGTGAAGTGTAGAGTTCAACAGTGTAATCACACCTTCCTGAAATTGACCTTTGCTGCAGATATTTAAATACGTTCATAATGAATGGCAATGGGAAAGGAGTCTTAGAATGGGTAGCACTCCTTAGCTCCAACCTATGTATTTCTGCACAATATTTGATATTACTATGCAGCATTGCAGCTTTAAGACCCATCAAATATCATTTGATTGAGAGATTAAACTGTTAAATTATCCTGTTAAAAAGGTTGAACTTTTGAACTCTGCAGCCATGACTATATATGGACCTCCATGTGCACTTTCGAAAGAGGCCAATTACAGTAAATCAATGAAGTGAAATGGCTCAAAATGCTGGTGGTGTTTCAAAAGCAATTAGAGACAGAACCAGCTGAGGGGACTTTGCTATGTTGTCACATTAATGTTCTTGTTTGGAGAGGAGTAGGAGGGAAGCCAAGATACAAGCTAAATAATTTGGTCCCCTCCACTGCAAATTTTGTCCCCTTTTCTCCTAAAAGTGGTGGGTGTTGTATGGAACTGAAAATGGGAAACCTGGTGACTAGATATCACCCAGATGGTACTGGCAGAGGGAGGGAGTTTGGCTTCTTATTGGGATCCATCTTTCATTTTTCTATTGACTTGTTTTTAAAATTTCACATTTATTTTGTTCATTCACGGGATGTGGGTGTCGCTGGCAAGACCAGCATTTACTGCTAATTGCCCACTGTAGTCTATCGTAGCAGTTCTTTTTGATGTGGCTTGCTAGTGGCCATTTCAGAGGGCAGTTAAGAGTCAGCCACAGTGCTGTGGATCACATATAGGCCAGACCGGGTAAAGACGGCAGATTTCCTTCCTAAAGGACATGAGTGAACCAGTTGGGTTTTTACAACAATCCGGTAGTTTCGTGGTCACCAATTTTTATTCCAGATTTATTTAACTGAATTTAAATTCCCCCGCTGCTATCCAGTAATGCTTCCAGCTATCCATTCCCTGTGACTGAATAACCACACAAACTTGCATTATGGCAATTTCAGAATGTGTAAAAATAACTAACAAAGTTTGAATATAAATCAGAGTTAAATGATCTGTCATTTCTGGTGGAATGGGTAAATGTGTTTTCCTTTATTGTATTCAGTAAAAAATCATGGGCAAAAAAACCAGAGGTGACATGAGGAAACACTTATTTACACGGCAAGTTGTTGTGGTCTGGAATGCGCTGCCTGAAAGGGTGGTGGAAGCGGATTCAGGAACAACTTTCAAAAATGAATTGGATAAATACTTGAAGGGAAAAAGATTTACAGGGCTATGGGCAAAGAGCGGAGGAATGGGATTAATTGGATCGCTCTACCAAAGAGCCGGCACAGGCACGATGGGCCGAATGGCCTCTTTCTGTGCTGTATCGTTGTATAAAGGCTACAGATTTTGTCTTGTAAGCTCTGAGCATTTATTGTTTGGAGTTCCAAAGAGCAGTAATTCAATGGTCAATTGATGTGTTTATATACCAGTGAGGTGTTCTAGCTACTGATCTGTTTTCTCTCTGATGTCACATGTGTACACCTTTTCTAGTGATCTAACATGATAAAAGTGCCGTGTTTCCAAGCCTAATGCACACTATAAAATATGTTGGTCTAGCAAAAAACCTTTTTAGCATCTGTTTTCATTTGTGACTATAATAACGATACCGACTACAGGTTGTTCACTTTGGTAGGAAGAAATGTTAGTGCTCAGAGGGATTTGGGTGTCCTTGTATGCGAAACACAGAAAGTTAACATGCAGGTACAGCAAGCAATTAGGAAGGCAAAATGGTATGTTGGCCTTTATCGCAAAGGGTTGGAGTACAAGAGTAAGGAAGTCTTGCTGCAATTCTACAGGGCTTTGGTGAGATCACACCTGGAGTATTGTGTACAGTTTTGGTCTCCATACCTAAGGATGGTATACTTGACTTAGAGGGAGTGCAACGAAGGTTCACTAGATTGATTCCTGGGATGAAAGGGTTTGCCCTATTAGGAGAGATTGAGTAAAATGGGCCGGCCTATACTATGAGGTGGTCTCATTGAAACATATAAGATTCTGAGAGGGCTTGACAGGGTAGAAGCCGAGAGGCTGTTTCCCCTGGCTGGAGAGTTTAGAACTAGAGGGCATAGTCTTAGGATAAGGGGTCAGCCATTTAGCACTGAGGTGAGGAGGAATTTCTTCACTCGGAGGTTTGTGAATCTTTGGAATTCTCTACCCCAGAGTGCTGCGGATGCTCAGCCGTTGAGCATATTCAAGGCCGAGATCGATAGATTTTTGGACACTAAGGGAATCAAGGGTTATGGGGATCAGGCAGGAAAGTGAAGTTGAGGTCAACGATCAGCCATGATCTTACTGAATGGCGAAGCAGGCTCGAAGGGTTGTATGGCCTACTCGTGCTCCTATTTCTTATTTCCTTATGTTCATCTGAATTGCCACTTACTTTGCAGGATGGCGCCATATTAGTTTTCCTTCCTGGCTGGGACAATATCAGCACCTTGAATGACCTTCTAACTGCACAAACCATGTTCAAATCAGGTAACAGTATTTCAATACCATTTTCTGATATGGGGTGGGGTTAATTTTTAGGGTGTGGTTATACCCTAAATTCTTTCTGCCAATGAAATGCCAATTTGGATGCACATCAACGGGAAAAGAGCATTTAAGTCAAGCGCCAGGTCCCCACCTGACACCCCAAAGACGAACAGTGCAAGACCCCCTTCTTAAGGGGAAGGTTCACACCATTTGGACTTCGCACCAACTGCAGTATAACTCATCTTTCGTTTAGGCACGCTACAGCCCTCTGGACTCAATATCGAGTTCAACAATTTTAGATCATAACCACAGCCCCTATCACATTTATATTTTATTTTTTCATCCACCCTTTTGCTTGGTCCCCCCTTTTTTTTTGCTTTTCCTCCCAGAAGCTGGCAGCTGTCCTTCATTCTGCCAGCGCATTTCACACTTCTTTTAGCCTCAACCTGTCACATTAACACCACCTCTTGCCTTGATCATCTCTTAATCTCTCCTTTTGTTCTTTCATCCCCTCCCCCTTTTCCCAGCTTTATCCTTGCTTTAAATCTATTTCATTTCCTGCTTTTTTCCAGTTCTGACGAAAGGTCTTCGACCTGAAACGTTAACTCTGTTTCTCTCTCCACGGATGCTGCCTGGCCTGCTGAGTTTTTCCAGCGTTTTCTGTTGTTATTATGCAGTATAACTCCTACTCAGTGTGAGGCTCTATTTCAAAACTGCCCTGAGGGAGGAGTTCATTGGATCTCTCAAACTACTTTGAATGAATTGTTTTCAATGCTGTCAGCACTAGATGCTCCCACTGCTCTCTCCTGTTATTTGTGTGTGTCGCAGCACCTATCCATAGAAGCTCCCTTTTCTCTCCTCCCGAGTGCCAAACAGACTCGGGTCATTGTGGACTGTGACGAGGGTCTGACATTGCAGACAGTTGATACTGGAGTTGGGTGCTTGTCTGTAGTATAACTTTGGCCATGGGTTGCTCAGCGCTGCCATGAATTCCAGTGGCAGTGAACACAGCAGAATGTGACTGAAGTGTGGGTGATATCAATATGCACGACTCGCCATGAGCCGTCACTTCTTTGGGAATTTTCAGACAGGATCCAGTCCTGGAGCAGCCTGCACTCTGTTATGAAACACTGATCGTTACCTGAAACATTCACGTAACAGAAAATGTGATATCTGACTGACTACATTTCAAAAAACTTAATTGGCTGTAAAGCGCTTTGGGACAACCTGAGCCGGCGCTATATAAAGGCAAGTCTTTTTTTCTTCCTCTTTCTCTCTCTCTCTCTCTCTCCCGTGCCATCTCTCTTTCTTTGTCTCTTTCTCTAGTTGTATTGTGCTCTCCCTCGCCCTCGCCCATGCCCCCTGCCGTCGGCCACGCGCCCCCCGTCGACCGCTCTCTCGCCGCGCTCTCCTGGCTCTCGCCCCTCTGGCGCTCTCGCCCGCGCCCCCTCTGGCGGCCTCGCCCTCGGCCCCTCTGGCGCCCTCGCCCTCGGCCCCTCTGGCGCGCTCGCCCTCGCCCCTCTGGCGCGCTCGCCCTCGCCCCTCTGGCGCTCTCGCCCTCGCCCCTCTGGCGCTCTCGCCCTCGCCCCTCTGGCGCTCTCGCCCTCGCCCCTCTGGCGCTCTCGCCCGCGCCCCCTCTGGCGCCCTCGCCCTCGGCCCCTCTGGCGCCCTCGCCCTCGGCCCCTCTGGCGCCCTCGCCCTCGGCCCCTCTGGCGCCCTCGGCCCCTCTGGCGCCCTCGGCCCCTCTGGCGCCCTCGCCCTCGGCCCCTCTGGCGCCCTCGCCCTCGGCCCCTCTGGCGCCCTCGCCCTCGGCCCCTCTGGCGCCCTCGCCCTCGGCCCCTCTGGCGCCCTCGCCCTCGGCCCCTCTGGCGCCCTCGCCCTCGGCCCCTCTGGCGCCCTCGCCCCCTCTGGCGCCCTCGCCCTCGGCCCCTCTGGCGCCCTCGCCCTCGGCCCCTCTGGCGCCCTCGCCCTCGGCCCCTCTGGCGCCCTCGCCCTCGGCCCCTCTGGCGCCCTCGCCCTCGGCCCCTCTGGCGCCCTCGCCCTCGGCCCCTCTGGCGCCCTCGCCCTCGGCCCCTCTGGCGCCCTCGCCCTCGGCCCCTCTGGCGCCCTCGCCCTCGGCCCCTCTGGCGCCCTCGCCCTCGGCCCCTCTGGCGCCCTCGCCCCCGCCCCCTCTGGCGCCCTCGCCCCCGCCCCCTCTGGCGCCCTCGCCCCCCGCCCCCTCTGGCGCCCTCGCCCCCCCGCCCCCGCCCCCTCTGGCGCTCTCGCCCCCGCCCCCTCTGGCGCTCTCGCCCCCGCCCCCTCTGGCGCTCTCGCCCCCGCCCCCTCTGGCGCTCTCGCCCCCGCCCCCTCTGGCGCTCTCGCCCCCGCCCCCTCTGGCGCCCTCGCCCCCGCCCCCTCTGGCGCCCTCGCCCCCGCCCCCTCTGGCGCCCTCGCCCCCGCCCCCTCTGGCGCCCTCGCCCCCCGCCCCCTCTGGCGCCCTCGCCCCCGCCCCCTCTGGCGCCCTCGCCCCCGCCCCCTCTGGCGCCCTCGCCCCCGCCCCCTCTGGCGCCCTCGCCCCCGCCCCCTCTGGCGCCCTCGCCCCCGCCCCCTCTGGCGCCCTCGCCCCCGCCCCCTCTGGCGCCCTCGCCCCCGCCCCCTCTGGCGCCCTCGCCCCCGCCCCCTCTGGCGCCCTCGCCCCCGCCCCCTCTGGCGCCCTCGCCCCCGCCCCCTCTGGCGCCCTCGCCCCCGCCCCCTCTGGCGCCCTCGCCCCCGCCCCCTCTGGCGCCCTCGCCCCCGCCCCCTCTGGCGCCCTCGCCCCCGCCCCCTCTGGCGCCCTCGCCCCCGCCCCCTCTGGCGCCCTCGCCCCCGCCCCCTCTGGCGCCCTCGCCCCCGCCCCCTCGCCCCCGCCCCCTCTGGCGCCCTCGCCCCCGCGCCCTCGCCCCCGCCCCCTCTGGCGCCCTCGCCCCCGCCCCCTCTGGCGCCCTCGCCCCCGCCCCCTCTGGCGCCCTCGCCCCCGCCCCCTCTGGCGCCCTCGCCCCCGCCCCCTCTGGCGCCCTCGCCCCCGCCCCCTCTGGCGCCCTCGCCCCCGCCCCCTCTGGCGCCCTCGCCCCCGCCCCCTCTGGCGCCCTCGCCCCCGCCCCCTCTGGCGCCCTCGCCCCCGCCCCCTCTGGCGCCCTCGCCCCCGCCCCCTCTGGCGCCCTCGCCCCCGCCCCCTCTGGCGCCCTCGCCCCCGCCCCCTCTGGCGCCCCCGCCCCCCTTATTTTCTTTCATTTCATTCATTCCCTCGAACCTCACCTTGATGAAAGCACAACTCATGGCAAAAGGGCTTTTGGGGAATCAGGAAAGAAAAAGTGAATGTTGATGCTTCAACGCACAACGAGGCTCCACTATGCCTGTGATTGGTGTTATAAATCTCACCAGCACTGCTGACTAAAACAGACCATCGAGTGCCTTTACAGAATGAAGCCTATCTTCAGAGGGTTGGATGAAATGTAATCACACAGAATGCATCCAGTTTTCATGAATTCTGTCAGTTTTGTAATCGTAAGAAGAGCACATCTTTCTCTTCCATTATTTCTGGAGAGGTAATCCATCTGCAGTTTCCATTGTATTCATTTAAAGACTGACCTAACACTGGAACTTCAAGATCTCAGGCTGAGTTAATAATCTCAGTTAGTGAAATGCATTTCCTCATGGACGCAGAGCAGTTTCATTGTGTAAAACAAATTTAACAACATGGTATTAAGGGATATGGAGCCAAGGCGTGTGGATGGAGTTAGGATACAGATCAGCCATGTCGTTGAATGGCGGAATAGGCTGGAGGGGCTGAATGGCCCACTTCTTCTGTTCCTGTGCACCAATAATCCACATAATCCTAGAATGGTGATACACTTCTAGAAAATCCATGTTGATGCTTCTTAGAAATGGAGTGAAACTCCCATTTCACATTGGTCCGTTATATAAATGTTGGTCCTCAAATTTAGGGATCTTGGTGCCACAGCGTAGCTTTAATGTGTATGTTTTGGACCAGATGCCTCGGTCTCTTGTTGGGGGAATTGCATTTTAATTCAGTAATATTTTATTCCCCCCCCAGATCGGTTTATTATCATTCCTCTTCACTCTCTTATGCCTTCGGTGAATCAAACAGAGGTATGGTAGACTACAGTAACTGTTACTAACCTATATAATACCTACATTTCCTCACCGCTTAAGCAATTCATTCAAGATTTTTAAAAAGCCCCATTTATTTTAGGAATGTATTGCTTTTTTTGCCCATCTGTGACTAGTTTCCCCAAGCTGAGCCACCATTTTGTTGCTGTTCACAGTTCAAGGTAGGCTGGAGCCCTCAATTCCTCAGCCCTAACCAAACATTGAAAACATTGCCATCCCACATCTCGAACCATAGAATCCGACAGCACGGAAGGGACCATTCAGCCCATTGTACCAATGCCGGCTCTTTTAAAGAGCTATTCAATTAGTCTCACCCCCCTGCAATTTTCACCCCTTTATGTATTTATCCGATTCCCTTTTGAAAGTTACTATTGAATCTGCTTCCTCCACCCTTTCAGGCAGTGCATTCCAGATCACAACTCGCTGTGTAGAAAAAATTCTCCTCGTCTCCCCTCTGATTCTTTTGCCAATTAGCATTAAATCTGTATCCTCTGGTTACCAACCCTCCTGCAATTGGAAACAGTTTCTCCTTATTTACTCTATCAAAACCATTAGCAGGGGAGTGGGACTAATTGGATAGCTCTTTCAAAGAGCCGGCACTGCTATGTTAGGCCGAATGGCCTCCTTCTGTGCTGCAAGATTCTGGTAAATTTCTCTTTTTTTGCAAAGTATATTCAGTGGTGCACCGCAAAGCTCGTGTGCAGTATGATTTTGTGGGATTCCCTCTGCAGTTACTCCTGTTTCAAAGAAAATCCTCCTCCGCATTCTGCCCGTTACCAATTGTTGCCGTGGTGCAGTTAGTTGCTGTGTAGAGACCTATGTCCTATACAGTGGAACCTGTCATGCAAGACAACCTTTCACGCTGAGATAAGTGATCTCTCAAAGCAGGGTTGTTGCTCGTTGGAGGGACTTTGCTTAAAGTGGCCCGGGCTCGTGCTCATAAATGCAGATCTTTAGCTGCTAATGGCCGATTGAATTATGACATTGTTTCCATATTATGTTAGATGTCAGTAGTCGCTTCACTGTACAAACTGTACAGTCCGTTCCTAAACAATATTGGGACAAGGCCTCTTGTGCTGCTTATTGATCTTACTTTTTTTTTATTGAAAGCCTAAAAGTCTAGAAGTGATGGCGAAGATTGGCTCAGGGCTCCTGTTAATATTGGATGATGAATTATCGGTCTTCGCACCTTCCTGTTAACATGCAGGGAAATGATCACAAGAAATGCTTTGTCTCTCGCATCTAATGTGCAAATCAACAAGAAACCAAAGGGTTCTCTTCTGCAGAGCAGTGACACAAAAAAATTCTCCAAGATAGCTTCAACGGCCCACATAAACAATGAGGAAAGGCTTGCGGAATGAACAGAATTATTTATTTAAAGCTTCAGGTTGACTAAATCTCCCTGAAAAATGTATCCATGCTCCTTTAATAATTGGCGCAGAGTTTGCACTGGTCTGTAAATAACAAAGTATGCGCCCCGAGTTCTTTGTGTTAGAAACCTCTTCTGCATAAACTGCAAAAATACTGCTCTGAATAAGAGGGAAAATTGTACGCAGCCTTAAAGTAAATAAAAGGCATAATTGTCGGTCACCAAACAAAGATATTTGGGCAGCTAAACCCATCTTTGTTACATCTCTCAAATGTGCTGCAGACAAAGGCAATGACTGTCATTTTCTGGCTGATAATGTACGTCTCTTTAGCTTCAAACATTAGTAGTAGAAATGATTGAACCATCCGAAGCAGTGAATCCTATTTCTGATCACTCCACTTTGCGTTTAATTATATGCTGTCAACGGGTAATGGCTTGACTGTTAGAAATGCAGGAGACTCGGTATAATTTAGAACGGTTATATTCGCAGGTTTTCAAGAGGCCGCCTCCGGGAGTTCGCAAGATTGTAATTGCTACCAACATTGCGGAGACAAGGTAATGGAACTTGCATTGTTGCACTCGCAGTGGGAGGCTTGTTCTGCAAATGACTGTTTTGAAATTCTGTGTGAAGTATGAAGTGATGAGACGTTCTGTTCCCCGGCAAGTTCCCTAAAATCCCCTTCTCCACGTGCGCTCCAAAGTTTTTGGTTTTGCTTCCTGACCTTTCATGAGGTTTACAGTATGTGGAATTTCCTGGAGTTTGCTCTTTAGTCTTTCTCAGTAAATGAAAGACTTGCATTTCTATAGCGCCTTTCACGACCACCAGACGTCCCAAAGCGCTTCACAGCCAATGAAGTACCTTTTTTTTGGAAGTGTGGTCACTGTTGTAACGTAGGAAACGCGGCAGCCAATTTGCACACAAAGCAAGCTCCCACAAACAGCAGTGTGATAATGACCAGATCATCTGTTTGAGTGATGTTGATTGAGGGATAAATATTGGCTTGGACACCAGGGAGAATTCCCCTGCTCTTCTTCGGAATATTGCCATGAGATCTTTTACATCCACCTGAGAGAGCAGACGGGCCCTCGGTTTAACATCTCATCCGAAAGACGGCACCACCGACAGTGCAGCATTCCCTCAGCACTGCACTGGAGTGTCCGCTGAGATTTTTGTGCTCAAGTCTCTGGAGTTGGACTTGAACCCACAACCTTCTGACTCAGAGGCCAGGGTGCTACCAACTGAGCCATGGCTGACACTGCCCTAATGCCACAATCTTTAAGCGACGACGTGTTCGACTGAATCCGTCGGCGATCCTAAATGTTCTAAAGGACGATCTCTGTACAGTAGACATCAGGTAAAAAGAAAGGCTTGCATTTATATAGCGCTTTTCACGACCTCAGGATGTTCCAAATAGCTTTCCAGCCAATGAAGTACTTGTATCCTTGTTGCTAGGTGTGAGTTTTTATGGGTAGTTATAATCCCACTTCAAAATTGCATGTAGCACAGAATAAGGCCATTTGGCCCATTGCATCTGTGCTGGTGCTAGATTTTCAACCGATGTTAACTACTGTAATCTTCTTACCCTTTTCCCATATTCCATTATTTTTTTCCTTTTTAAATTCTTAACCGGTTCACTTTTAAATGATATTATACTCTCTGCTTCTGACCAGAAACTTAACTGGACCAGCCACAGAAAATACTTCCAGAGGCTGGGTATTCTGCGACAAATGACTCACCTCTTGACTTCCCAAAGCCTTTCCACCATCTACAAGACATAAGTCAGGAGTGTGATGGAATACTCTCCACTTGCCTGGATGAGTGCAGCTGCAACAACACTCAAGAAGCACAACACCATCCAGGGCAAAGCAGCCCACTTGATTGGCACCCCATCCACCACCTTAAACATTCTCTCCCTCCACCACCGGCGCACCATGTCTGCAGTGTGTACCATCTACAAGATGCACTGCAGCAACTCGCCAAGGCTTCTTCGGCAGTACCTCCCAAACCCTTGACCTCAACACTTAGACGGACAAGGGCAGCAGGTGCATGGGAACACCAAGTTCCCCTCCAAGCCACACACAATTCTGATTTGGAAACATATCGCCATTCCTTGATCGTCGCTGGGTCAGAATCCTGGAACTCCCTCCCTAACAGCACTGTGGGAGTCCCTTCACCTCAGAGGCTGCAGTGGTTCACCACCATCTTCTCTAGGGCTATTAGGGATGGGCAATAAACGCTGGCTTTGCCAGCAACACCCACATCCCATGAATGAATTTTTTAAAAAGCCACTTGCTCTGATAACATGCCATGTCCTGTGTTGACGCAAAGCAGATTCAGTTTCAGCAAAGTTTCCCAAGAACATTCTGAACGTTAATTTTTTATGCTGTTGCAACGTACACCTCGACACATTCTGAACTAAGTGTTGTCCTGCCAAAGCCTGGCTGAGTCCTGCGATTCTTGCGTCTATCCCTCAGTCTATCTCCCTCCTTGAAGAGGTTCACACCCTGGAGATTGTATGTATCTGTGTACCTGTGTCCAAAAACATTGGACTGTAACTTGGAGAGGATTTTTTTGTGTGTCGAGCATTCAGCCTCAATCCTGCACCATTAATCTGGACTAGACAAACTATTGTATCAAAACCCATTATACCCCAAGAAAATGTTTTTCTTTCAAATCCACATCCATTATCTCTCTTACTGTCTGCTTGAGATGTCGTTATTTTCCTGTAGGCAGTTCTTTTCTGAAGCTTTGCGATACTTTTAATACAAAGCATAAATCTCCAGTCTTGACATAATGGATTTGGTTACAAAAAATAATTTTTTGTGTTATATTGTGGCAGGATGCGTGCTAATTGCTGTGTATAAGGGCACCATTATAGGGCCTCTGTGCCCTTTTTTCCTGCGCTATTGTAGGCTATAGTTTGTACTGTCAGAATCATCATGGATCAGAAATACAACACATTCTAGACTTCAGGCTAGCGAGCGAGACTAGCTGGTCAGTACAGTGTCCAACATGAGTTTGCGCATGAAATGTTCCATTAATGTGTTCCCTTCATAGAATCTTACAGCGCAGAAGGAGGCCATTCAGTCCATCGTGCCTGTGCCGGCTCTTTGAAAGAGCTATTCAATTCGTCCCGCTCCCTTGCTCTTTCCCTATAGCTCTGCAAATTTTTCCTTTTCAAGTATTTATCCAATTTCCTTTTGAAAGTTACTATTGAATCTGCTTCCACCACCCTATCAGGCAGTGCATTCCAGATCATCATAACTCACTGTGTAAAAAAAAAAAAAAATTCTCCTTTGTTTAAAAAAAAATAAAAATCAGATGCAATAAAACATTTCATCCTTGGATAACAGTTATCCTGGCACCATCTCTACCCTTGGTATTTTGCATTGAATGTTATTGGGTGACTTTTCAAAAAGTGAGCTAACTGCATCTTGCGATCTGTGTACAGCTAGCGTCAGATATCCAGCTGTCCAGCTCTCCCTTTGCAAAGTGTACTCTTGAAGTTGAAGCATAAAAATCTTACATCCCTTGATATTTAACCTTTTTGTTACGAGCCTGATCAACACTGGTCTTTCAACTACCACTGAAAAAGAGTAAATAGTTATGAAGGGTATCTTTTTTTAGTCCATCTCCTTTCTGTTTCTGGCTGCTGTGTTTGCCGGCACTTGAAAGTAAATCAACATGTGAAGCACTGAGAGATCTGAGACATGAAAAGGTGCTACATAAAAGCAAGTCTTTAACAGACCTCCTGTGTATTCGCAGCATTTTCTGCTTTTATTTAAGTACTGATAATATATAAAGTGATCTATATTATGTATTAAAATTGTGATGATTTGAAGTACATGGATGTGGCTTTTTTCACACTGTATAAACTTCCATCTTCTTCTAGTGATAATTCTGAGTCTGTGACACTTTCTTACAGATTCTGCAAGCAGCCTTTCACTATTTACCCTCTCAAACTCTTTTTAGACCACACCTCCCTTGACATTCTTGGCTCCAGTGCAAATAGCTCCGGAGTTTCAAGCCTTTCTTCATAATTAGAAGTTTTGCTCCTGATAGCTTTCTAGTGATGTTTCACTGTAACCTTGCCATGGCTCTAATACCTTTCCTACTACTGTATATGCCTCAAATCGCTCCGATTCTGTCCTAAGCACGTTTTGTACAAATTCAAAATAATTTCCTTGCTTTTTGTGTTTGTTGCCTTTATTCATAAGACCCAGAACTCAAACTGTGGTTTTTTTTGGGGGGTAACAAGGTTGTGCATTTTTAACCCAAGATTTTACGAAAATATTTTCACACTGTAAAAAGGTTAGTTTTAAAATAGTGGAAACTTTTATCTTTCAGTATCACCATAGATGATGTGGTTCATGTGATAGATGGAGGAAAGATAAAGGAGACTCACTTCGACACCCAAAACAATATCAGCACAATGGCAGCAGAGTGGGTCAGCAAAGCTAATGCCAAACAACGGAAAGGTCGAGCCGGCAGGTAAAGTAAGCTTCTGTATGTCAACTTGTATTAGATGAAATGCCATAGCAACAAGCTATCTACAGCGTGCAGTCTGTGGGTATTCGCAGAATTAAATGTCACTGGTCACGGACTGGACTGAAAATGAATGTCACAAGTAGTTTTTTTTTATTTAAATAAGATTGTTCTAGTCAGTCAAGGTTACGCTGCTTGTCTGTTAAGCTTTCATAGGAGGGCAGTTTAGTGACCCCAATGTCTTATGGAATTATACTGTTTGAAACCATTCAGCCCATCGTGCCTGTGTTGGTGCTAACCCTTCAACTGGAGCTGATTACTTTAATCCTACTTTCCTGCTCTTTCTCTATATCCTTTTATACTCTTCCTTTTCAAATATTTATCCAGTTCCCTTTTAAATGAAGCCACAGACTTGCCTCCATAGACAATGGTGGTGAAGCTTTCTCTCTTCAATAACCTTATTGGGTGGGGAGAAATCTTCTAACTTCCATCGTCTTCTAGTGATAATTCTAAGTCCATGCTGCCTTCTTACAGATTCTGCAAGCAACCTTTCACTATTTACCCTCTCAAACCCTTTTTTAGATCCCCCCCCCACCCTTTTAACATTCTTTGCTCCAGTGAAAATAGCTCCAAATTTTCAAGCTTTCTTCATAGCTAGAAATGCGAGGTTATACCTATCAGGAAAGGATGAACAGGCTGAGTCTCTTTTCTCTTGAAAAGAGAAGGCTGAGGGGTGACCTAATAGAGGTCTTTAAAATTATGAAAGGTTTTGATAGAGTGGATACAGCGAGAGTGTTTCCACTTGTGGAGAAGAGCATAACTAGAGGTCATCAATAGAACATAATCACCAAGAAATCAAATAGGGAATTCATAAGTTTTTTACTTAATTGCGGACTCTGGAACTACAGGATTGGGACCATTATGGCTTATTCTTTTGGCTAATGTTAGAGCATTATATTGAGGGAATAGTGTGCTACGTTAGTTCTGCGCTGCACAGTTGCACACGCACCAGGGGTGCGAGCCAATGTTCCCTTTAAGCTGTGTGGCCTGTGCAGCGCTCCAGGGGTCCCGCGCAGCTGGTGAAATGGAGATGCACTAAAAACAATCCTGCCATAAACTATCTCAGTACACATGTTAACGTGAAATTAATCTAACTACTGTTGATTTTATTTCCGGATTGTGTTGTATCTATGATAAAACTGGCTGCAGAGTATGATTGTAATAGATGTAAATTCATTTAAGAAAGCTCGCAGCTGAAAGAAAAGCAATCAAAAAGGTTGTCTACTTTCAGGTAGTACAGCAGTGTACTAGAGCAGTTATATGATCCAAGTTCATTGGATGGGCCCAGATGATAATGTAATTAGAAGGTTTATAAGATAACCTTAACCGGTATATTGTCCATGCAAGGAAACTCGAGCTTACTGTTTGAATTGATTACAAGATAATGGCCAATAACATGTAGCTGTGTTCAATATTATGTTACAGTGCATTAGCATTTAATATATCAGGTATGCATTGATGGGAAGATATCTGAGAGATTCACAATGCTGAATGAGTTATTTCTGCTGCACAGAACAGATGCTTCCCTTTTTAATTTGAAGCCCTTTTAAAAATGGTGAATCACTGTTGTTTGGCTCTCTTAAAGAAAGAAAGGCTTGCATTTCTATAGCGCCTTTTACGACCACCGGACGTCCCAAAGCGCTTTACAGCCAATGAAGTACTTTTTGAAGTGTAGTCACTGTTGTAATGTAGGAAACGCAGCAGCCAATGTGCGCACAGCAAGCTCCCACGAACAGCAATGTGATAATGACCAGAAAATCTGTTTTTGTGATGTTGATTGAAGGATAAATATTGGCCAGGACACCAAGGAGAACTCCCCTGCTCTTCTTCGAAATAATGCCATGGAATCTTTTGTGTCCACCTGAGAGAGCAGACGGGGCCTCGGTTTAACGTCCCCTCCGAAGACTCATCAAGTCTCTGGAGTGGGACTTGAACCCGCAACCTTCTGACTCGGAGGCGAGGGTGCTACCAACTGAGCCACGGTTGACACAAATGTTATTTTTCTTCTTTCTCCTCTTGCCGCACATATAAGCTACTTTCTAACGTGTTCGATTCTGCTTAGTGCTGTATGTAGGGAAACAGACTCAACAGTCGAGTGAATGAAAGCTTTATTCCCAAAAACAATTTAAAATGAGCTGCCTAAAGAGTCGAAATGTCGAGCGACAGTGCATTCACACTGCAACCGTGGCGTCGGTACAAAGCAGTTTCCCTTCACACTGACGAAGCAGTTACAGTGTAAACGCAGCCTGAATCCAGAGTTGGAGCCTGACCTGACACTGGAGCAAAGTCAGTTCAGGCCTTAAGACCCGGTGTTACACTGCACAAGGTTCGTGTCTGTGCGAACCAAACCCACTTCGCACCGACTTGCAGTGTGAATGCACTATACACCCTAACTACCCATAAAAACCTGCTGGTGACTCCAGATCTTTGTAATCCTGCTTGTGAGTAGTGCGAGTGAGGGCTCTGGTATTGTGCAAATAATTTTACTTACTTTCCTACTCTTCTTCGAAATGCACCTCTCTTTAGGAGATATTGCAGAGGTCAGGAGCCAAAAGAGCACGTGTCCAGCACACTCAGTGAATTTAGTGTTCAAGTTATCCAAAAATTCACATGACAGTTCTAGCTCTTAAGACTTCAACCTCTCTGACCACTGTGGGCTGAAAATGCCAGCCCACACCTCAGACGAGATGAAGCCATAGTTTCCCCATACCCGCGTTACCCCAACTTGGTGTATTCAGCGGGCAAATATGCGAAATATGATTCTTCAGCAGATGACGAGACAAAAGGACTGCAAAGGCCTTTTGGCTCATCTTAGCCCACACATCTAAAAAAAAACTTACAGATCCCATCACAGCATTTACTGTCTCATAAGCTGCTTTTATTACCAGTGCTTGTTTACATCGTATTTACAGCACAGAAACAGGCCATTCGGCCCAGCTGGCCCATGCCGGTGTTTATGTTCCACACGAGCCTCTTCCTGCCCTACTTCATCTCTCCCCATCAACATATCCTTCTATTCGTTTCTCCCTCATGTACTTATCTGGCTTCCCTTTAAATGCATCTATGCTATTCGCCTCAACCATTCCGTGTGGCAGCCAGTTCCACATTCTAAGCACTCTCTGGGTGAAGAAGTCTTAGTTTGAATTCCCTGGAGATCAGCATCCATGAGCCAGCTCCTGCCGTTACCGCTGCTGAATCTAGCTCCCTTGTCCTTGCAGCAGACTCCTAGGTCCAGGAAAAACTGGGAGCTACTATTTGGAGCTGGATTTAGCATTGTAAATGCAGGAGCCGGGTGCACGGAAGCAATTCCAATTGAAACAGCAGTAGCATAACTTAGAAAAAATTTTTTTTTAACATTGGAACATAGGAATTGCTGGATTAAAAATAGACGACGGAAGTTCGCCTTCTACCATCCTGGTACTTGCATGATACAACGATAATGGAGCTGTTGACTAATCACAGCAATCAATCTCTATCAATGAGTCTACAACAGAACCAGACATGAGGCGAAGAAAACCCCCAATGGTGGAGAGCTTTGGGAACCATAGGTCCAAGCTCACCTTGTTCCTCTCGAGCACGCTACACTTATCCCATGTCATGTCTCAAATTACTCATAGACATTGACGTAAGAAAACTACTAGGCACTTGGTCTAAGCGTTAAACAAAGCTTTAACCAACTGTTTTTCAACATGGAGGTCTAGTTGTGTCCTTCACTAGTTCCTGTTAAAGAATGTCCTGAGCAAGCTGGGCCCATGCCCGAGTATTTATACTCTCCCTGGACAGCGCCACCAGCAGGCCGCCCAGTATTATTTCATAAGTCATTTCCACATGAATGACAAGATTCATGTCAGACTGGATCCCAAAATGTTATTTTCTGAAAGAAATCTATCTAATTTGCAATTTGAATGAATCCATACTAACTGCTTTCACCGTCTCCCCGGGGAGTCTGTTCCATAGATTGACCACTCGCTCACTGAAATATTGTTTCCGCAGATTAGTTTTGAATTTATCCCCCCCCCCCCCCCTTCAAGTGCAGGTCGTGTCCTCTGGTTCTATTGCTCTGGACAAGGTGAAACAGCTCGTCATGGCCTGCATCATCTAGTCCCTTTTAGAATTCTAAATGGCCTCCTTCTGTGCTGTAAACTTCTGTGATTCTAAAAACAGCATCCTAAAAGTGGCTTTACATAATTTCAAGCTTTCTGCCTCTACTACCCTACCTGGGAACCTATTCCAAGTCACACTTCTTGAAGGACTTTCTGACATTAGTTTTGACCTATACTAGTTTGAATCTAGTTTTTGCAATATTTAGCTTATACTTTTAACACTGTCTGCCTGGGTCCGGAGTGTCCAAGCATTTTGTCTTTGCTGGGTCATGTAGGTGTGTACTATGGGTCCCACGGGTTGCATATAAAATGTAATCCTTCTTGTTAATTTGCATAGACCTCAACTTGTTGCTACTAACAGACTTTTGGTGTTCTTCCTATTTAAGATATATTCACCAATGAGGCAGTGGCACCAAGTATAGCCTTTCCAAACCTTGAGGCTCAGAAATATCAGTGTAAATAGAACTGCACTGTCTGGGCTTTGTGGGATCGTCTGGGCATGCATGTGACAAAAATGTAAATTTTACACCCCATATCTAGGCAGTTGTCTGGCTCAGAGTACAGGCAAGACTCCTGTCATAATCACTGTTAGTCTGATCTCTGAAGAGGATCCCAAGGTGATTCTGTTCTTTTCCCACTGTTTTTGGGGGTGGGGGGTGGAATCCTTAATGTCAGATGCACCTTTAACCACGTTTGTCTTAGTGCTGCATCTCTCGGTTCTAGTGTTCCAGATACCCTCCAAGTGCCGCATTCCCCTCTTTAGTGGAGAGAATCATAGAATGATACAGCACAGAAGGAGGCCATTTGGCCCATCGTGCCTGTGCAGCTCTTTGAAAGAGCTATCCAATTAGTCCCATTTCCCCTGACCTTTCCCCATAGTTTTTTTCCCCTTGAAGTATTTATCCAGTTCCCTTCTGAAAGTTACTATTGAATCTGCTTCCGCCATCCTTTCAGGCAGCGCAGTCCAGATCATAACAACTTGCTGAGTTTTAAATTAAATTCTTCTCATCGTGTTTTCCGTCTGTTCTTGGAACCTATAAAAGTCAGGCTCCCAGAGCGAGGTGTTCAACCCTTTGACATCATCATGTGCTGGAGTACTTGCACACGATCAATGCAAGAATGCCTGTCGATGAAGACTGCCAATTGTGTCAGCAACTGAGGATGTGAATCTGTGTCTCAACGTTTTTGTTGCACTGTGTTGAATCCCAGCACACTGTACTTGATTGCCTTGAGTGCAGTCTATTGCCTGAAGTTGCAGCACAACACATAGAATGGATTTTATTTTCCTGTCTAGACGGGCCAATGACCATCACATTGCAGCTCTAATTTGTGAACCATCTTGTACAGATGGAGAAACTGCAGCTAGTGGTGTACATCTGTTTATCTTGTCAATCCCAGCTAAAATTGTTGTGTCCACTTCTAGGGTGCAGCCAGGTTGCTGTTACCACTTGTACAATGGATTACGAGAGAGCCTTCTAGATGACTATCAGCTACCAGAAATCATGAGGACGCCACTTGAAGAACTTTGCTTACAGATAAAGGTTAAAAATAATTGCATTTCAACAATTTAAATCTTCAAAGTTGCCCGTTGTTATTATTCAGCAAAATGGGCCAGTTTCCATGTAAATACTGCGACAGAGTTATCTATTTATATCCCTCATTAGGAATGTGCAATGCCAGAAAAGACCACTGGTCACAATTTGGGATGTTGAAGGACCGCAAATCCATTCAATCTCATTATCCCCGATCCTGTCCTCCCATTACAGCTTGTAACGTCGACCTGCGGAGGCAGACAGACCTCAGTTTAGCATCTCATCCCCTGACCATGAGTCTTGAACCCACAGAATTCTGACCCAGAGGGTACATGTGATCTCCTGGACTGGTCTCGATCGCCTGAGCGGGGTCGGAGAGGAATTTTCCAGAGTACTTTTTCCCTTATTGGCCCTGGTGTTTTTTTCACTTTCTTTTTTGCCTATCCCAGGAGATTACATGGCTGTAGGGAGGGGGGTAAGGAAGTGTCTAGTCATGATGCTCTGGCCATCATGAGGTGGGGCAGGCTTGATGGACCAGCTGGTCTTTTCCTGTCCGCCAATTTTCGTATATTCATAGCCTAGTGGTTATGGTACTGGATTAGCAACCCAGTAATCGTGAAATCAGGTCCCACCATGGCAAAAGATCTGGTAATGTATGGACCAGGGAAGCACTCGCGCGCACACACACAACAGACCAGAGAATATCCTCCGACTCACCGCTATAATATATTAAAAATGTTACGTCGAGCGCACACAGACATCACACTTTTTAATGCTCGGTGCTTTGGTGATGCCGCTCGAAGCTGGCTAGCAATTTTCAATCTGCAAAGTACCCTGATCAGACACCAATTAAACTTGGACCTTTGGGCCTGTGTTTGTTTAACAGCAACTAGGCTTAAAGAGACACAGTTCCACCTTGGCAGCAGATTTATACATAAACTTGGTGTAACGCTGCTGTCCTTTTGAAACCTGTATCATCTGACTTGGATGCTGAATATCGCAGAAGCTCTGCTGGAATACTTGCGTTTATAGTCCGCTCGTTCGTTCATTCCCTAGCGGGAAATTTAATTGAATTTGACACCTGGTTGCCGACTGACGATTAGATCATCTTTTCATGATTACGTCTCTTAATGTAAAATGTCTGCCATTTCAATTTGGACTGGTTAAATAACTGTTCTGTCGTTTTAATGATCTAAAGATATAAAAATAGAATACATTGAGGACCCAAGTTGTAAATTACAAGAATTTTCTGATGGTCAGAAGGTTTGTAAAAAAAAAAACTACCGGTTGACTGAGGAATCTTTGCCTTCATCTAAGTGTGGCAATATATTTTAGTAAATGGCTGCTCTTATATTTTCCGTAGATTTTAAATCTTGGTCAAATTGCCCATTTTCTGGAGAAGGCGATGCAGCCTCCATCAAAGGAAGCAGTCAACTTGGCCGTGACCCACCTTAAAGAGCTGGTAAGTGGTTGCTGACCTAAAGCGACAGGATGAGTCTGCTGACCGAGGCAAGCTCATCTCCTTCTGCTGGCTGACTACGAGACTGTGAAGCTGCCGGTTAAAAGTGATTTTTCCTTTGACGTCTCAGTGACCGCGTCAGTGCAGCCTGAGTCCAGTCACGGAATCATAGAACAGAACCGCACAGAAGGAGGCCATTCAGCCCATCGAGTCTGCGCCGGCTCTTTCGAAGAGCAATCCAGTTAGACCCACTGCCCCCCGGCTCTTTCCCCATAACCCTGCAATGTTTTCTCCTTCAAGTATTTCTCCAATTCCCTTTTGAAGGCTACTATTGATCTGTATCCACCACCCTGTCAGACAGTGCATTCCAAATCCTAACCACTCATTGCGTAAAAAAGCTTTTCCTCAGGTCGCCTCTGGTTCTTTTGCCAATCACCTTAAATCTGTGCCCTCGGGTTATTGACCCTTCAGCCATTGGCAACGGTTTCTCTTTATTTACTTGGTCGTGGCCTGACCTGACACTGGGACAAAGTGGAGTGAGCGTCCCTACAGGAAAGAGTCACATCCCACTTCTCTTCAGAGCCCTTGGGCAAAAGGCAGGAAGCAACTGCTGCACTTGGTTGCAGTGCTGAGAGGCCAGCAAGGCCAGATGCAGTTTTAAATTTATTTTACTTTAGAGGGGATGTGCGAAGTGCATTAGATTGCCCTGCGATTGGTTGTCTTTGTTGCCCTTTTAAAATTTTATACCCTCTTCCGCTGTCTTAACATTCCAGTCACCCAGCATTGCGCACCGTGGCTGCAGTGTGTACTCTCTACAGGGTGCACTGCAGCAGCTTGCCAAGGCTTCTTCCACAGCACCTCCCAAACCGGTGACCTCCACCATCGAGAAGGTCAAGGGCAGCAGGTGCATGGGAACACCACCACCTCCAAGTTCCTCTCCAAGTCACACATCATCCTGACTTGGACTATTTGTCGCTGGGTCAAAGTCCTGAAACTTGCTACCTAACGACATCATGGGAGACCTTCACTGTACGGACTGCAGGGGTTCAAGAAGAAGGCCCATCACCACCTTTTCAAGGGCAAGTAGCAATGGGCAATAAATGCCAGCCTTACTACCAATGCCCATATGCCAAGACTGAGTTTTTTTAAAATGACCAAAAAAAATGTCGGAAAATGTATTTCCATGATTATCATTTAATTACAACATGGGTGCATGTATTCAGCATCCTTGTCACTTCTGCCAGGAAGTACTGGAAGTGGAGACGGATGTCGGGGAGCCAGCGGAACTTTGTAATTATTAATTCTCGGGATGTGGGTGTTGCTGGCAAGGCCGGCATTTATTGCCCATCCCTAGTTGCCCTTGAGAAGATGTTTCCCTTCCGTATTTCCTTTTCACTTACACACCTCAAAACTGACAAAACGAGCAGAAAAGACCTGAAAAATCTGTGCCCGTGTGCAAGTGGTTATGACCGTAGCCGTACGGCTATTTTGTTCCGTTAATTTTGCTTTCATAATAGAGTTGCATGGGGCTTGTAGAACTTTCTGAAGTTTGTTTAAATTTCTTTTTCCCTTTCCCACAGAACGCCTTGGATAGGAATGAAGAGCTTACTCCGCTCGGGGTCCATTTAGCCCGTCTGCCAGTGGAGCCCCACATCGGGAAAATGATTCTGTTTGGAGCGTTATTGTGCTGTTTGGATCCTGTCCTCACCATCGCAGCCAGTCTCAGTTTCAAGGATCCGTTTGTGATCCCATTGGTAAAGTGCCAAGATTATTATCAGAATAATATCTGAGCTAATGGGGTTAAACAAGAGGATTTGAGTATAAGAGTAAAGACGTCTTACTGCAATTATATAGGGCCCTGGTGAGACCACACCTGGAGTATTATGTACAGTTTTGGTCTCCTTAGCTAAGGAAGGATATACTTGCCATAGAGGGAGTGCAACGACGGTTCACCAGACTAATTCCTGGGATTGGGCGGGGGGCCTATATTCTCCAGAGTTTAGAAGAATGAGAGGTGATCTCATTGAAACATACAAAATTCTTACAGAGCTTGACAGGGTAGATGCAGGGAGGATGTTTCTCCTGGCTGGGGAGTCTAGAGCCAGGGGTCACAGTCTCAGAATAAGGGGTCGGCCATTTAGGACTGAGATGAGGAGAAATTTCTTCACTCAGAGGTGGTGAATCTTTGGAATTCTCTACCCCAGAGGGCTGTGGAGGCTCAGTCATTGAGTATATTCAAGACAGAGATCGATAGATTTTTGAATATTAAGGGAATCAAGGGATATGGGGATAGTGCAGGAAAGTGGAGTTGAGGTAGAAGATCAGCCATGATCTTATTGAATGGCGGAGCAGGCTCGAAGGGCCAAATGGCTTGCTCCTGCTCTATTTCTTATGTTATTATGAGGACAGGTTGCATAGACTAGGCTTGTATTCACTGTGTACAGAAGATTAAGGGGTGATCTAATTGAAGTGTTTAAAATGATTAAAGGATTTGATGGGGTAGACAGAGAAAAACTATTTCCTCTGGTGGGGGAGTCCAGAACAAGGCGGCATAACCCTAAAATTAGAGCTAGGCTGTTCAGGGGTGATGTCAGGAAGCACTTCTTCACACAAAGGGTGGTGGAAATCTGGAACTCTCTCCCCCAAAAAGCTGTTGAGTCTGGGGGTCAATTGAAAATTTCAAAACTGAGATTGATAGATTTTTATTAAGCAAGGGTATTAAGGGTTACAGAACGAAGGCAGGAAGATAGATTCAAGATACAGATCAGCCATGATCTAATTGAATGGCGGAACAGGCTCAAGGGGCTGAATGGCCTCCTCCTGTTCCTATTAGATGTGCTCTGAGCCTCTACAGAGCAATTTGTAGGAGACTTGGGAAGACATGTTATTCGTGTATTTTTTTGACAGGTGTCGATGCCTGTATATCTCCACCTTATTTACTCAATGGGATCCTGATCTCCTATGGGGCTTATTCCTCGCCAGGCACTGCGATACAGCAGCTTTGTTGAGGAGAAATTGAATAGAAAGATATACTTACGCAACACCTTATCACATTGTCAAAATGCCTCATAGTGCTTCACACAATGTAGTCACTATTGATGTATTTGAGCAGTGGAGGGAAATGTTAAAACATTAAGGCCTAGAAATTCGTCTCGGGAAGTGGCGAGAAACGGGCGGTATCGGATCGGCCGCCCGACGTACGCGGCGCCTGGTATTCCGTTCCATTGACTGCAATAGAACTGAATACCAGGCGCTGCGTATAGCGAGCGGCCGATCCGATACCGCCCGCCTTGCGCCATTGCCCGAGATGAGTTTCCAGCCCTAACTGTTTTCGAGGGAGTCTTGGTCTTAGATTTTATTGAAGGCGAAGGCTCTTTCCCGAACAAGAGTTTTATGGGGCGAGAGGTTTGCAAGAAGGTTTGAAGTTTCTTCCGCGGCGAATAAATGGCGCACATTTAACCCTCTGCTTTTGTGCCGTTGACAGGGTAAAGAGAAACTGGCAGACGCAAAGCGCCGAGAATTGTCCAAGCAGTCCCGCAGCGACCATCTGACCGTGGTCAATGCCTTTAAGGTAGGTACTATTCCAGATATACAAAGGAGAAAATGCAAATGTTGGGAATCTGAAATAGAAACAGAAAATGCTGAGAAGTCACAGCAGCTGCAGAGAGAGATGATCGGTAAACGTTTGAAGTTTCGACTCTTTGTCAGAAGCCCATGGAGCTACTGTTCTTTTCTCTTTTTAAAAGAAAAATTTTAAATCGTAAAAACTCAATGGATTATTGTCTGCAGAGGTTCTTTTTGTTTTGTGTTTTTCTTCAAAGAGTAAGAAAGAAAGCAAGACTCGCATTTATATAGCGCCATTCATGACCCCAGGACGTCCCAAAGCGCTTTACAGACAGTGAAATACTTTTGAAGTGTGGTCACTGTTGTAATGTAGGAAACGCTGCAGCCAATTTGCGCACAGCAAGCTCCCACAAACAGCAATGTGATAATGACCAGATAATCTATTTTTAGTGATGTTGGTTGAGGGATAAATATTGGCCCCAGGACTCCGGGGAGAACTCCCCTGCTCTCTTCGAAATAGTGCCACGGGATCTTTTGCATTCACCTGAGAGAGCAGGCGGGGCCTCGGTTTAACGCCTCATCCGAAAGACGGCACCTCTGGCTGTGCAGCGCTCCCTCAGTACTGCACTGGATTTTGTGCTTGTGTCTCTGGAGTGGGACTTGAATGCACGACTTTCTGACTCCAAGGCACGAGTGCTACCCACTGAGCCAAGGCTGACATGGCTACCTTCAATGAAGGTCGGGAAATAATGGGAACAGTAACGCACAGTAGCATGTCCTCAAAGTTGGGGGAAATGCAAAATGGGAGTGCAGTAAAACTCTTACTCTATCCACTTATAAGCATAAATGGTTTTGTTGTGGGGGAAGAGGGTCGCATTTGGTCCTTTACCTCCTGTGCCGAGTTTTGAATCAGATTAGTGGATTTTCCTCTGAATCTGCCCAAACAAAGCGTGGGGAACCCTGACTTGAGTCCTTTTTTTCTTTCCCCTCAGCTCAAAATCAGCCAAACTCCCCACTCCTGATTACCAAGGCCTGCTGTTTTGCTGAATAAGTTTAGTTCTGTTTTATATTCCATGGGATTCCCCGCTTCCCCATCCCAGGTGTTTTGGGGGTTGCGTTCCACGATTCCATCCCATTTCTCTCTGAAATTGGAAACTGGTGGCCTTTCCTGAGCACTGTTCACTGACCTCTTGGAAGGTTTGCTCTTGTGGGTGTCAAGTGAAGACAGGGTCCGGCTTGTCGGTGATGCCACCCGTGGTAGAATAGCCTGCTGCTGTTCACTCGCATTCGGCCAAGGTACTGGCGGGTGGTTGATGTGTGAATCCACATCCCAGTTATGAAATAGCGCCTTCATGAGGAGCGAAAATTGGGGAATAAAAATCAGCAATGTGAGTTAGCAGTTATAACAGATGTACAACCAGTTGTGTATCACTTTTCCTACGGTTCTAAGAGTTCATTATGCAAAGATTGCGCTGGGGGTAGTGAAGATGTCAGTGGCTTGCTTCATGGAGAGTTTTGCTAATTTCCATTTTGGTTTTCACAGGTTTTAATGTAAATAGTTCTGACAAGGATAATATAATGTGCCAAATATTTTTTGAGATTGATATCACAGTGCAAGTTTCAAAATGGCTCCGAGCCGCTATGTTAAATGGTGCCACTAATTGTTGCACACAATCAATTTCATACTATGAGTGTCACCCTCATGTCTAAGCTTAGATGGCCATGAGCGTTATCCTGCATCTTTGTTACCTATCATGTACTGTTGCTATTGCCAGTCTCATTGGTGCTCTTGTTCCTCTCCTTGTATTGTCCAGCCATCTTTTCCTTGCTTGTTCCTCTCCGCCTCTGCCTTCTCTCATCATGCTTGTCTTGCCTTAGATGCTCTTCTCCCCCTCTGACCCTACATCCAACATATTGGACCTTCCTTTTCTTTTAACTTGGTGAGAAACGTTCTTTGAAGTATTCACCCTTTAGAGGATTCTGACAAAGATTATTATCTCAGTTCCGATTCTCCACAGCCAACACCCGGTGTAACAACCTTTCAGTGCGTATTGTCCGATTGATGAGTGCTTCTATTTTCAGGGCTGGGAAGAGGCAAAAAGAAGAGGTTTCAGGTCAGAGAGAGACTACTGCTGGGAGTACTTCCTTTCGCCAAACAACCTGCAGGTAATAGACCTCTAACAATCTGGGATTGTTCTCCTTTGAGCAGAGAAGGTTAAGGGGCGATTTAATATAGGCGTTCAAAATTATGAAGGGATTAGATGAAGTAGTTCGGGCAATAACTGTTTCCACTGGCAGGAGTGTCCGTAACCAGAGGGCACAGCTTTAAGATAATTGGCAAAAGAACCAGACAGGGAGATGAGAATTTTTTTTTTTGCAGCGGGTTTTTGTGATCTTGGAATGCGCTGCCTGAAAGGGCGGTGGGAGCAGATTCAATAGTAACTTTCAAAAGGGAATTGGAGAAATACTTGAAAGGAGGAAAAATTTGCAGGGCTGCGGGGAAAGAGCAGGAGAGTGGGACTAATTGGAGAGCTCTTTCAGAGAGCCAGCACAGGCCCGATGGGCCGAATGGCCTCCTTTCGTGCTGTATGATTCTATTCTGTTGTACAGGATAGAAAAGGGACACGAGTGTGCAGCCCAAGTGTCAGTGATTCTATTCTGTTGTACAGGATAGAAAAGGGACACAAGTGTGCAGCCCAAGTGT
This sequence comes from Squalus acanthias, assembly GCA_030390025.1. Lineage (NCBI taxonomy): Eukaryota > Metazoa > Chordata > Chondrichthyes > Squaliformes > Squalidae > Squalus > Squalus acanthias. The sequence goes on from CM059429.1 coordinate 11,416,444, forward strand.
CAGTCATGGAATAACCAAAAAAAAAGACTCTTGCATTTGTGCTTATTTTTATCTTGCTGGTTCTACAAAAGTTGCGAGACCGCCCTGAGGGTCTGCACTAGAAGCAAGCGTGCAGCACAATGAGAGTATTGAATTGGCTACAGAGAGCTACTCTTTAGTTGTGGCTGTAACCAGACTCGAGCTTTGCTCCAGTGCCAGTCAGAGCTCAGAAAGCAGAGTCTGAAGCTTCTGGACTCTGCTGTTGTGGTTTCTCCTCTCTCCCCTTGCCCCCCCCCCCCCTCCCCAATTAGTTTCCGAAGAAGCGACTGTATTCCAACCAGGGGTTTAGAGTGTGTCTCCGTACACGTTCTTAAAAGTAACGATAATGCAGGAGTTAGTCACATCCGTCACTTCAGCTCTGAACATCCATATCCGAGACTGGCCAAATGTATCATTGCCGTAAATCTGGAGTTGCCATGTCCCAGCAGCGGGTTTATGTGCTGATATTGGACAGTCCTTCTTTTCTCTTGACTAAGAAATGGTTGGGAATTATTAAATCAGCATTTCCTTAATGGAACTTTTACACTTTTTTTTAAAAGGAGAATTGATTTGTAGATGCAACAGCAGCTTGTATTTCTGTCGTGCCTTTAAACTTCCAAAGTGCTTCGGGATCTTTTACGTCCACCTGAGAGAGCAGACGGGGTCTCGGTTTAACGTCTCATCCGAAAGACGGCACCTCCGACAGTGCAGCACTCCCTCTGTACTGCACTGGAGTGTCAGTGCAGTACAGAGGGACTGCTGCACTGACAGTGAAGAGCCGGCACAGGCACATTGGGCCGAATGGCTTCCTTCTGTGCTGTAAGATTCTGTGATTCCAAAAGGAGCATGGAAAACAGATGTCGGGTCAGGATGGAAGAGGTTAGGGGGCGACCAAAGATGGGTTTAAAAAGGTACTTATAGGAGCCGAGGGAGCTGGAAAGCTGGAGAGGTTTAGGAAGCGAGTTCCAAAGAACAGGGTCTTGAACACCCAGCTCAATTTCTGTAGAACGAAGCCTTGCATGAGACTGAGATCGATAGATGTTTCTGTTAGGTAAGAGTATTAAGGGCTCTGGGACAAAGGCGGGAAAATGGAGTTGAGGTACAGATTAGCCACGATCTGATTGAATGGCCTCCTCCTGTTCCTAATGTTCCTGTGCGACATCATCTTGTTGCACAGCCTGCTGATGTCTTGTTATTTGTATTGCACTTGTCGTCAGTCACTTCTGTGCCCAGGGTATTGCTATACCGTACATGTAAGATGGAGATTGAGGGCTCTCGATCATGCTTAAGTTTCCATTATGTGGGTGGGGTCCTCTCTCTTATGGCGGTTAAAGAAGGTTGCGTACATGCTGGAATAGTGTTCTGAAATAACCCGTTGCTTATTGCGTCACTACAGATGCTTCATAACATGAAAGGACAGTTTACTGAGCATCTGCTGGTGGCTGGCTTTGTCAGCAGCAAGAATCCCAGAGATCCCAAGGCAAATATAAATTCAGGTAATTAACGGAAGCAAAATTCATTAAAATCTCAGCAGGGATGAAAATGTTTTTTTTTGTTTCCCACCATCCTGTCAGCCTTTTGAAAGAATATCTGTTCTGTTCCGACAGACAATGAGAAGCTAATTAAAGCCGTGGTCTGTGCGGGCTTGTATCCGAAAGTGGCGAAAATCCGACCAAGTTTCAGCAAAAAGAGGAAAATGTGAGAAAATTACTTTTTCATGTATAGTGCAACCTGACTATGTGAACCTGGGTCATAAATATAAGATGGTCACTAATAAATCCAATAGGGAATTCAGGAGAAACTTCTATAACCCAGAGAGCGGTTAGAATGTGGAACTCACTACCACAAGGAGTGGTTGAGGCAATTAGCGCAGATGCATTTAAGGGGAAGCTAGATAAGCACATGAGGGAGAAAGGAATAGAAGGTTATGCTGATAGGGTGAGATGAACTAGAATAGGAGGAAGCTCGTGTGGAGCATAAATGCAGTTGGGCCAAATGGCCTGTTGTGCTGTAAATTCGATGTAATATTTAAGAATGTCATTGGGTAACCTTCTCTCCAAACCCTGCTGAGACATCACTAGTCAGAAGGCTTGAGACTTCAATCACAGGATGTGATGATGAAGCAGGCCCTTTGGTTCATTTGAATTCATTCTTCCAGATTGCCGACCTTGCTGTCTTTCCCATTGCTGCTTTAAAGTTCACCTGAACAAATGGGCAGGACCTCGGTTTAACATCTCTTCTGAAATACAGCATCTCCAGCTGTGTAACACTCCCCTCAGCACTGGGCTGAATCGTCAGTCTAGGCTCTGGGCTGAAGTCCTGGTATGGGCCCGAGTGTGCGACCTCTGACCCAGAGGTGAGAGTGCTGCCCGTTGAGTTGACACTTAACAGCCAGGTGACCATCGCTGGACCCCATTTGTTTGGCCCAACAAGTCTATTGTATTATTGAGAGATAAATACAGAAACCATCCTCCTTCCCCCAGCGGATTGCTGCTTTTCAGCTATGCTGCCCACCACAGACATGAAGCATGTTAGATTACTGTACAAATACGTGCAATTATGCTCTTGATGTACTCTCCGATAGATGCCGCACTATATTCATGTGAAAGCCAGTGTATGATTTTTCTCTTGCTTTTGGCAATTAGAAATTTAAAAACTTGTTCAGATGTGGGCATTTAATTGTCAGATGTTCCTGTAATCTATTTGTTGATAATGTTTTGGTTTCTTGAAATAAAATGCGGAAGGAGACAAAGTAAACACAATGCGAGCTACTAGGCTTTTGAGTATTGGTCTCCAACCAGGGCTTTAGCTGCTTGAGGTGCCAGGGCTGCCTGTTGATCGGTTCCCTCTGTCGTGTGAGTTCCTTCAGTTCTCAGTGCAAAAGCAAATGAGGGGAAGTGGACCTTGTCCCACTTGCCTTGCTTGAATTGCATCTCCTGTGGGGTGATCACTGAAGAAGATGGAAGGTGAGGCAGGCTGTGATCCGAACAATCTCATCTTCCCGTTGAAGGAGAGTGCCAAATTTCCTATCGTTCCCCCTTCGTCTCCTCCCATGAAGGCTGCTCTGGGTTACAGGCACTGATCACCCTCTGAGTAACTCGCACAAGTGGCCAATCGCACAGTGATTGTCGGCAGCCTGTTTGACTATGATGAGAAGAAGGTGTTAAAAACCCTGTCCTGTCTCCCCAACGTCCACTTTCACAGACTCTCTCACACACACATGCACACTCAGATGCAATCACTTATATACACGCACACACACACACACACACACACACACTCATGCAGTCACATACGAGCGCGCTCACACTCGTACACGCACACTCTCACACACGCACACTTGCATGCGCGCACTCATACGCACACGCTCACACACACTCTTGCTTGTCCACCACGACTTCGGGAGGAAGAAGCGCGCAATCCCCGGGAGAATGGCACGTTTCACAAGCGTTCGCGATTCTTCCGCCGAAGTTGTAGCTGACGATCAGGTGACACCGCTCCTTTTCTCCCCCCACCCCCCCAACCTCAACGACTGGAGTCTCACAATCCTCTGCTGTGCATTTTCAGGGCTAAAGTCTTCACCAAGTCGGATGGAAGGGTCAACATTCACCCAAAATCTGTGAATGCCGAAGAGGGGGAATTTCAGCACAACTGGCTGATCTACCACTTGAAGATGCGGACGACCAGTGTGAGTGTTCCTATAAAAGTCTCCTCTCTCTCTTTCTGTCTGTCTCTCCCTCTCTGCTCCCCTAAATCACTTCAGAACTGTCACGGTACAATTGTTCTATACGTATAAGGTTTCACGATCTGTCGTTCTCGCTGGGGCGCAGCCCTTCCCAGAGCCTGAGTCTGATTTTTCCATCTATGCGTTTTAGCGGACGGGCAGCGCGCTGCCGATTTTCCATGGTGGACTCCCTCCAGGCGCTGGATTGCAAAATCACCCCTATGGTTTAAGGTTTCAGTGAAATATCCATCGTCCCAAGGCCCCCTCATAGGATTCAAATCCAGTTTCATGTAAACTGCATTTGGAGGGTATCAAGACTGCAACAATTGCGTCCTCTGGTTTACTTTGGGAGGGTCCCTTAGAGCGTTGCTTGGTGGATTGTTCATCTCCATCTCTCACCGCTCTCGACTCCTCAAGGCGGAGAAGATCCCTATATTCTGAGGACCTGACATCAGCTGTAACGGTCGAGAGCCGGGTACTTCTTGGCCTTCCAGTGGGTCAGCTCGGTGGTAAAATTTGAGTTAGAAGGTTGTGAGTTCGAGTCCCACTTCAGAGACTTGAGCACAAAATCTAGGCTGACACTTCAGTGCATTACTGAGGGGGGTACTGCACCATCGGAGGTGGCGTCTATCAGGCCCCGTCTGCCCCCTCGTGGACATAAAAAGATCCCATGGCACTATTTTGAAGAAGAGCAGGGGAGTTCTCCCCGGTGTCCTGGGCTAACATTTATCCCTCAACCAACATCGCTAAAATCAGATTTTCTGGTCATTATCACATTGCTGTTTGTGAGAGCTTGCTGTGCGCAAATTGGCTGCCACGTTTCATAGAAACATAGAAAATAGGTACAGGAGTAGACCATTCGGTCCTTCGAGCCTGCACCGCCATTCAATGCGTTCATGGCTGAACATGCTACCTCAGTACCCCATTCCTGCTTTCTCGCCATACCCCTTGATCCCCCTAGTTGTGAGTGTTATATCTAACTCCCTTTTGAATATATTTAGCGAACTGGCCTCAACAACCTTCTGTGGAAGAGAATTCCATAGATTCACCACTCTCTGGGTGAAGAAGTTCCTCCTCAGCTCAGTCTTAAATGGCTTCCCCTTAATCCTTAGACTGTGACCCCTGGTTCTAGTTTTCCCTAACATTGGGAACATTCTGCCCGCATCTAATTTGTCTAATTTTCCTACATTACAACGTTGACTACACTTCAAAAGTAGTTCTTTGGCTGTCAAGCGCTTTGGGACATCCTGAGGTCATGAAAGGTGCTATATAAATGCAAGTCTTTCCTGTTTTGGGCAGGGTGGGGGGGGGTGCGGATTCCAGGTCTTCGGTGGATGGCTTCTGTGTCCTCCAAGTGCAGTGTGACCGGTCAAGCCTGGCCATGTTTACTTTGGGAAGGTTGAGAGAAAGCTGCGTGCACAGGGTCCATTTGGGACACTCGTCACTCTCCCTTCTCCCCATTACAAATTGCTAAACAATACCGTGAGTAGCTGAAATGAGCATGATCAGGAAACATTTATTGCTAACTTGTGTTTGACGCCCACCTGGCTCCTAAAGGTTTTCCAGAAAGCTGGCGTTTCTCAACAACGTGAGAGAAATGCCGGAAGTGTTAACGGCGAGTCAGCTTCGAGAGTCAAAATGTTTACGGGTATAAAATCGGTCTTCGTCTGTTGGGCCAACTGGGTGATGGTGAATCGGCCGTCCGTTTACACTCCGCCCAATTTTCTTTTCTTGATTGACTTCAGTAGAAAAGATAATCGGGCCGGGTGTAAAACGGGCTGTCGATTTGCCATTGCCCATTTTGCGCATTTAGAATCAGAATGCATCTGATCATCTGGTTCCCAATCGCAGCGCATTTAAATCACAGCCGATCGTTAGCGGGCTTTCTCTATAGTGTTTCTGGCTCGTACTTACCCAGGACCTTGGGTGTCTTGACTGTTTTACAGATCTACCTGTACGATTGCACTGAGGTCTCCCCTTACTCCTTGCTGTTCTTTGGAGGAGATATCTCGATACAAAAGGAGCAGGACCAGGAGACCATCGCTGTGGATGAATGGATTGTGTTTCAGTCGCCATCCAGAATAGCCCATTTAGTAAAGGTAAAAAACCAAATTGAGAATTGTATTGTGACAGTGCGTTGAAATTCGAACCGATCTTTCTCGTTCAGAGACTGGCTGGCCAGCTGTGTGTTTCCAACATGTTGCTTTATTTGAGAAATTCATAAGCAGGTTGTAGATATTGAAGCTTGGTAATTGTGCTACTAAACCTCATCAATCCGCATTTATAATCTCCTGATAAAGTTCCAGAGACGTTATTCTGAACCTCGTGGAGAGCTGCCTGTATAACTCGTACTACTTCCGTAAAAGTCCCTCTTCATTAGCTAATTATGAAGGGTCTTGATAAGAGTAATGAGCGAGAAACTGTTTCCACTGGCAGGAGGGTCAGTCCCCAGAGGACACAGATTTAAGATAATTGGCAAAAGGACCACGGGAGATGAGAATTTTTTTTTTCTGCAGCGAGTTGTGATGCGCTGCCTGAAAGGGCGGTGGAAACAGATTCAATAGTAACTTTCAAACAGTTTCTCCGTCTCCGCCGCGTCTGTTCTGACGATGCCACCTTCCATTCGCTGCTCACGATGCGGTCTCCTCTACATTGGGGAAACCAAACGCAGATTGGGTGACCGCTTTGCAGAACACCTCCGTTCATCCGTAAGGGTGACCCCGAGCTTCCGGTCGCCTGTCACTTTAATTCTCTGCTTCACTCCCACTCTGACCTCTCTGTCCTCGGCCTCTTACATTGTTCCAATGAAGCTCAATGTAAGCTCAAGGAACAGCACCTCATCTTTCGATTAGGCACTTTACAGCCTTCTGGACTCAACACTGAGTTCAACAATTTCAGACTATAACCCCTGCCCCCATTTTTCAGGCTGTATGATTTTGCCATCCCCATTTGCAACATTTTATCTTTCCTGCCTCCTACCTTAGCACAGAATATTCCTTCAGTTCCTTCCTCCCCTTCCCCCCCCGCCCCCCCACCCCCTGCCTCTGCACCTGCTTAAAATCTGTTACATCTCCAGCCTTTTCCAGTTCTGATGAAGGGTCTCAGACCTGAAACGTTAACTCTGTTTCTCTCTCCACGGATGCTGCCTGACCTGCTGAGTGTTTCCAGCATTTTCTGTTGTTATCTGCAATTGTAACCTGCTCTCCTGACCAGGCAGCAGGGGGGACACGAGCCTGCAGCCAACAGGGTCCTTCTTTACATATGGGTGTTGCGGCCCGATGACATCATGAGACCAATGGTCCCCCTAAATTTTGGGGGGGCTGCGCGGCCCATTCACAGTTTCATGCATGTGCAAAACTTAACATTGAAAAAGCCGGTCCCGCGCAGCTTAGAGGGAACGTTGCATGAGACCCGATTCTAATTTTAGCTCGAGCCCGAGCGGGGATTCCACCTGGAGTTAAAATCGGGGCCCTCGTCTCCTGAAGGTGCTGAACCTGACTCCTGTTTGGGATGTGGATCTTCGGGCCTTCCGCACCTTGCCCCAGTTGACCATTCTTCACAAACTGAGCATCAACGGGCTATTTGGCTGTAAGGGATGTCATCTCCCAAGTCAACTTCTGTGCTCGCTTGAAATTCACACACACGTGCTCCCTTGCATGGGTCACTGAATAGTGATCAGGAGTTGGGAATCCTCGGTGGATATGTTTCCTTTTCCCCCGCACTGTTCCTTAGCTTGGCGACACAGTGGCCAATTATAACACTTGCAACACTACGCTGGTTTGACACCTGCTGAATTCACCAGCCTGGGACTGGCTTGGTCTGTCTGGCACACAGTAACACAGAGGCAGCCCACCAGGTGCGACTCATAGAATCATAGCATGGTTACAGCAGGGAAGAAGGCCATTCGGCCCGTCGAGCCCGTGCCGACTCTCAGCTCGTCCCACTCCCCTGCCTTTTCCCCGTAGCCCTGCAATTTTTTTTCCTTCAGATACTTATCCAACTCCCTTTTGAAAGATAAAATTGAGTCTGCCCCCACCACCCTTTCAGGCAGTGCGTTCCAGATCTAACCACTCGCTGTGTAAAAAAGTTTTTTCTTGCGTCGCCTTTGGTTCTTTTGCCAATCACCTTAAATCTGTGTCCTCTGGTTCTCGACCCTTCTGCCAATGGGAACAGTTTCTCTCTATCTACCCTGTCCAGACCCCTCTTGACTCGCCACCTATCTCATCAAGAAGCACATGAGCTGAATCACAGGAGCTTGCTTTTCCAACACTGTGTTAGGAATATCTGGAAAGTCTTCAGTTCCTTTCCTCCAGTTAGCAATTGCATCTCATGGAAGAAAGTTAGTCCAACTTGACCTTACTCTGGCCAAATTAAGTATTGCTCAGATCTCTATGCTGGGTGTTGCAGGCTCGCACTGTGTATTCACGCTGAGGCCTTTCTCTCACTACAGGATCTGAAGAAGGAACTAGATACCCTTCTGCAAGAGAAGATTAAGAAGCCCCGACCTGTGGATTGGAATAATCGATCGAAAGACTGTGCTGTCCTGTCAGCGATCATAGACTTGATAACCACGCAAGACAACGCCAGCGCAAAGAACTACACACCTCGATTCCAGAGCTATTGAAGCTGTGATGCCTGCGAACGGATTCTCGAGGGATTCAGGGCTGAGCCTTAAACACCATATCGTAGCTCGCAAGTGCAGAGTTGTTTTGTGTCATTAACTTTTTTTTGGCTAACTTGAACAGATGTTTTGGAGAATATGCCCAAAGGTCTCGTTGGTAAGACTGCGTTGGCCTGTACGCATAGAATAAAATGCCTGGCGTGTTGAGAAGTGTATAGAGTGTAGACCTGACTTAAAGGGGAGAGGCAGTGGCAGGTCACTGATGTGTGACACGTCGCTGATAGTGCGGCATCATTACATAGCCTCATTCTTCATTTGTTGTCCTCCTGAGCAGTAAGTAAGCCATCCTTTCCAATTCTAGGTTGAAACTGAAAGCATTCCCCACCCCCACCCTCCCCAAGGAAAGTTCAGAGGTCAGTCCTTTCTTTTGCTAAGACTGAAACTAAGGATAAGCAGTTCGAGTAAAAACAGGAACCAAGAAAAGGCAGGGTGCAGAACCCTCGTCAGAACCCTGCGTTCCGACCAGAAATTATACCCAAAACATTCACCCTTCTTTTCCCATTACAGATGTTGACGCATCTGCCGTCTATTTCCAACATCTGCAGTTCCTTTTCATTTTCTCCTCTCTTTACAATCTGTTAATTTTGTGACGGGAGATACTTTCTCTGAAATCTAAACGTTTGTACATAACTCAAAAGCGATGAGAGAGGACGGCTTTGTGTCAGCTGTTAACTTAATGCTGGACCTACCTGATCTGAGGTGAAACAGCTGGGCTCCGCTTTGTTTTTCTCTCGCATCCAATTTGACTTTTTAAATATAAAAAAAAATGACAAACAGAAAGCACTGAGACTTAGCTGGAAATCCATTGTGCCCAAAAATCCTCGGGGGGGGGGGGGGAGAATCAGAGGGGCGACTGTCCCTTTGAAGCACTGTTGGACTATTGTCCTTAATCACCCTGTATCACCCTGAGCGTCCTCTCTTATGGGGCCCCCTCTTCTGTGGCCTCTACCTTTGTTGTCACTAACGGAAACCATGGGGGTAATTTTAACCGAATTCGCCGGGCGAGAATCCCACGGGATCGGGTGGAACGCCGGTTTTACACCCCGCCCAATATTGCTGTCCGTTGGCTTCAATGTAAAGTCGGGCGGGGTGTAAAACTAGCGCTGCACCCTTTCCCGTGGGATTCCCGCCTGGCAATTTAGGTTAAAATTGGCCCCGTGGTTCAACTGCCTGAGATTGATGGGGTCCATTTCAGGCTGTGGGCCTAAAGATAGGAGTAGACCAATCAGCCCCTTGAGCCTGTTCCACCATTCAGTGAGATCATGACTGATCCGCAACCTAACTCCATACACCCGCCTTTGCCCCCTATTCCTTAATACCATTTTGTTAACAAAAAGCTATCAATCTCAGATTTAAAGTTAACAATTGGTCTAGCATCAGCTGCCGTTTGCGGAAGAGAGTTCCACACTTCTACCATCCTTTGCATATAGAAGTGTTTCCTAACATCACTCCTGAAAGGCCTGGCTCTAATTGTCAGGCTGTGGCCCCCTCATCCTAGACTCCCCAACCAACAGAAATAGTTTCTCTCTATCTACCCTATCTGTTCCCCTTAATATCCTGAAAACTTCGATCAAATCGCCCTTTAATCTTCTAAATTCCAGGGAACACAACCCCAGTTTGTGTAATCTCTCCTGGTTTAACCTTTTTATTCTGATTGGGTTTGGCCCCCATTTCCACGTGCTAGCGTTAATTTAAGTTAAGTTTCGACTTTGAGACGTCTGGCCTGTAGATGGGCCTTGCCTTGCCATTGGCCGCGGGCGCACTGAACAATTCGGATCGCCGTGGCCTTAGAGCTGCCATTTCAGTGCGCCAACGTCGCCAAGGAACTTCGGCGAAGTTGCAGCTCCAGTTACTTCCGTCCAATAGTGTCGTAGCGTGTGGGGGTTGACCACATGATCCAACGGTTAGATTGGTCACAGCTCCCGCTGTTAGTGCTGCTTCAAATCCACCAATGCTTATCCTGGACTGGGGGTGAGCGCCATGCGAGACCCTTCCTCGGAAGCGATACTCAAGCTCTACCACAAGACTGGAGCACATAATCTAGGCTAGGCTCTGCAGTTGGAGATGAGATGTTAATCTGCCTGTGGTTCAGTTGGACATTAAAGTTCCCACTATTCAAAGCATAGTAGACTTCTCCCTGTGCCCTGGCCAACATCCTTCCCTGAACCGACGTCACCAGAAAGAGATTTAACTGGTCGTTCATCTTAATGCCGTTTGTGAGATCTTGCTGTCCACAAAATGATTGCTGAATATACCCACATAACAGCAACTTTCCAATGTAAACCATTTAGCAATTCAATCATTTCGGAATGTTTCTGAGAGAAATGATGAGGCGTCACATAAAAGCAAGTCTTCGTTTAGGGTTGATATCAAGGACATCCCGTGTCAATGAATTGAGTGTGTTTTGCCTGGCCGCTCTGTGGGAATTTACGTTGACCTTGCACGGCAGCTAATCAGGGCCTAATTGGGGATTGGTCCCAGTCCCCTTCGCCATCATTTTTAATGTATCGACGATGTATCGCAGCTTCTACTCCGCTATCTGACAGGCAATGTATACAGAGTCATAGGGTAAAAGGTGTCGACATAAAACTCTGATAACCGGCAACGAACAGGTCACTAATGTAAGGTAGAACCAACTGGCTTCGGCCACATTTCCCAATTCTTCAAGAAATGCCTGCCAATCATAGTTACCTCAAATGCGCAGGTAACGCCAATTGACATACGACCGTGTACTCCAAAGAAGGATTCAAGTTGGTGATACTCCAAGCTTTGGAAACTTCTCCCCACTTCGGTCTTTCAGTGAACTTAATGACACAGTAGGAAACTCTCCTTTCAGACTGATAACCCAAGAGGTTTGCATTGGAATTCTGATTCCTGGGCATTTGGTACACATCAGTAACTGGTTGGCTGCAGGAACTCCTGTGACCTCTGCACTAGTTCAGCTGGCACATCAACGAGCTGTACCCAACGGTAAACCAATGGTATCACGGTGGCAAAATAAATGAACTGCTCGAAACTCCTTTGTAGGCAAATCCTGGATATTGGACAGAAAACAAAAGGACGGCGAGGGTAAACCCTTCTTATCACCGTAGACTTGGGGTCCAGCAGGGAAAACCGAGAGCAACATTAAGCAATGTCGAGGATGACTTTAAGTGGAAGATTGAGGGTCACTACATCTAAAGGCAAATCTGCTTGTATGCCTGTCGTCACGAGATGTTGAGACCAATCAAATTGCACTCCTCTGCAGTGTTGTGTCTGGGTGCTGTCAGAATGCCCAGTGCCCTTTGTCATGCTGTAGTCGTAATCATTCCTGGTAAGTGAATAAAACACAAAACGCTTTTTGTTTTAGTTTGAGATGTTTCTGGCTCGAATGTTCCTGTGTTTTCTAGACAGTATTTATTTCTGTGACCGTTTTTAAGATGCAAGAGCTGTTCTTACGTAGTCCAAGCATTTGTATTTTTTTTTCCCATTAAAGTCCTTACTGTACCTAAACTCTCTCTTGTTCCTTGCCTACCAACAATTCACCATGACCTGCCTGTTGTGTCTGAAATAATTAAGGAAGAATATGATGGAAAGTCGCAGATGTCTCAATGTCAGTGGAGCGACGGCTGTGAATTTGTTTCCTTGCGTTCACTAAAATAAGAAACCCAAAGTATATATATTTTTTTCCTTAATTGTTAAATCTGATCCCCTGCATGAGGGTAAATATTTTGACTCTGAATGTGGATTGTGTTTATGGAGAGATAGTGTGATTGCAGGAAGCAAAATATTGGAAATCCGAAAATAACAAGCAGCTGGAAATACTCAGCGGGTCAGGCAGCATCTGTGGAGCAACAAGTCAAGTTGGCTGACGTTTCAGATCCGAGACCCTTCCTCCGGACCTGCGGAACTTCCCAGACCCGAGACATCGACTGACTTTCTCCACAGATGCTGCCTGACCTTTTTTTTCATTCTTGGGATGTGGACATCACTGGCATTTATTGCCCAGCCCTAGTTATCCTCAGAAGGTGGTGTGCCTTCATCTTGAACAGAAACAGTACGATGCAACTGAGTGCTTTCAGAGGGCAATTAAGAGTCAACCACCTTGGTGTGGAGCTGGAGTCATACATAGAAACAGTCTGGGTAATGACTACAGGTTTCCTTCCCTAAAAGGACATTAGTGAACCAGTTGGGTTTTTACAGCTTCATGGTCACTTTTACTGATACCAGTTTATTTATTTCCAGATTTTCTCAACTGAATTTAAATTCTCAAACTGCCATGGTAAGATTTGAACTCATATTCTCTGCAGTATTAGATCGCACGGCCACTATTTCGAAGAAGAGCAGGGGAGTTCTCCCCAGTGTTCTGGCAGATATTTATCCCTCAACCAACATCGCAAAAATCGCACGTTACCTGGTCATTATCACGTTGCTTTTTGTGGGACTTTGCTGTGTGCAAATTGGCTCCTGCTTTTCCTAGATTACAACAGTGACTACACTTTAAAAACTACTTAATTGGCTGTAAAGCACTTTGGGACATCCGGTCATGAAAGGCGCTATATAAGTACAAGTCTTTCTTTTCCTTCCCTGTTTAATGGTTCACCACTAGCCCGCTCAATGAAGCTGGCCACCTCCACAAGAGTGGATTCACAGGAGATGCCCTATGCTGTGCTGAAATGAATAGGTCATCTGAACAATAATGCGTGTGGATGTTTGTAGGAAGCCTGAAACAAGATAATGAATTGAATTTATTGTCCAAAGTTGTATAAACGCATCTTCAGACTCATTGACATATAAACTCCTCAGCAGCTGCAATATATGGCTGTAAGGAGAATTTTAAACCCGTGTGAACCTGGTTTAATTCAAAACACACCACTCAAATGTAACCCAATTTACAAATCCTTTCTGTGGAAAAATGGTCAGCAAATCTTGAAATGTCCCACTTGAATTCACTTTGTTACAACTTTATATAGTTCTGCAATATTGCATTTTCACACTTTTTCACACAATGGGTAGTAGAAATCTGGAACTCTACCCCCCCAAAAAAAACTCTGGGGCATTTAGAGCTGTCCTGGGAGCAATACATTTTTGTTGTCCCTGGTGGTCTGGTCAACATTTATCCCACAACCAACATCAAAGCAGATTATTTATTTAATCGCTATCTGTGGGAGCTTGTTTGCAAATTGGCTGCCACGTTTCCTACATTACAACTGACTACATTTCAAGAGTACTTTATTGGCTGTAAAGCACTTTGTGATGTCCTGAGGTCATGAAAGGTGCTATATAAATGCAAATCTTTTCTTTCATTACTATCGCGTCTGAAGTTTCAGACAGCTTTTTGAACATCTGCCTTATTTTTGAAGCTTTGAAAAGCTGAGAGTTGTGAATTTGCCATTGCATAAACTTTACATAACCTACTTTTCAATGTCTTTATCCATGCAACCTAAACTTGCTTCACCTTGGAAAGCTGCTACCTGACCTGAGGACTAGCCATAAGAGTTACTGAGCTCCTCAGGCTTAAGTGGCTGTCCAACTATATCTCACTAATGAGGGCAGGTGTTTCTTAAACCAAATGCGCAGTTTCTGAATTTTGCTTCGCTCAGAAGATTGCAATTCATCCTTTATCTTTACAGATTTCAGAAGTTCTGTTGTAATGATTTCAAAGTTACAGATAAGAGCCAAAATCTGACAAAGGACAATACAATTATTCAGGTGCCATGAAGCAAATATTCAAGGCTTGTTTCCAAAGAGACTAGCACAATGATTAGTAGAATGTTGCTAAAGTTTTAGCAGGAAGAGTTTGTGTCAAAGGTTCCTTCACCTTGTTTGGCAGATCTCAAATGTCCCATTCATGCCGGATTCAATGAGTCACTCGTCAAAACAGGAAGCAATCTATGTCTGTCTTAAAACAAAAACAAGCAAGTATGTTGTGACAACCTTTGACAAAGTTCAAGATCCTTGTTGATATGTAACAGATAAGATCGAGGTACAACTTCAAGCTAGTTGAATACCTTTTGAAATTCAGATTCTTGGGCCAATATCATGACGGAGGACAGAGGGTGTGCCCTCAACTTAAGGATCAAAGCAGCACCATGTGTCATAAGAGACTTTGCTGCAAAGTCCATGATCTCGCCCCTCCATATCTCTAACCCTGCAGCCCTACAACATTCTCTTTCTATAGGGACGCAGCCACTTACCTAAGAGAACTTAGCTGCAAGAGTCCAGGTTTAACCAGCATAAGGCACTGCTAAACTCCCCGCTGACTGTCTATCCAGGGTCTCCCAACCCATCGATCATCAGCAGCGCTCAGGTCCACTGCCGTCCTAACCAGCTCACATATCAGATTACTGAGTCTGTCACACAGGGTTGACCTGGTTCCAATCAGGCATGTCATGTTGGAGCCAATAAACCCCGCCCCAGCCCTTACATCAGGGAACAGAGCACCTTTCAAAGTAAAGAAAAGTTAACAAATTAAACTGAAACTTTTTTAAAGAAATTATATTCTTAATGGATTGCTTATAAAGCAATATGGAAAAATAATGGCGAAGAAATTAAGTACTTTCAAGTAATTGCCAAAAGAACCAGTGGGGAGAGGAGAATTTTTTTTTTTTACTCAGCGAGTTGTGATGATCTGGAATGCGCGCTGCCTGAAAGGATGGTGGAAGCAGATTCAATAGTGACTTTCAAATACTTGAGGGGGAGAAAATTGCAGGGCTACGTGGAAAGAGTAGGGGAGTGGGACGAATTGGGTAGCTCTTACAAAAAGCTGTATTATTCTGCAAGAAATAAAGTATTAAAACTTGTCACTGGGTGGCAGTAACACTGCAGCTGTGAAGTCATTCTCCCAGATCTAACAAGTGACCAATTTTGCAAGTGATCCAGAATGTTCATGTGAAAACAAATATGGCAGGGAAATATTTTGTGTTGGTGGAACAAAAACAGCCTGGTCGGAATATAACTGAAAGAAATGTGACTAAGAGTGGTGAAATGTGGGTCCATAAAAGACAGATGCAGGCAAGACCATAAGGGATAATAAGGAGATGTCAAATGTAAACTTCTTCAGAGTGGGAGAGGAGAACAATATACCAGTGGTACAAGGAACCTAAAGATAAGTCATGGGGAGGAACATACTGGATTTAATATAAGTTTTTTTTAAATGGTAATGGAGAAAATAATGGGACTTAGAATAGGCAATTCGCCAGAACTTGATGGTTTCCACCCCAGGGTATTAAAAGAAATTGGAGAGGAAATTGCAGATATGTTAGTCACAATTTTCCAAAGCGCTCTAGATTTGGAAATTGTGCCTTTGGATTGGAAAATTGCAAATGTTACTCCATTATTTAAAAATGGAGAGAGAAACTCATTGGGCCAAATGGCCTCCTTCTGTGCTGTACTATTCTATGATTCTATGAAACCAGGTAACTACAGACCTGTCAGTTTAACATCAATTGTGAGGAGGAGTTAATGGAACCTATCATCAGAGAAAGGAATATATACAGAGAAACTATTTCCTCTGGTGGGGGGAATTCAGAAGAAGAGGGCATCATCTTAAAATTAGAGCCAGGCCGGTCAGGGGTGATGTCAAAAAGCACTTTTCACACAAAGGGTAGTGGAAATCTGGAACTCTCTCCTCCCAAAATGCTGTAGTGGCTGGGGGATAATTGGAGCTTTCAAGACTGAGATTGGTAGATTTATACAATAGCAAAATACTGCGGATGCTGGAAATCCGAAATAACAACAGAAAACGCTGGAAAAACTCAGCAGGCCAGGCAGCATCCGTGTAGAGAGAAACAGAGTTAACGTTTCAGGTCGAAGACCTTTCGTCAGAAAGGATGGTAGTCACATTTCTTTCAGTTATATTTCGACCAGGCTGTTTTTGTTCCACCAACACAAAATATTTCCCTGCCATATTTGTTTTCACATGAACATTTGGTAGATTTATGTTGGGTGAGGGTATCAAGGGATATGGAGCAAAGGTGGGTCAATGGAGTAGAGGTACAGATCATCCAACGTGGATTGAGGCACATAGATCAGGAAGATCCCAGGATAGATCTTTGATTTGTGATGAGTTCAGGGATCTCAACCTGGCAAATAATCAGCCAGTGTTCATGTTCTGTGCAGTGACTCTTGATGGTAAGTGTTTGTATGTCCTTACATTGTTGTGCCAGTTTGACCAATTGTTACCACAGCAATGGAAAGTTGGTAGAAAGATAAGTTTGGGCTCAGCAGTGAATCATAGAATCACACAGCACAGAAAGAGGCCATTCGGCCCATCGTGCCTGTGCCGGTGCCAGCTTAGTCCCACACTCCTGTTCTTTCCCCATAGTTCTGTCAATTTTTCTTTTTCAACTATTATCAAATTCTCTTTTGAAAATTACTATTGAATCTGCTTCGACCACCCTTTCAAGCAGTGCATTCCAGATCATAACAACTCGCTGCGTAAAAAAAAAAAATTCCTCAGCTCCCCTCTGGTTCTTTTGCCAATTATCTTCTATCTGTGTCCTCTAAATCTTACTGATCCTCCTGCCAGTGGAAACCGATTCTCCTTATTTACTCTATCAAAACCCCTCATACTTTTGAGCACCTCTTGTTAAATCTCCCCTTAACCTCTATGCTCTAAGGAGAACAACACCAGCTTTTCTGGTCTCTCCACTTGAAGAATGACCACTTGGACAAGATGTTGGAGGAGGCTGTGGAATCACAACCCCAGCAGCAGTCAACAGCTTCAGGAGAAGAGGAAGATAAAAAAGTACAGTTTTGGTCGCCTCATCTGAGGAAAGATGTTCTTGCCATGGAGGGGGTGCAGCGGCGATTCACCAGGCTGATACCAGGAATGGCGGGATTGACCTATGAGGAGAGACTATGTAGTTTAGGGATGTACACACTGGAGTTTAGAAGATTGAGAGGGGACCTCATAGAAGTGTATAAAATTCTGACAGGTCTAGACAGACTAGATGCAGAAGGAATGTTTCCCTTGGCGGGTGAGAACAGAACTAGAGGACATAATTTAAGGATAAGGGCTAAACCATTTAGGACAGAAATGAGGGTGAATTTCTTCACTCAGAGGGTGGTGAACCTGTGGAACTCATTGCCACAGAGGGCAGTGTACGCCAGCTCATTAAATATATTTAAGAGGGAATTAGATATATTTCTACAGGCAAAAGGGGTTAAGGGTTACGGAGAGAAGGCGGGGACGGGATACTGAATTGGAGGATCAGCCATGATCTCATTAAATGGCGGAGCAGGCTCGAAGGGCCGGATGGCCTACTCCTGCTCCTATCTTCTATGTATCTATATATGTATCTATGTATCAAAAACATTAATATAAATAGATCCCCAAATGGGAGTTGATGGAAATGGATTTGGCTCTGGGCAAAGGTGATTGACTCTTTCAATTAAAAACTGCAAGAACACATGCTTTTTTTTTTCCATAATGAACTATATTTTAAGAATGTACTGATTTAAAACATGCGATTACCAGGAATGCAGGTTTGCAATGACAGAGAAATACCTGCATTTTAACGCCTGTCGTTGAGAAAGGAATTTCACCTCCCAATGTTGCGTGGTTGGATTGCGTTAGTGTTTCACATCTTCGTTATCTAATTGGAGTGTTAGCCGTGGCTCAGTGGGTAGCACTCTTGCCTCTATGTCGGAAGGTTATGGGTTCAAGCCCCACTCCAGAGAGTTAAGTACAAAATTATTAATGACTTGGATGAAGGGACCGAGTGTACTGTAGCCAAATTTGCTGATGATACAAAGATAGGTGGGTTAGCAAGTTGTGAGGAGGACACAAAGAGTCTGCAAAGGGATATAGATAGGTTAATGAGTGGGCAAAAAATTGGCAGATGGAGTATAATGTGGGAAAATGTGAGGTTATCCACTTTGGAAGGAAGAATGAAAAAGCAAATTATTATTTAAATGGAGTGAGACTACAAAATGCTGTGATACAAAGGGATCTGGGGGTTCTAGTACATGAAACACAAAAAGTTAGCATGCAGGTACAGCAGGTAATTAGGAAAGCTAATGGAATGTTGGCCTTTATTGCAAGGGGTATGGAGTATAAAAGTAGGAAAGTTTTGATGCAACTTTACAGGGCGCTGGTGAGACCTCACCTGGAGTACTGCGTACAGTTTTGGTCTCCTTATTTAAGGAAGGATATACTTGCATTGGAGGCAGTGCAGAGAAGGTTCATGAGGTTGATTCCGGAGATGAAGGGGTTGACGTATGATGAAAGGTTGAGCAGGTTGGGCCTATACTCATTGGAGTTTAGAAGAATGAGAGGTGATCTTATTGAAACATATAAGATTCTGAGGGGGATTGACAAGGTAGATGCTGAGAGGATGTTTCCCCTCATGGGGGAATCTAGAACTAGGGGGCATAGTTTCAGAATAAGGGGTCGCCCATTTAAGACGGAGATGAGGAGGAATTTCTTCTCTCAGAGGGTCGTGAATCTTTGGAATTCTCCAGCCCAGTGAGCTGTGGAGGCGGAGTCATTGAATATATTCAAGACGGAGATTGACAGACATTTGAACTACAAGGGAGTCGAGGGGTATGGGGAGAGAGCGGGAAAGTGGTGCTGAGGCCAAGATTGGATCAGCCATGATCTTATTGAATGGCGGAGCAGGCTCGAGGGGCCGATTGGCCTACTCCTGCTCCTGTTTCTTATGTTCTTAAATCTAGGCTGGCACTCCAGTGCAGTACTGAGCAAGTGCTGCACTGTTGGAGGTGCCGTCTTTTAAACTGATGTCTTGTCCGGCCTCTCAGGTGGATTTAAAAGATTTCAGTGCACTTTTTGAAGAAGAGCAGGGGAGTTCTCCCAATGTCCTGGCCAACATTTATCCCTCAATCAACACTTTAAAATCTGGTTATTACATTGCTGTTTGAGGGAGCTTGCTGTGCGCAAATTGGCTGCCATGTTTCCTACATTACAACAGTGACTACATTTCAAAAGTACTTCATTGGCTATAGAGCGATTTGGGACATCCTGCGGTCGTGAAAGGCGCTATATAAATGCAAGTTTGTTCTTTTTTGACCCAACAAATTAAAACACTCTTACTCTCCGGTGTTACAGTCAGTTTAAACTCTGATTTTCCTGTCCTTACTCACTGCTGTGCAGTCAATGCTGGAAATTTTGGAGAGCGGTAATGCAGGAGATGAAGGATTCTTAATTACAGTGTCCAAAATATATTCAGCGATTTGAAAACCAACTTTGCTCAAAATGTTTTGTTTTATTAATTACTGACCGTCCGGTGCCTGAAAGCCAGTTGTGTTTGACTTGAGGTCTGAGCAGTTGAGAATTTTAATCATTCAACCTTCTATGTAGGAGATCTGAGGGGATGACAAAATAATAAAGAAGAACCTTAATGAAATATTTGAATTTCTGTGGGAAAATCTGAATATCATCATTTGTGTCAATTGAACGAACATTTTATTCGCAAGTGGTCTCCTTGGTCCCTTTCTGTTCTGACGAATATTTTTTGTAATGAATATTTAACAGAAAATTCAATTTAAGAAACACTATCACGTGCATTGATCATGAATATTTCCCATTCCCTTATAACCATGGTGCTGAAACAGTCTATCATATCAACGGATGTAGAATTTATAATAATCGTAGTCTTTTCTTCCCTGCAATCAACTGGTTGCCAGTCTTGTAGAACTGTCATGAATCTTATCTTTGAAGTGCTGTTGCTGGTTCAATTCCATGCCTTACTATAACAGAAGCTGCCCTTGTAAGAGAAAAAGGGCTGGAAATTCATCTGTTGAGCGCCACTCCGTAGTGGCATGAAATGGCGATAAAATGGAGGCCGCTGCTCTTTCGCCTGCTGGTGGCGGGACCCGTGGTGGTCGCCAAAATCCTCTCCCCCTTTGCGCGGCTGGTAACTGGCAGCGCCCTGGAAAAAGCAATGACGGCGTGGTGACATCAATCGGCGTGCAACGCTGACTTAACATCACCAATGCGAATTTTGACCCTAGCGCTGGGTCCTAAGTACGCCAGGTTAACCTGACATGCAAGCAGGCTGACAGTGACGATGTCTGCAGCTCTTAAAGGGACAAACATATCATTCAGGTAAGTTTGAATTTAAGGGTTTGGACTGTTTTTCTTTATTTTATTGAAGTGGTGGCTTGCTGCAATAGATATGAAAAGTATTTTAAGTGTAGGGAGTGCTGCTGGATGCTTGCAAGGGCTAGGATGGTAAATGAAGGCCTTTGAGAAGACAGAACATGCTGCGAATACTCAGCAGGTCAAGCAACATCCGTGGAGAGAGAAACAGAGTTCACGTCGCAGGTTGACATGCTGCCTGACCAACTGAGTATTTCCAGCATTTATGCTGTCATTTCACATTTACAGCATCCACTTGCAGAGGGAAGAGGAAAACGCAGAAGAGGAGGAAGACGCAGAAGAGGAGAATCAGATGGAAGGATGCATCCCAGACAGCCCCTTTGTGGCCAGAATATCCGGGATGGAATCATCCGCCTGCGGTCCCACTAGTTGGGCAGGCTGCCTCCTCTTGTTGACCCACTGGCTGGGCAGGCTGCATTTCTTGGGTGTGTGAAATGAGGAAGGCACAAGGGTGGAGTTGTGCTGACGGGAGGGTGGGAAAGCAAGAGGTGCATGCCAGAAGGAGGATAACGTACGAGGTCGTGGTCGTGACCCATGGTCTGAGGTCATGAAGCTTCTTTGGGCACTAGAGCCAGGTGGTGGGGGCAACACTGCTGGCAGTGATGGCCTTAGTGATGTACTCCCACATCGTTCTTTCTGGAGGGCCTCCAGTCCCCTGTGGGTAGAGGGCCGCTCTTGCAGTGTTGACCCCCTGCACAAAGCTAGAGTGCTGTGTGTGGGAGACCCTCGGTGCCCCTTCCCTGGCTAGCTGAGCCATTTGTGTTAGTGCTGAGGCAGTTTTCCCATTTTTTAACAGCTGAATATTTACATTTGGAACTTTTAAATGTTGAATATTTTTTAAAAGGCAGAAAGGGCTGCAAAATGTATTGATTCACTTCATTTTATTTTGTATTGCTTCAGTGTGCGTGGACCCTTTAATTCTCAGACCTCTTCATTGCCCCCAATTCCCTGCGAGCTCCACAGCTTCGCTCCCATTGGCTGTGGGAAGCTGCAACGCCGGACCTGGACAGAAACTTCATCCCAGATCCCTCTAGCAACACCACCAGGACAGCGTTGCACGGCAGGTGAGCGCTGCACCACCTATCTCCATGCCCCCAGACCAATTTCACTCGCTTAGTATTGCGGCCATTTCCAGCGGCTGTTAATCTGCAGTTGCCGGTAACACGGGCAACTTTGCTGGCGAACTCAAATTTTGCCCCCCAATATCTTTCAGATATTTCTCCCCACAGGTATATAATGTCCCACACCTGATAAATGAGAAGCACTAACACAGGATTGCTCCTTTTTACTCAAGTATATTATAACCCAAACCCAGATATAAACAAATACGACCTGTAAGCGGGGAATGCAACTCATCCGCGGAGGGCGAGCAGTCCTCGTAGAGGAAGGAGAACCGTTCTTCACCAGTGTTCCCTGGTGACCCTGGCATCCCTTCTTCGGGATCCCTGATCGTGGGCCCGCCCCACTCCCCAGGCAACCCACAATCTTATATGGCTGCACTATTCCCGGCCAGAATGGAAATTATTGGGTAATTCCCCCGTCATTCACGCTTGGAGACCGCACTGCTGTAAGTTTACGCACATCATTTGTACAATGTAACCATCCTCCACTCACTGCATTTTGCTGGAGAAATCACCCCGTTTTTATCAGGAGACGTTGCTGCAGTTTCGGTCATGAGATCAGTTTGCAGTAGTTCAGAGTGATTCTTTTAAAATATGATGTGGAGATGCCGGTGTTGGACTGGGGTGGACAAATGTGAGAAGTTGCACAACACCAGGTTATAGTCCAACAGTTTTATTTGAAATCACAAGCTTTCGGAGCGCTGCTCCTTCGTCAGGTGAAGTAGACTCTGTGGACTGTTTGCTGTGGTGTGCTGTTGAAATAGACTCTTTTTACTGAGTAAATAGACTGTTTGCTGTGAGTCCTGCTGCAAGTCCCACCCCGCCTCCAGTGCAGCTCATTGGCTGACACAGTGTAGACACTCTTATTCACTAGCTTTTGTCGAAAGCCAAAATCAAGCGCTCCACTTCCTTGTTGGAGTGCAATCAGCAGCAGGCGGGGCGGAGACTCCAGCAGTGCTGCACACTGGGCTGTGCAGCACTGCCCTGTTCAAAGGCTCCTTCCCTCCCTTAAAGGGAATGGCCATCGCTGCAGGCTCTGCAATAGAAAAAGTACCTACCTGGACCACCAAGGCGGCCGTGATCCCGCATGATCAGCTCGGCACTCAAACTGGAACAAGAAAGGTAAGTTTTTTTTTTTACTTACCTCGGCCACCTCACCTTTAATCATCGCCCCCGAAGCGGCCGGCTGACCGATGCACGCCTCTTGCAGCTGTCGGTTTTTTTGACCGGCGCTGCTGCAGGGGGCGGAAGTCAATTTCGGGTCCGCGGCGATGCGCACGGCAATGACGTCACGATCTCCGGGCGAAGGAGATTGGGACGCAACGCCGTAGCTCCGCCGCAAAACTCCCGGTGAATATGGCGGGAGTCGATGTCAGCGCCGCGCCCTGGTCGCAAAGCCATTTGCGCCCCGTTAGTGTCCCCCCCGGGGCACCCAATTTCGCCCCTGGAGAGTAACAAGTCCCCTGACAGCCGCAGATACGAATATACAAAAATGACGGACAGGAAAAAAAACAGCTGGACCATCAAGCCTGCCCTACACTCATGATAGCCAGAGCATCATGACTAGACACTTCCTACCTCCCACCCCCGAGCCATGTTATCTTCTGGGAGAGACAATAAATCAGAGGAAAAAAAACAGGGCCAATAAGGGAAAATTCCTCTCCAACCCCATCAGGCGATCGAAACCAGCCCAGGAGATCACATGGACCAAGTGTTATTTATAAAGACACTGAATTTCTCTGTGATGCAATCTCTGCCCCAGTCAGGAACCGGTCCCGCTCCCTCTTGAAGGCAGAGAGACAGCAGCCAGCAACACATCCCAGAGGCTCACTGCTCCCCGGGTAAAGAAGATCCGCCCAACATCCGGTCTATCCCCGCTCCTGCATAGTTTAAACACATGACTCCTGGTCCTCCCCAATCTGCCAAACTGGAATAATCTATCAATAGATGAAGAGGAGCTGAGATACAAATTTTGCCTGAACTTTGCTCTACCATAACTTGACCTCAGGCAAAACAAATGGAACAGCAATCTGTTCAGATTTTTCACTGTAGTGCAAATGTATTGCTACATGTAGCACAGTTGGAGTTCAGGCTGATGTTCTTCTCTGTTTACTGCAGGAGGTTTTCAAAGGCTGGTGCCATCTTTCAAAGCAGGCCCTGGGTGCCTTGAAGTATAGACTTTGGCACGCAATCTCATAGTGTTATTTTGATCACTGTAGGAGGAAGCTGACATTTCGGCTCAAAGGGAAATGGAATCAATAGTTCTGGTGTCCCAGAGTGCACTGCAGACAACAGCCAGGTTCTGCACCTGCAATGAAAGGAAATTGTTCATGTCTTCGTGATGATATACGCCAGGCCCTTAGAATTATAGAGCACAGAAGGAGGCCATTCGGCCCATCGTACCTGTGCCGGCTCTTTGAAAGAGCTATCAAACCAATCCCATTCCCCTTGCTCCTTCCCCATAGCCCTTGCAAATTTTTCCTTTTCAAGTACGAACACACGAACAATGATGGGCAGGAAAAGACTCTCTGGTCCATCCAGCCTGTCCCAACAAAACAACAATGTCTCGTGCATCACAAGATATACATTCCCCACCCAACCCGTGAGCCATGGCATCTCCTGGAGAGGTGAAAAAAACAGATATCCAATTCCAAAAATATGAACAATCTCTATATTTAATGTCACTTGATTTCAATGTTCGCTTTACATTTTTTTTGGGTGCGCTGGTCCCTTTAACGGGCTGCGCAGCCCATTCAGATTCCCGCGCCTATGCGGTTTTTCCTATTGTAAAGCTGGGCCAGCGGCCTGCGCGGGAGCTCCAGACAGCCGCGCGGCTTAAAGGGAACAGTGCTTTATTTGTAATCCCGTTTGTGTTAACGCTCTTGCACGTTTCTGTCAAGCACTTACGTGATTTACCTGCACCTTTTGTAACTTCCCGCGCTCTTCCCCTTCCTCCCGCAACCTGAAACCCCAAACCTGCATTGTCCAATCGCCACTTCTTGATTTGTGTGTCATTTTGACTCAGTTAGTGGGACTTTCGCACGTGAGGCCGGAGAGGGTGTGGCTGTGGGATGTTCCCCTAATTGTTCCACCATTGGCGGCCGTGTCTTCAGCTGTCTGGGCCTTAAGCTCTGGAATTCCTTCTCTCGTGCAGGGAACAGAGGGGTGAACAGTTCAGGCGCTGTGGACCCTTCACTGGAACTGGAGTCAATGACTGACGAACAGCATTTCAAAAAGAACAAAACAAGGGAGGGAGGGGAAGCACACACACACACTCAGGAGCACACCCAATGCGTTGTAAAGTGCTTCACAGGAGCTGGTCAAAGAACAGTAGTGATATTAGCAGGGGACAAAAGGAGGCACAATGACAGAACTAAAAGACGTGGTGTTTCCCTTCTCGTGTTTGATCAGGTATACCATCTCCTTTTGCCTTGAATATCTCTTAATGTCTCTTAACCTCTCCTGCCTTCTATCCTATCACAGACCTTCCATTTTGTTCTTTCATCCCCTCCCCCATTTCCCAGCTCCTACACTTGCTTAAAAATCCGTTCCATTTCCTGCTTTTTTCCAGTTCTGACGAAAGGTCATCGACCTGAAACGTTAACTCTGTTTCTCTCTTCACAGATGCTGCCTGACCTGCTGAGTGTCTCCGGCATTTTCTGTTTTTATTTCAGATTTCCAGCATCTGCAGTATTTTCTTTTTGTACAACACACAGTTGGGGGATAAGCAGCTGGCAGAGGAGCAGAGCGTGTGCGCATGTGCTTGTGGTGAGTTTGTGATTTTTTTTTTCCCCTCGTTAATCTCAAACGTTAATTTCTCTGTACTCTCTCACAGAGTATTTTCACCCAGAGGGTGGTGGGGGTCTGGAACTCACTGTCTGAAAGGGTGGTAGAGGCAGGAACCTTCATCACATTTAAAAAGTACTTGGATATTCTCTTGAAGTGCCGTAACCTGCAGGGCTACGGACCAAGAGCTGGAAAGTGGGATTAGGCCAGATGGTTCTTTTTCGGCCGGCACAGACACGATGGGCCGAATGGCCTCCTCCTGTGCTGTAAATTTCTATGATTCTAAACTCTCAGCCTCTTTCCTCCTTTAAGACGCTCCTTAAAACCTGCCTCTTGGACCTTCTTCTTCTTCTCCTCTTTTGCTCACCTGTCCTAATATCTCCTTATCTTGCTCGGTGTCAAATTTTTGTTTGATAATCGCTCCTGTGAAGCACCTCAGGATGTTTTACTACGTTAAAGGCGCTATATAAATGCAGGTTGTTGTTGTTGCTATTTAATCCAGGCTGACACTCCAGTTTAGAACCAGGGGAGGGCGCCATTGCTGGCCCTCTGACTCTGTCAGCAACTAGTGAGAAGCACGAATGTGGGGGGAAAAAAGAAATCGCTGCAAAAAAGCCTTTCCTAAATGCGGAGATGACTAATGAGGCTCTTCAGGGTCCGAAAACCTCACTTCCCTCCATCTCAGCTAATCCTGACAGCAGTTGTGCCGTAGAATTCTCAGTCTTTCTGCTCGCTGTCCTACATTGGCTCCCGGTCCGGCATCGCCACGATTTTAAAATTTTCATCCTTGTGTTCCAATCCCTCCACGGCCTCGCTCCTCCCTATCTCTGTAACCTCCTTCAGTCCTACAACCCTCCGAGATCCCCGCGCTCCTCCAATTCTGGCCTCTTGCGCATCCCTGATTTCCTTCGACCCACCATTGGTGGCCGCGCCTTCATGCCGTCTAGGCCCTAACCTACCTTATTGAGTAAGCTTTTGGTGTTCTGTCCTAATATCTCCTTACGTGGCTCGGTGTGAAATTTTGTTTGATAACGCTCCTGTGAAGCGCTTTGGGACGTTTTAGTAGGTTACAGGCTCTACATAAATGCAAGTTGTCATTGTCTAAATCAGCAAGAGTACATTTACTGTGAAAAATCAGGAACTTGGTCCTGCAATGTTCCCTAGCCCTCATATTATGTGCTAATGAGGTCAGTCAGGGAGCTCTGTGCTGTAACTCTATTTTACCTGCCCTCAGCTACTTACCCAACACTCTCAAACTCTTTACATATCATTACTTGGAAATGACAGCACTGCAACAGGCCCTTCGGTCTATCCAGTTCGTGCTGCTCTTTATCCTCCACATGAGCAGTAATCCTAATCCCGTCTGCCCCTCCTATTCGCATATCCCTTCATTCCCCTTTCCTTCATACACTTACCCACCCTACGCAAACTTGAGGCTGATCCAAAACTCGGCTGCCCGTGTCCTAACTCGCACCAAGTCCCGTTCACCCATCACCCCTGTGCTCGCTGACCTACATTGGCTCCCGGTTAAGCTCGATTTCAAAATTCTCATCCTTGTTTTCAAATCCCGAGCTCTGTAATCTCCTCCAGTCCCACAACTCCCCCCCCGCCCCCACCCCGAGATATCTGCGCTCCTCTAATTCCGCCCTCTTGAGCATCCCTGATTATAATCGCTCCACCATTGGCGGACGTGCCTTCAGCTGCCAAGGCCCTAAGCTCTGGAATTCCCTCCCTAAACCTCTCCGCCTCTCTCTTACCTCCTTTAAGACGCTCCTTAAATCCTACCTCTTTGACTAAGCTTTTGGTCACCTGCCCTAATTTCTCCTTATGTGGTTTGGTGTCAAATTTTTTGTCTTATAATACTCCTGTGCAGTGCCTTGGGACGTTTTACTACGTTAAAGGCGCTGTCTAAATACAAGTTGTTGTTATTCTTAAATATTGACCTGGTCGCTGCTCCAATCACTAAACTCCAGTCGTTCATTCTACTGCCTCACAATTCCATGTTGTAGAGTTGCCAACCCCTCCAGGATTGCCCTGGAGTCTCCAGGAATTAAAAGGTTAATCTCCTGGACACTGCTGACAGCAAAGCCCGGAAGGAAAATCACAGCGGGCGTTAAAATAAATTGTGCTTTTTTTTCATTTTCTTTGTACACTTTAGTTTATTTGTTACAAAAATATTGGTGATGGGGAAAAAGTCTGTTTGACGGGTTGGGGCGGGAGGTCATGTGCTGAAACTTCCAGGAATACGTCCAACCAGAGTTGGCAACCCTGCCTGTGTGTAATAAAAAATGTTTCTCAAGCTTTCTGTTCTAAATCGTTAGCACTTAATCTCAAAACACGGCTCCTCACTGTAAACCCCAGTCTGTTGCTATCTACTCCGACCCATCCTTTCACAATTTTAAACACCTTTATCAAATCATCTCCTCTGTTCTATTGAAAACAACCACAATCTTTCCCCAATTCTGTCCTTGTATTTCCTCATACCAGGCAGCATCCCAGCGGCGCTGCACTGTACCCTCTCTACTACCTCAACACCCTTGTAAGAGCAACTTTGACCCACTTCACAGGTGAGCCTTCGAAGGAGAACTGCATCGCATCAACTCTGGGCATTTGAATGGAGCTCGGGGGAGATGGGACATATATAGATCAGGCGTTTGATTCATGCTGTGTCAGCTGTGGCTCAGCACTCTCGGCTCTGAGTCAGAAGGTTGTGGGTTCAAGTCCCACTCCGGGGACTTGAGCACATAAAGCTAGGCTGACACTCCAGTGCAGTGCTGAGGGAGCGCTGCACTGTCGGAGGTGCCGTCTTTCGGATGAGACGTTAAACCGAGGCCCCGTCTGCTCTCTGAAGTGGACGTAAAAGATCCCATGGCACTATTTCGAAGAAGAGCAGGGGAGTTATCCCCGGTGTCCTGGCCAATATTTATCCTTCAACCGAAGTCACTAAAACAGATGATCTGGTAATTATCACATTGCTGTTTGTGGGAGCTTGCTGTGTGCAAATTGGCTGCCGCGTTTCCCACATTACAGCAGTGACTACACTTCAAAAGTATTTCATTGGCTGTAAAGCGCTTTGAGACGTCCGGTGGTCGTGAAAGGCGCTATATAAATGCAAGTCTTTCTTTTTCTTAATGAAGGACTGATTGTGAATCTTGATTAGCTTAATAAAAATGTAATCATTCACGGATGTGGGCATCGCTGGCAAGGCTGGTGTTCACGAGAGCACATTGCTTCTCAACAACCTGGCTCCACAGACAGCAGAAACACTCAATGATACCTCACTCCCGACAACAGGCGAACGCTCCACATTTCCACCCATACACCGAACATCTCAATTCTTGCCGGATCCTCTCCGTGCTGCGTCCAGGTCTTGAAACGTAGGTTAAGTCACTTTTTATATTACAAGGAGGGCAAATGTGCTGCTCTTTTTCTGCTACCTACACTCCTTCAACGGGCTGGTGTTTAGGGAGAGTGGCTCTATGAGGCAGCTGTCCAGGCAAGACTGCCAGTTCTTGTGAAGTAAATTCAGGGAGTTAGATACTCTCGCGCTGTGAGGCAGAAGCTTGTGGGTTCAAATCCCACTCCAAGAAACTTGAGCACAAAATCCAGGCTTACACTCCCAGTCCAGTACTGAGGGAGTGCTGCACTGTCCAGGATGCTGTTTTTCGGATGAGACATTAAACCGAGGCCCCGTCTGCACTCTCAGGTGAACGTAAAAGATCACATGGCACTATTTCTTAGAAGAGCAGGGGAGTTCTCCCCGGTGTCCTGGGCCAATATTTATCCTTCAACCGAAGTCACTAAAACAGATTATCTGGTCATTATCACATCGCTGTTTGTGGGACCTTGCTGTGCGCAAACTGGCTGTCCCGTTTTCTACATTACAACAGTGACCACACTTCAGACAGTTCTTAATTGGCTGTAATGCGCTTTGGGACGTGCTGAGGCTGAGAAAGCGCTGTATAAAGGCAAGATCTTTTTGAATGGGTTTTTGCATTACACAGCAGAGCCCAGAGTTTGAAATATATAAAACAGGTCGATCGGAGCTTGAAGCTCACTCTCTCTCGGCAGCAACAATCAAGTGTAAAAGCTCCTTAAAAGGAGGCAGCAAACTTGGGACTGCAGAGAAAATATCAGCAATCTTCCTCGCCCGTCACCCTCAGTAGGACATTTCTATAATAAACTGCATCTTTATTCAGTGCAATACAATCACATTAACAGTACCACAGAGCAACTCATAGTGGGGTCATCCCCATAGTAGACTTCATTTTTTTGTTGGGTATTTAGTAAAGGGGCCAGCAGCAATATCTTTGCTTAAAAGACGTCCATTATTTACATGGAGAAATTCCGATACCTGCCCAATCGACAATTGCCGCTTTCAATACAAAGTATTAACTTCTGGATTTGCTGCTCCACCCAATGTCCTTGGGGTACATTTCCTTATTCGTCCTCGTTAACAAAAACATCCCCCCCTCCAATTCATCACTGGGCAGTGTCAGAGATGATTCGCTGAGGTCTCAAGTGCAATATCGGGCAGGCCATTCATCCTGGGATTTTCTCGACCACATTTTATTTACACGACCCCTGACCACCCTCCCCCTCCCCCCCCCGCCCTTTCCCAAAGGTCCTTTCAAGTGGTGCGGCCCACATCACGGGGCATTCCCTCGGACGACTTTGTCCCAAGACTTGACTCGGACCAGGAACGATTTGTGAGCGCCCCTCTGTGAGGCCAGGAGCGTGTAGCTCCTCGTTGAATGGTGGACGGGAGAACGCCGAGCCTCTCGTAACCCGCGCCCGCTCTCCTCTCTCTCTCAGACGTTAGTTTCCAGTCCCAGCAGGCGGCCCATACGTTGCATGTTCTTGCTGATCGTGGCTTGGCAGGTAATGACCTTGGCGCACTCCATCGGAAACCAGCCTATCTCGCCATCCCGCAAACGCTCGCCTTCATACCAGCCTGCAAGAGGTCAAGAGGTACTTTAGTGCCCTTTCTCACAATTGTTGTGTGTGTGTGTGTGTCTTAGGTACTTTAAATTTTTCTTTGAATATTGACTTCAGAAGGGCATCAAGGATTACAAGGACAGTGACAAATAAAGATACTTGTGGAACATGAGCAACTGGGACCATGGGACTGTAAGGAGAAATGCTCCAAGAATTGCCTTTAATGCCTCCTCAAAATGGAGTCAGTCGTCAGACTGAATGGTGGGAAAGGAAAGGGCTAACGCTAATTAAACCATGAAGACTTATATACAATCAAGACATTCCTTACTATGGATAGGAAACAAGCCATTAAGACCACAAGCTTGGAGAAGGCTTGTTAGGAGAGACATAAAGAAGTCTGGACTTATCTGGACTTGTATGCGAAACCGTTGTTAGTCAAGACCTACGAAACTACGAATTAAACAGGTTAACTGGTGCATCTAGGTGCCAGCACATCACTGATTTGGGAGTCATCGGGGTACCAACAGTGTGAGGTGACTGACAGCAGAAGGGCTGGACACTTCTAACAAGTGTCATTCAGATTGGTCAATAAAATTGTGCGTGTCTCTTTGGAAATTAAGGATATATAAGGTGGTATTGCTGACACTAAACTTCCTTAGTTCTTAGTTTAGTTCTGTTTTTCCTGGTAGAAGGGGTAGGAGGTGGAGGAGGAGGTGCAGGAGGTGGAGAAGGAGGTGCAGGAGGTGGAGGAGGTGCAGGAGTTCTTTGTCTAGTAAATGTAGAAAGGTGTCTCTGCAAGATCAGAAAGTGCCCCTCTGACACAGTGAGAGAAAGGTTACAGAAGTTAGGATCGTATGGCTATACCAGCCAGACATAGGCAGATACACGTCTGTTATTAATTGTAAAAGTTTCTCGAAGAACAAGGGCGGTTAGATTTAAGCCAGCAAGTCAAGATACAGCTACCAGTGGAAGGCGAATTTGCCCAGGAGCAGGCGATCCAGAAGGAACGGATAACACCTCTACAGATAGAGGTTCATCACTGGGATAAGTCTCAGGGGGCAAAGACTATCCTCCCAGAGAAAGGCGAGGCAAACAGTGTATCCACACCAGCGCACGAGGTCGTAGAATCATACAATCCTCCTGCACAGAAGGAGGCCATTCGGCCCATCGTGCCTGTGCCAGCTCTTTGAAAGAGCTCTCCAAATAGTCCCACTCTCCTGCTCTTTCCCCACAGCCCTGCACTATTTTCCTTTTCAAGTACCCATCCAATTTCCCTTTGAAAGTTACTATGGGAGCTGATTCCACCGCCCTTTCAGGCATATAAATTCTGGAAACATTGCTAACTACAAGCATATTGACTTCAATCTATTCAATAGACAGGCTATCCAATGCTGTTTACTTGTCAGCTATCATGGGAGTCTAATTTTCAATTAATCTCAAAAATTTACATCAATCTCAGACACTGGTCCCAACTGTCAGTTTATAATTAGGAAGCAGTTACTGTGAATGACTGTGATATAACTTTGTAACCTCTGTTATTTATTTCATCAGTTAGCTCTGTCCAGTAATTATTTTGACATTCAATGTTTAAATTCCAGTGCTGCTAACCGTACTTCGATGGTTACTAAATAATTGCTAGCTCATAGCTTTGTTGTCGGGCTTTCTCCCTTGATAACTGGCAAGAAAGGGCTCATTTGTTTAGTTGGTAGCTTGTGTGGATCCAGATGGGAGGTTGAGTGGTGTAAATGCTCCTCTAATCTGAACTGGTTGCTGTAAAAAAACAGATCCGCCAAACTTAGGCATCATTAGCACCCAGACACAGACTGGATGGTGCACTCCCGAAGGTTCCTTGACGAGGGGTGAAGGTGAAAGGTTCAGGATTCCTCTGGCGCCCTTGATCAACATTCTTATCAGGGTATTAATCCCAGTGTTCTCACCGGTTGTCATGTCGAGGGAAGCTGGGGCCAGGAAAAAGAGAAACGGTAGCTTAGTGGTTATATCACTGGACTAGCAATCTAGGTAGGCCTGGACTTAATGATCTGTTTGTTCATGAGTTCAAATCCCACCATGGCAACTAGGGAATTTAAATTCAATAAATAAATCTGGAATAAAAAGCTAGTGTCACTAATGGTAACTACCAGATTGTCATAAAAACCCATCTGATTCACTAATGCCCTTTAGGGAAGGAAATCTGCCGTCCTTACCCGGTCTGGCCTATATGTGACTCCAGACCCTCAGCAATGTGGTTGACTCTTAACAGCCCCTCTGAAATGGCCGAGCAAGCCACTCAGATTAGGGATGGGCAATAAATGCTGGCCTTGCCAGCAACGCCCACATCCTGTGAATGAATAAAAAAAACGTACACCTTGTATAGTGTAGGATGTGAGGCCATACAGATATTCTAGATTTTTGCTTGATGATAAAAAAAAGACATGTTGCCATCATGTCAGGAGATGTTGGGTAGAGTCTAAGGTGAAATAGATTGTCTACAGATTCGTGTGGAAGAAATGGGGTTGATGGGCTGAATGGGTTTTTCTTGTTCCTTGTGTAATGCTCAGACCCACCCCTGAACCACATGCCACGCACCAGCTGAGAACATGGGCGGGTGTGGCCTCCTTCTCGCCCTCTATTACTGCTGCTCTAGGAACAGCACGGGAGTGGCCTGGGCGAGAACAAGTGAATGTAGGAAACCGTGCATCGCCTATTGACTTCAATATGACTGAGATGCAGGGAGCAGGAAGAGTGAGCGGGACAACATATTCAGAGCTAACGGCCTGCAAGAAAAGCAAGTTCAATAGGAACAGGAGGAGGCCATTCCGCCCCTCGAGCCTTCACCTCCAATCAAATAGACCATGGCTGATCTGTATCTCAACTCCATTTACCCGCCTTTGCTCCATATCCCTTGATACCCTTACCCAACAAAAATGTATCGATCTCAGTCTTGAAAGCTCCAATTGTCCCCCAGCATCCACAGCCTTTTTGAGGGGCGAGAATTCCAGATTAAATAGAGTAAGAGCCTATGAAGGAGGGAGGGAGAGAGATTGGGGACCAGAGGTAGAGGAGGAATTGACTTTTTTCCCCCATTTGTTCTCAGGTTGAGGCCGAAACTGGCAAGGTCGCATTCACTGGCCATCTCGAGTTGTCCTGAGAAGTTGGGGGCTGGGCCTTCATCTTGAACTGATCCAGTTCTTGTGATGGTACTCAACAATTATTTTTATACATTTCGGCCCGCCAGGAAGCAATCTTTGATGCAAAGGGTAGTGAAAATCTGGAAACTCTCTTCCCCTGAAAAGCTGTTGAGGCTGGGGGGGTCAATTGAAAATTTCAAAACTGAGATTGATAGATTTTTGTTCGGTAAGGGTATTAAGGGTTGCGGAATCGAGGCAGGTAGATGGAGTCAAGATATAGATCGGTCACGATCTAACTGAACGGTGGAGCAGGCCCGAGGGGCTGAATGGCCTCATCTTGTTCCTATGATGGGAATCACAGGCCAGGGAGGGGGCGGCAGGTTCCCTTCCCTTCCCTCAGGGACAATGATGAACTGCATTAAGGGTTTTTTTTAAGGCAATCTACCACCTTTTATAAATTATATCGATTGAACTCAATTTTAAAGCTGTGGTGGGATTTTAACTCATGACCTATTTGATGTTCTTAGTCTTGTACCATAACCACCATGCTACCACACCCAAGCTTTTACTTGCATCGTATCCAGGGGAACATTTACACCAGAACTGAGAGCTTTTAACTATCAGGAAAGACTGAACAGCCTGGGGCTCTTTTCTCTATAAAAGAGAAGGCTGAAGTGACCTGATAGAGGTCTTTAAATTATGAAGGGGTTTGATAGAGTAGAGGTAGAGAAGATGTTTCCACTTGTGGGGAGTCTAAAACATAAGACAGTCACTAATAAATCCAATAGGGAATTCAGGGGAAACCTCTTTCCCCAGAGAGTGGTGAGAATGTGGAACTCACTACCACAGGGAGTGGTTGAGGCGAATAGCACAGATGCATTTAAGGGGAAGCTGGATAAGCACATGTGGGAGAAAGGAATGGAAGGATATGGTGATAGGGTGAGATGAAGTGAGGTGGAAGAAGGCGAAGGGTTCTGACGAAGGGTCATCAACCTGAAACTTTAACGCTGTTTCTCTCTTCACTGATGCTGCCTGACCTGCTGAGTATTTCCAGCATTTTCTGTTTTTATTTCTGGCATGGACCAGTTGGGCCGAATGGCCTGTTTCTGGTGTAAATGTAATTCTGTCGGTACAAAACACTGGGAATTTTCTACTCCTGTTCTGGTGATGCAAGATTGGTGGAAGTTCGGCAGAAGATCCCGCTACGGTGCCAGAGAGGGAGGAGCCCCGTCAACACCCCCCTCCTCCGGATAGACATTGGCCCGCATAGTTCAACCACCCTTTCTGTTGCATCCGAAAGCGCATAAGGGTATAATACTCACCGTCCTCCACGCTCTGGTACAGCAGGACCACATCAGCTACCTGGAGCGACAGCTCGTCGGGCTGCTTGGCCGGGTACGTTCTGGTGATCTCCACCTGGGTCAGGGCTGCCAGGAAGAGAGAGAACGTGGTCAGGTGCCATTCGGCCAGCAAACTGTTTAACCCTTCAAATACTCAATGCTTGTGTGGCGGCTTTGAAGAAAGAGAATCTGGTCAGACCGGTCAGAATCCAAAAGAGAAGTTATGTTCAACTTGTATCGACCCTTGGTTAGACCACACTTGCAATACTGTGCACAGCTGTGGTCTCCTTTTACAAAAAGGATATAGAAGCACTGGGGAAAGTACAATAAAGATTTACAAGGATGATACCTGGACTGACAGAGTACAACTATCAGGAAAGATTGAACAGGCTGGGGCTCCTTTCTCTAGAAAAGAGAAGGCTGAGGGGTGACCCGATAGAGGCCCTTAAGATTATGAAGGGGTTTGATGGGGGGAGTCCAAATCTAGGGGCCATAAATATAAGATAGTCATTAATAAATCCAATAAGGAATTCAGGAGCAACTTCTTTACCCAGAAAGTGGTGAGAATGTGGAACTCACTACCACAAGGAGTAGTTGAGGCGAATTGCATAGATGCATTTAAAGGGAAGCTAGATAAACACATGAGGGCGAAAGGACTATAAGGATATGCCGATTGAGTGAGATGAAGAAAGGTGGGAGGAGGCTCGTGTGGAGCATAAACACCGACATGGACCTGTTGGGCTGAATGGCCTGTTTCTGTGCAGTAAAATTCTATGTAATATGCAAAAAAAAATAACATCACTAATGACATCACAGTGTCAGCTGTGGCTCAGTGGGTAGCACACTCGCCTCTGAGTCAGAAGGTTGAGCACATAAAGCTAGGCTGACACTCCAGTGCAGTGCTGAGGGAGTGCGGCACTGTCAGAGGTGCCGTCTTTCAGATGAGACGTTAAACCGAGGCCCCGTCTGCTCTCTCAGGTGGACATAAAAGATCCCGTGGCACTATTTCGAAGAAGAGCAGGGGAGTTATCCCCGGTGTCCTGGCCAATATTTATCCCTCAACCAACATAACAAAAACAGATTATCTGGTCATTATCACATTGCTGTTTGTGGGAGCTTGCTGTGCGCAAATTGGCTGCCGCGTTTCCCACAGTACAACACTTCAAAAAGTACTTCATTGGCTGTAAAACGCTTTGAGACGTCCGGTGGTCGTGAAAGGCGCTGTAGAAATGCAAGTCTTTCTTTTATGACCTGGTTTGAGAGATCTCCAGAATTATGTTGTCTTTCAGGTTTGCTCTCCAGAATGAAGTTCTGCCAGGTATCCTCCACGAGGGAACCGAACGCACCCGGTTCTGCCGAGGAGTCCCGCCAGAAGTTCAACCCTTCTCTCTCAGCGGCTGACGAGGTGATTTCCAGCTGTAGCGTGTGGCTGGCAGGAATGCAGAAGCTGCAGTTCTCCCCGACATCCAGCGGGTGGCAGCGCGTGAGCAGCAATCGCTGGCTTCCTCTCCGCAATCGTTCTCCTACTTCTTCCACCCCCCACCCCCTCCCCCCCAGCCCGTCCACCCCCACACCTCTTGGCTGCGCACTTACTTGTCCTGTCTGGGTGTTGTCTCTCAGCGCTGTTCTGCCCCAGGGCTGTGAACCAACGAGCACGGTCGCTCCTGCAAAGAACCAAGAAAAACAAATGAAATTCCATTCTCTCCCAAGTGACCTTTCAGTAGCCGCTGTTCCCAACCTTTTCCTGGGCCCTTAACCAATTTGCTCAATTCTCATGGTTGAATGGAACTCATTTGGCTTGCATGCATGCTGCAGAATACTGTGTTATACAACAGTGCATCGTTAAACTTCCTCACAGAAAGCTGCCGATCCTGTTAAGTGCATAACATTTATGCCATGTGTAATACTCAGTGTAAGATCTTTCTCCTCACCTCAGTTCCTCACAACTCATTTCTTTCCGTCGTCCTTCCTATTCCCTCCTCCCTGCTCTCCCGAAAGCATCGGCTCCGTGCTGGGATACGGTTCTCCCGATAACTCCCATCACCCCGAGGGACCCGTGCGAGGCTATTCAACTATGGGGGCATCGCGGCTAAGATGATAACGAGCTGCTACGATCTGGCACGCGCTGCCTGAAAGGGCGGTGGCAGCGGATTCAATAGTAACTTTCAAAAGGTAATTGGATAAATACTTGAAAAGGAAGAAAAAATTGCAGGGCAGTGGGGAAAGAGTTGGGGCAGTGGGACTAATTGGGTAGGAGCCGGCACAGGTACGATGGGTTGAATGGCCTCTTTCGTTGCTGTAGGATGCTGTGATTCTACTAATGAAATGGTTGCTGGAGGGAAATCCGAATATTATGGCAATATTTTGATTTTTCAAGAGCAGGGGAGTCCTGGGCCAATATTTATCTCTCAACGAACATCACTAAAACAGACTATCTGGTCATTATCACATTGCTGTGTGTGGGAGCTTGCTGTGTACAGATTGGCTGCCGCGTTTCCCACATTACAACAGTGACTACACTTCAAAAGTACTTCATTGTCTGTAAAGCGCTTTGGGACGTCCTGAGGTTGTGAACGCGCTATAGAAATGCAACTCTTTCTATCTTTTGTGGTCTTACCAAGGCGTTATTACAGATTCAGCATTACATCTCGACTTGGGGCCACACGAGGAACAATGGGCTAGAAATTCGCCTGCGCAGCGCTCGTTTGTCTGTACTTCATGCCCGCGCAATGGCCAAAAACGTCACAGACAGTCAGTGCAAGGATGAAATGCTGGACCCCCACAGTTTATACAAAAAGCAAAATACTGCCGATGCTGGAAATCTGAAATAAAAACAGAAAATGCTGGAAATACTCAGCAGGTCAGGCAGCATCTGTGGAGAGAGAAACAGAATCAACGTTTCAGGTCGATGACCCTTCGTCAGAACTGTTCTGACAAAAGTGCATCGACCTGAAACATTGGGCTGGATTTTCCGACCCCCACGGGTGTGTATGAGGTGTGTGTGCAGCCCTAGGGGCCTCGCAAGTGCCGGGTTTTGGCAGGCGAAGCACATGCGCTGAAACCCGGCACTTCTGATCTGTGGAGAACCCTCTCGACAGATCCTCCACCTGCCCGGGAGACGGGCCTCCGCGGGCAGGGAGTTCCGCTTTCTGCACAACCTCCGCCCGCCGAAAACCTTTAAAAATCTCACACCTGGTAAAAGCGTAAGGCCTGCTTTTACCAGCATAAGAGTTTAAAAAAATAAAAAAATTTCACTCATTTATAATTTAAAAATACTTTTAAAAAAGGTTAAGTTACTTTTAGCCCCGCAAAAAACTTGAATTATTTTTTTCAAAAAATAAAATTTTTGTTTAAAATATTTAATTTAATGTAATTTTAACTAATGTTAAATACGGGATTTTTGTTTTAAAATGTATTTAATGTTTTACTGTGTTTTTTAAGTGATCCCCATTCATACTTTTGACAGATCTGTGCGTAGAGACCGGTCAAAAGTGTGAAGGGGGATTCCCTTCTTTGATTGGTTCCCCATGGCCCACGTGATCCCAGGGACGCTTGCGAACCGCCTGCACCCCTGGGATACCTGGGCCTCTGTGCATTTCGAAGAGCAGAGGCCCAGGATCGCAAGCCTCGGGACCTATGGAGTCAGCAGGTAAGGGCGTAGATTTTTTTCCGATCGGAGGCATCCGCCCGCAGGAAATCTCCGATTGGACAGTCAGGGCCGCAAACTGTTTCTCTCTCCACTGATGCTGCCAGACCTGCTGAGTATTTCCAGCATTTTCTGTTTTTAACCCCACAGTTTATAGTCTGTTGATGGGAAGACAGGTTACACATTAGACAGACAAATGGGGGAACAGCTGCGTGGTTAGCTCACTCCCCAAGACCTGGGCTGCAATATACAATCACTAATGTTTAAACTCAAGCATACACACATACAGACACACACACACACATATACACACAAAGCCACACATACACATACACACAAAGACTCACACACACACACACATTTAGATGAGCACTTGAAACGCCATAGCATACAAGGCTACGGACCAAGTGCTGGAAAATGGGATTAGAATAGACAGGGCTTGATGGCCGGCACGGACACGATGGGCCGAAGGGCCTCTTTCTGTGCTGTATAACTCTATGACTCTATATAGATGCACACGCACACACACAGACTCACACACACACATACAGACAGACACACATACAGACAACATAGATACACACACACACACACACACACACACACACTTTCTGCCAGTATCTGAGTGACTGTGCTGTGCTGGGCAACAGGAAAAGCTAATTCAGCGTTAACGTGTGATTTGATCACACATATGCTCAAAGTGCAGTGACGGTTCAGTGCCGACTAACATAAAAGCCGATTGTGAAGCCGAGGGATTGTACTGTGAGATCGCTGAATGAATTATTTGAGCTCTCCTGTCATTTCTGGGCCTCGAGCCATTTTTCATTCACTTATTTTCACAAGAGACTCTCCTTGCTGTGGGACTCAGTGCGCTTTCTGTCACGTTATCGATCAAAAAGAAAGGGCTTGGCACATGGAGCTGATGGGAAGCTGCAGGCTGCTTTGGCACCTTGTCTCCTCACTCCCAGTCCCTTTACTAATTACTAACAGCACTGTCAGGCTGAAGCTTTATATAGCTGCTTCCTTTTGTGTTCGTTCAAAGTTCTGTATTAAATTGTTCAACCCCTCCAATTTCTTTCTCCTCCTCTCATGTAAAGAAAGAACTTGCCTTTATATAGCGCCTTTCATGACCTCAGGGCGTCCCAAAGCGCTTCACAGCCAATGAGGTACTTTTGAAGTGTAGTCGCTGTTATAATGTAGGAAACGCGGCAGCCAATTTGCGCACAGCAAGCTCCCACAAACAGCAACGTGATAATGACCAGATATTCTGTTTTAGTGATGTTGGTTGAGATAAATATTCTCCCCAGGACTCCGGGGAGAACTCCCCTGCTCTTCTCCGAATAGTGTCATGGGATCTTTTACGTCCATCTGAGAGAGCAGACGGGGCCTGGGTTTAACATCTCTTCCGAAAGGTGGCACCTCTGACAGTGCAGCTCTCCCTCAGTACTGCACTGGAATCGTCAGCCTAGACTTTGTGCTCAAGTCTCGGGAGTGGGACTTGAACCCACAACCTTCTGACTCAGCAGCGAGAGAGTGCTACTAACTGAGCCAAGGCAGTTACTTAAACTAGAACTTAAAACGAATAGTTCGTTGTCCTTATTAATTTGGTTATACTATGGCTCGTACAGAAACCAGAACTGTACCCAATGCCAACAGAACAGAAGGTATACTTTAGGGTAGGGATGCTGGCCCTACATGTTGGGCTACACCCTTGAGTTGGACCTCATGCACTGATGATATCATCCTAGTTCTCTTGTGGCGTCTTACAGAGGGCAAAACCCGGAAACTCAATCGTCTTCAAGCTCAACTGAACCTCCAGCGTTACTCTGGTTTTGTCCGATCTGGAGTTACGGTGTCCTTCATTGGGAAGCCTAGGTGACAGGTTAAGGCCCACAGAGCAAGACATCACTAAGAGTTGGTTAGAAAGATGAGGCCAAACTTGGGGTTTAAAAGCTTCTAGGTTTTCAGGGAAGATTGAGGCTGCTAGATTTTGAGTTTGCGGAGAGACTAGGTAAACTGAGGTTGTGCTCCACAGAGCAGAGAAGGTTCAGGGGAGATTTAATAGGGGCGTTCAAAATCACGAAGAGTTTTAATTGAGTAAACAAGGAGAAACTGTTTCCATTGGCAGAAGGGTCGGTAACCAGAAGACATAGATTTAAGATAATTGGTAAAAGAGCCAGAGGGGAGATAAGGAGAATTTTATTTACGCAGTGAGTTTTTGTGATCTGGAATGCACTGCCTCATAGGGTGGTGGAAGCAGATTCAATAATTACTTTCAAAAGGGAATTGGATAAATACTTGAAGGAGAGAAAATTTGCAGGGCTATGGGGAAAGAGCAGGGGAGAGTGGGACTAATTGGAGAGCTCTTTCAAAGAGCCGGCACAGGGCACGATGGGCTGAATGGCCTCCTTCTGTGCTGTAAGAGTATATGAGTAGGAAGAAATGAATTTGTCTTTTGATATCCAGTTTATAAAGTTTCCAGACATCCCACTCATGAATGTCTGCGCCAAGGCTGGCAACACTGAATCCCTGGAATGGATGCTGAGCATAAGTCGCTGAGAGCCATCCAGAATTCGCTGTGTTGGGGCGAGCTGAGAGTTTGCGTGACCTCATTAAAAAACAGCAATCATTCCTTCTTAGGTCACATCTGTGTTTGTGCGATGTGGAAACAGTTTTACTGCCCTTTGGGACTATTCTACTTCAACCATCTGAAACCCAGCATGAACACAAGAGTTTAATAAACTGCAAATCCATAACACATAAAGGGAGGGTAGAATCTTCAACAGAGAAGGCTGAGGGGTGACCTGATACAGGTCTTTAAGATTATGAAAGAGGTTTGATGGGGTAGACGTAGAGAAAATGTTTCCACTTGTGGGGGAGACCAAAACTAGGGGCCATAAATATAAGATAATCACTAATAAATCCAATAAGGAATTCAGGAGAAACTTCATTACCAAGAAAGTGGTTAGAATCTGGAACTTGCTACCACATGGAGTGCTTGGGGTGAATAGCTTAGATGCATTTAGGGGAACGTTAGATAAGTACATGAGGGAGAAAGGAATAGAAGGATGTGCTGACAGGGTGAGATGAGGAGGCTCGTGTGGAGCATAAGCACCGGCATGGACCAGTTGGGCCGAATGGCCTGTTTCTGTGCTGTAAATACTATGGAATTCTATGAATTGCTTTGGCCGCTATTGGATAGAATTCCCTCTTCGGCGCTCGAGCATCAGAGCCTGGTGGGAGTTGTCGCAAAAGTGACGGGAGATGGCGAGTAGCTTGGCTTCTGCCCCACCGAGCTCTTACACCCCGGCACTGAAGAGTAAAATCTACCTGACACCATCAAAGCTTAAAAAAGAATGTGTTCCAGATTTGACTACACATAGCGAGCTGAAAAATCTCTTCGCCAAGTTAACTGCCAACAACAATTCCTTCCTTGGCCTGCCAAAGCACTGCTTACTGATTGCCAAGGTCCTGGGTTCCAGACCGTGCTAAGTTGCCTTGTAGGGGGGGTCATTTTAACCTAAAGCCAAGCAGGAAACCTACAGGACCGGGCAGAACCCCCAGTTTTACACCTCCGTACTTCACTGGGAGCGTCAGCCTGGATTTTTGTGTTCGAATCTCTGGAGGGGGTTTGAACCCACAACCTTCTGACTCAGAGAGCGAGAGTGCTACCCCCCACTGAGCCACGGCTGACACATCGGTACAAACTGGCACGTTTGTGTGGACGAGGTGACACAGAGTCACTGGTTACTCTGCCGTCTGCCGACGAGACAGACAACAAGCCGTGGTGAGGAGTCCGCTACCGGAGCTCAGGACATACGGGGGCGAGAGACCTCAGCTTGCGCTACGCCTGTTCTTCCAGGTGTAAAACGGGTGCAACATGTTCCAATTTCTGGGCCGCGAGGGCCTTGGCCCGCCCGATCTGTGCCGCCGGCACGGCTGCCACCATATTGGTCCTGCGCTGGTTTTTAGGCGTTCCTGGTGGCCGCCTGCTAGCAGCGTCAGCCCAATTTAAATATGCAAGGAAGGGCCCTCTGCAATATTCGTCGGAAACTAGTTGGAGCATGTGCGGGTACGGAGTCCTCTGTTAAGAAGCTTAGTTCTACAGAAGTCTAACCTGAAAAGAATCGCTGGAGGCCAAGGTTAACAGGCAAGTAAATCTATTTTAACTTAGCTTTGCCTGGACCTGGGGAGGGAGAGCACAAGTGCTGCCCTCCCCCATCCCCCCCCCACCGGTTCCGCAGCACTACTGCAGGATACTGCCGGTCTGCTATCGCTGCACCTCTCCCCTCCCCCCCCAAGGATAGTCACAACTGGCGAGGCACGAGGCCCCAAATTGGTCCCATGGGGTGTGAACCGAGCTGCCTCTGGGGACGTGGCGGGCCCCGGCAGCTTGCTACACCCCCCGATTATTGAGAGGGGCCCTGAGGACCAATTTGCAGGGGGGCGGGGGGAGTCCTTAGGCCTACCTCTTCGGGTGCTGATGAATTTCAACCCTACCGGGGTGACTGTTAATACCGGGAGCACCATAACTTGACAATAAGTGAGTCAAGTGCTGTCAAACTAACGTTTTCTCAATGAAAAATCTTTGAATGGTTTCCATTTACTAAGTACTGTGTACAGTTTTGGTCTCCTTACCTAAGGAAGGATATACTTGCCATAGAGGGAGTGCAGCGAAGGTTCACCAGACTGGTTCCTGGGATGGGGGGATTGTCCTACGAGGAGAGATTGAGTAGACTAGGCCCATATTCTCTAGAGTTTAGAAGAGTGAGAGGTGATCTCATTGAAACATACAAAATTCTTACAGGGCTTGACAGGGTAAATGCAGGGAGGATGTTTCCCCTGTCTGGGGAGTCTAGAACCAGGGGTCACAGTCTCAGAATAAGGGGTCGGCCATTTAGGACTGAGATGAGGAGAAATTTCTTCACTCAGAGGGTGGTGAATCTTTGGAATTCTCTACCCCAGAGGGCTGTGGAGGCTCAGTCATTGAATATATTCAAGATAGAGATCGATAGATTTTTGAATATTAAGGGAATCAAGGGATATGGGGATAGTGCAGGAAAGTGGAGATGAGGTAGAAGATCAGCCATGATCTTATTGAATGGCAGAGCAGGCTCGAAGGGCCAAATGGCTTCCTCTGCTCCTATTTCTTATGTTCTTATGTAAATAGGGCATTGCTCTAATATCTGACAATGAGCACCAGTTAGTTTCTATCAAAGGCCAGTTTCAAATGGGTTGCAATTATGCTGCGCGATATTAGTAATAAAGATTCAGAAAATTGCTCTGCGCACTATTTAACAAAGCTATTTTAAAATGGGGAAATTCCGTGCAAACATGCCAATACATTAATTACTAATATCACAAGGCCCAATTTCAGCCCCAGGGGCACAGTCTGAGTTCAGCCCTTCATTGCTTCTTAAATGCAATGTTTTAACTAGTGATTAAACATGAAAGGTTTTCTCTTGTCTGTCAATGGGTGTCCCTGTCCTCTAGTGGAAGAAAAATAAAGCAGAATGTCTTAGTTTCCATGGCACCGCAGCAAGCAGTCGGATACTGCGGCCTGGGTCAAAAGCCTCTCTCTAAGCCAGCAAATAGCTGCCCTCAGGAAATGGGGAGCATCCACAACAAAATGTTCATTTCCTGTGCAGATGAAATGATAAGGATCTGAGCGTCGTGGGAGCTGAATACTGGAGCATTGTTCTGTTT
The DNA here is from genome assembly GCA_030390025.1 of Squalus acanthias. Lineage (NCBI taxonomy): Eukaryota > Metazoa > Chordata > Chondrichthyes > Squaliformes > Squalidae > Squalus > Squalus acanthias. Next base: position 11,460,635 of record CM059429.1, read on the forward strand.
CTGCCGGGTGTCTGGACTTTCTCGCTAAAGCCACAGCATGACTTGTCCTGGGCAACGACTTGCTGCTCACCCAGCTCTTCCCCAACTTGTCCGAAGATCACTCAAATTTGTCATATCCACGGGTACTGGGTTTAAGGATAGCGGGTGCGGAACCTGGCCTGAGGAATCCTCCCAACGTGAGATGTCACTCAAACAGAGATCCAGCCAATGCTGAGGGCATGAGGTGTCGTCTAAAAATTCCTGGGAACTCAAGGGCTCGTCTGGATCACTAGAATCTTTCAGTTGTCACAAATCCCTTCATTTATTCTATTTGATGCAAAATACACCAGTGCATTGTTTTTTTTAAATTCATTCTCGGGATGTAAGGCATTGCTGGCAAGGCCGGCATTTATTGCCCATTCCTAACTGCCCCGAGATTGCGGTGGGCCTTCTTGAACCGCTGAATTACATAGAATTACACAGCAGAGCAACAGGCCATTCGACCCATCAGGTCTATGCCGGTGTTAATGCTCCACACGAACCTCCTCCCACCCGACTTCATCTCAACCTATCAGCAGACCGCGTGGTGATGGTGTTTCCGCAGTGCTGCTAGGGAGGGAGTTCCAGGATTTTGACCCAGCGACGATGAAGGAAGGGCCGATATATGTCCAAGCCGGAATGGTGTGTGCGACTGGGAGGGGGACTTGGTGTTCCCATGCACCTGCTGCCCCTGATCCTTCTAGGTGGCGGAGGTCGCGGGTTTGGGAGAAATTAAATTAATAAGAGAATTGCATGGGAATTACAAAATGCGGGCGATTCTTCAGAAATTAGCATGTCATCCTGTGAATGAGGTAGGAAAAGCAGCTGAACTGCTACAGTACTTGGTCTCCCTATCTCTGTCACCTCCTCCAACCCTATAAATCCTCCGAGATCTCTGCGCTCCTCCAATTCTGGCCTCTTGTGCATCACCGATTTTTATCGCTCCACCATTGGCGGCCGTGCCTTCAGCTGCCTGGGCCCTAAGCTCTGGAATTCCCTCCCTAAACCTCTCCGCCTCTCACCCTCCCTCTCCTCCTTTAAGACGCTCCTTAAAACCTACTTCTTTGACCAAGCTTTTGGTCGCCTGTCCTAATATCTCCTTATGTGGCTCGGTGTCAAATTTTGTTTGATAATCGCTCCTGTGAAGCGCCTTGGGACGTTTTACTACATTAAAAGCGCAATATAAATACAAGTTGTTGTTGTTCAATGATCACACGTTGAATTAGTTTCTCTTCTGAACAGGGATCCCATGTCTCTGAAGTGTACAGGTTACCCAGTGTATGTAGGTCCGGCTTTGCTTCGAATATACTCCACTCCAGGTTTTTGGGTGGCCAAAGCTTTTGGCCCATTAAGTAAATAAGGTAGTGACATTCTGAGTGCAGCTCACTCACTGCTGAACCCAGTAACAGCTAGTCAATTACCCTGTGCCCGGGAACTGTTACTGTTTCTTCTGTAAGAGTAACTAGGTGACTGATGATGGATTTCAGACCTGCAGGCCCCCTCAGTTTTACAACAGCTTATTATGCAGCCCCCAAACTACGGAACGGAGTCAGGCTAGTGGATTTGTTGCTCCTAATGCAACATTTTTGATGGGTTTCAATTTATTCTGGAGAGGAACCATAGACACGGTAAAATGTGCTTGGGCTCAGCACCGGAACACTCACAGAATCTCCCCTCAGCAGCAGACAACCCTCGGTTTAACCCTCCCACAAATGTTGTGATAGAACTGTAATTTTTTTTTAAATGTCACAATATCGTGAATAAATTTACCCATTGAATTGCCTTTTGTGTCCTTTAATTAAGGTTTTAACTTCAAAGCCTCAGCCTCTCTCAAACGCCTGGGCTTAGATTCGATGGCCCAGATTTTGCTGTCAAAATAAGAGTGAAGCCGTGATTTAAGCGTAAATGTTACAGCAACTTCAGGCGAGGGGCAGGTGCGGGGTTAAACGGCAATGTCCCAAAGTTGCTGTCCGAGTTGTGCCGCTCCTCCGTTAGCTTCGCGAGAACGGGATCTCGCTGTCTGCCTCACCGTTGAAATGCACTGAATGGCGTGAAGTTGCTGTATTTGCGCGGTAGAAACGAACTAAACTCGCCACAGAACGCTAAGTCTTGTCATTTCAAGTGTAAGTACCTTTTTAATGATGTGATAGTTGCTAATCGCTGCCAGTCAACCTCTCTGGCACCGAAAACTAACTATTACAAGTGTGGAATCTCATTCCTTCAGGAATTGTTGGAGATTTTAAAAATGTAAAATTTAAAAATGTTTTTTTAACTTTTCCTTTCTGTCTCTCTTTTTCTCCCTCTCTTAATCCATCTTTCTTTCCCTCTCTTTACTTCTCTTTCTGTACCTGATTTGACATTGAATTCACCCACTTTAATTTACACTTCCTTCTCAGTCCTTGCGCTGTTAATTTCCCAATCCTTCAATCTGATTGGTTACGGAGATACGCAGCTGCCTGTCCTGTTCACTCAGGTCCCAGATGCTCGGTTTCCCTCGCTGCGATGTTATCAGCTCGCACTTTCAGCAACTTGCCACGCAAAAAAATTAAACACCTAAACTTAAATGGCAGACGCAGTTAGATGCCCTGCTACAGCAAAATCTGACCCAATATATCTGGGGAGACTACCCTAGAATTCTGCCCTTTACGGCCTTAAAAGGTCTCAGCGGAACTCTCGCCAGCTGAGAGTTGCCGAGGCTTCGGAGAAGGTGCCAGATCTTGGGCAATTAACCCTGTTGGAGCCAAAGATGTCTTAGGCCTCTTCTCTCCTTGGCTGGGAAGGGCATTGGGGGTCCTACTAACTAAATGGTTGGGTGTCGTTGGGATATAGGGCAAAGACAGGTATATGGAGTTAAGTTACAGATCAGCCATGATCTCATTGAATGGCAGAGCTGGCTTGAGGGGCTAAATGGCCTACTCCTGTTCCTATGCTCCATAGTCCCACCTCCTTGTGTGATGCACCTGCCCCAACCATGTCAACGAACCAGCCCCGCAATTTGGGGCCAAGATTGGCGGCCGTCGCGAAGGGTGGCCCAGGGCTCCGCTCCGCCCCGCCACACTTGCACAGGCTGAGTGGACCCCTTGGAACTTCTGCTCCGTGTCTTTTTAACCGCGGTGCTGTCCTGTGCTACAACTTGCGTAGCGATATCGCCTTTAAACGCAGCAAACCGTTCCCAGGGCTCTTCACAGGAATGTAATCAAACAAAATGTGGCAGCGAGCCACATAAGGAGATGTTAGGACAGGTGACCAAAAGCTTGGTAAAAGAGGTAGGTTTTAGGGAGCGTCTTAAAGGAAGAGAGATAGAGAGGCGGAGAGGTTTAGGGAGCGAATTCCAGAGCTTAGGCCCACCACCACCTTCTCAAGGGCAACTAGGGACGGGCAATAAATGCCGGCCACGCCAGCGACGCAACATCAACAACAACTGCGACTTGCATTTATATAGCACCCTTAATGTAGTAAAATGAGCCACATAAGGAAATATCAGGACAAGTGACCAAAAACTTGGTCAAAAGGTAGCTTTTTAAGGAGCGTCTTAAAGGAGGAGAGAGGTGACGAGGTGGAGAGGGTTAGGGAGGGAATTCCACATCAAAAATCCAGGAGAAATGTACTCACGGTGACTCTGCTCCAAACACCATCACCACCTTCTCTCCGGCATGGTTACTGAGCATGGTGAGCCTGAAGAGGTGGTTGATGGAGCTCTGCCGGGAGTATAACATGCCAGAAGCGGTCTTCATGGGTGAAAGGTTCAGTTCCTCGGCCTCACAGGGCTCCACCTGTAGCTGAGCCCTCATGGCGTAGTCTGTCACACTGTAACTCTCCTCACTGCAACACCATAATAAAAAAAAACATTATTAGAGTCACAAAGCAGCGACAAAAAATAAACTAGAATTTATTAACCCCCTCCCCCCATCACCATTTCCCGAAGGTCCTGAGTCCCACTAAGGTGGGAATTCATAGCAGCCTGTAGCTCTCTCGTACAACGTCCTATTTAGTTTCCAGTTTGCCTCATTTGGTAAGACTCCCACCTCCGAGTCAGGTGGTCATTTCAGGACTTTAGAGTGAGGCTCAAAGGGTTAAATTATAAGAACATAAGAATTAGGAATAAGTGTAGGCCATACAGCCCCTCGAGCCTGCTCCCCCATTCAATAAGATCATGGCTGATCTTCGGCCTCAACTCTGCTTTTCCACCCGATCTCCATATCACTTGATTCCCCTAGAGTCCAAAAATGTATCGATCTTAGCCTTGAATATACTCAACTTATGACGACAGGTTGCATAGACTAGGCTTGTATTCCCTTGAGTATAGAAGATTAAGGGGTATTATTGAATACAAAAGTAGGGAGGTTATGCTTCAGTTATACAGGGCATTGGTGAGACCACATCTGGAGTACTGTGTACAGTATTGGTCTCCTTATTTAAGGAAGGATGTAAATGCGTTGGAAGCAGTTCAGAGAAGGTTTACTAGACTAATACCTGGAATGGGCGGGTTGTCTTATGAGGAAAGGTTGGACAGGCTAGGCTTGTATCCGCTGGAGTTTAGAAGAATAAGAGGTGACTTGATTGAAACATATAAGATCCTGAGGGGTCTGGACAGGATGTTTCCTCTTGTGGGAGAATCTAGAACTAGGGGTCACTGTTTAAAAATAAGGGGTCGCCCATTTAAGACAGAGATGAGGAGAAATTTTTTCTCACAGAGGGTCGTGAGTCTTTGGAACTCTCTTCCTCAGAGGGCGGTGGAAGCAGAATCTTTGAATATTTTTAAGGCAGAGGTAGATAGATTCTTGATAAGCAAGGGGGTGAAAGGTTATCGGGGGTAGGCAGGAATGTGGAGTAATCAGATCAGCCATGATCTTATTGAATGGCGGAGCAGGCTCGAAGGGCCGAGTGGCCTACTCCTGCTCCTAATTCGTATGTTCATATGTAAGGGGTGATCTAATTGAAGCATTTAAGATGATTAAAGGATTCGATAGGGTAGATAGAGAGAAACTATTTCCTCTGGTGGGGGAGTCCAGAACAAGGGGGCATAATCTTAAAATTAGAGCCAGGCTGTTCAGGGGTGATGTCAGGAAACACTTCTTCACACAAAGGGGAGTGGAAATCTGGAACTCTTCCCCCCCAAAAAGGCTGTTGAGGTTGGGGGCTCAATTGAAAATTTCAAAACTGAGATTGATAGATTTTTGTTAGGCAAGGGTATTAAGGGTTACGGAACCAAGTTGGGTAGATGGAGTTAAGATACAGATCAGCCGTGATCTAATTGGCTCCTGGTCCAGCACAATGCCTCGATTTTAAAATTCTCATCCTTATTTTCAAAACCCTCCATGGCCTCGCCCCCCCCCTGTCTCTATCACCACCTCCAGCCCTACAACCCTCTGGGATCTCGGCGCTCCTCCAATTCCGTCCTCTTGTGCATCCCTGATTTTAATCGCCACACCATTGGCGGCCGTGCCTTCAGCTGCCTGGGCCCTAAGCTCTGGAATTCCCTCTTAATACAATCTTTCTTTCCCTCTCTTTATTTTTCTCTTTCTGTACCTGATTTGACTCTAATCCTCCCTCCTTCTCAGTCCTTCCTCTGTTTATTTCTCAATCCTTTAAAGTCATTGGTTAAGGAGATACAACAACAACTTGTATTTATATAGCGCCTTTAACGTAGTAAAATGTCCCAAGGCGCTGTGTGGAGTTTGCACATTCTCCCCGTGTCTGCGTGGGTTTCCTCCGGGTGCTCCGGTTTCCTCCCACAGTCCAAAAATGTGCGGGTTAGGTTGATTTGGCTATGATAAATTGACCCTTAGTGTTAGGGGGGGATTAAATATGTGGGGTTATGGGGATAGGATGGGATATGTTAGGGGGAATTAAATACGTGGGGTTACGGGGATAGGGTGGGATAGGTGCAGGCTCGATGTGGGGATTCGGTGTGAGAAAGCAGGGACAGGGTACTGGATTTGGATGATCAGCTATGATCGTATTGAATGGTGGAGCAGGCTCGACGGGCCGAATGGCCTACTCCTGCTCCTAGTTTCTATGTTTCTATAGGAGTGTTGTAAGACAAAAAATTTGACACTGTTGGTCCTGTCGTTCACCCAGGTCCCAGATGGCCAGTTGCCCTCACTGCACCGTTATCAGCTCGCACTTCCAGCAAGTTACAGGTCAAAAAAAAAGAGCTGAACGGTGCAGGAAAAAGTCTAACTAACTGGGCATGCAGCGAGATGCCCCGCTCCAGCAAATTCTGGCCCATTATAAACTGAAACACACATCATAAACCAATTACAAACACAGAGCTGAAAGACCAATTACATTTATAGCTGTATCCCCTCCGCCCTCCCAATGCTTAAGAACTTTCCAAATCTCTAAAAACACAGCTCACTGAGTTGGCAATCAGCCTATGCGGCAGCAGAAGCCTGACCACACGCCAAGGCCGAATGAGCAATTCAACATAAGAACATAAGAATTAGGAGCAGGAGTCGGCCCTGCGGCCCCCTCGAACCTGCTCCGACATTCAATAAGATCATGGCTGACCTTCGACCTCAGCGCCACTTTCCCGCCCGATCTCCATGAATCCAAAAATCTATCGAGCCCAGCCTTGAATATACTCAACGACTCAGCATCCACAGCCCTCTGGGGCAGAGAATTCCAAAGATTCACAACCCTCTGAGTGAAGAAATTCCTCCTCATCTCAGTCTTACATGGCGGAGAGGTTGGGGTGGGAGGGAAGAGTGTTTAGCCATGATGGTCCAGGCATCATGGTGTGGGGCAGGCTTGACTGACCAGCTGGTCCTTTCGTGCCCGCCAATTTTGCATGTTCGCAAAATGACAATAGTGGACAATCTGGTTTTTGGTTTGTTTAAAATGTACTGGGTAATTTCATAAATCATGCCAATACCAACTACCTCTACACATCATGGCGATACCTCTCTCCCCCTCCTTAGGCGCTCGGTAGCCTAGTGGTTATGGTATTGGAATGCGTTGCCAACTCTGGTGGGACATGGACCCGGAGGTTTCATGACGCAACCTCCCACCTCCAGCCACCCCGCCCCCACGCTCCTGCCATTGGTCGCCCGCCACGCCTGTCCCCGTGGCAATATTTTTACAACTAATAAATAGAAGTGTTGGAAGGAAATGAACCAAACACGCAACTTCTTTTTAACGCCCCTATGGTTTGCTCCCGGGTTGCTTGTAACAGCATTCGGGAGATTAATCAATAATTCCTAGAGACTCTAGGACAATCCTGGAGGGTTGGTAACTCTACACTGGACTAGCAATCCAGTTGTGAGTTCCAATCCCGCCATGCCAAGTTGGGAAGCTGAATACAGGAAATCTGGCAAACTGTGGGCTGGCACACGATAAAATGAGCGTGAAAAGCTGCCAGACTGTTGTAAAAACCCAACTGGTTCATTAATGTCCTTCAGGGAAGGCAATCTGCCACCTCTACCTGGTTTGGGCCTACATGTGACTCCAGTCCCACTCTACATGGTTGACTCTTCATGCCCTTGGGGCGATTAGGGATGGGCAATAAATGCAGTCTTGCCAGGGTCGCCCACATAAGAAAATAAGAACATAAGAAATAGGAGCAGGAGTAGGCCATACGGCCCTTCGAGCCTGCTCCACCATTCAATGAGATCATGGCTGATCTTCGACCTCGACTCCACTTTCCCGCCCGATCTCATATCCCTTGATTCCCCTAGAGTCCAAAAATCTATCGATCTCAGCCTTGAATATACTCAAAGACTCAGCATTCACAGCCCTCTGGGACAGAGAATTCCAAAGATTCACAACCCTCTGAGTGAAGAAATTCCTCCTCAAATCGGTCTTAAATGGCCGAGCCCTTATCCTGAGACAATGCCCCCTAGTTCTAGACACTCCAGCCAGGGGGAAACAGCCTCTCAGCATCTACCCTGTCATTCCCCTTCAGAATCTTATATGTTTCAATGAGATCACCTCTCATTCTTCTAAACTCCAGAGTATAGGCCCAATCTACTCAATCTCTCCTCATAGGACAGCCCACTCATCCTAGGAATCAATCTAGTGAACCTTCGTTGCACCGCCTCCAAGGCAAGTATATTCTTCCTTAGATACGGAGACCAAAACTGTGCACAGTACTCCAGGTGTGGTCTCACCAAGGCACTGTACAATTGTAGCAAGACTTCCTTACTCTTCCTTTTCACATACTTGTAGAGGCTCTTACAATCTGTTTTTGTATTTCTTGCTAGTTGTGTCTGTGCCTGAAATGTTAGCTGGTCTTTTTGCTTGATTATACTCCTGTGAAGCATCTCAAGACGTTTTACGTTGTCAGACGTGGCTCAGTGGGTAGCAACCTCGCCTCTGAGTCAGATAGGTCGTGGGTTTCAAGTCCCACTCCAGCAACATGAGCACAAAATCTAAGCTGACACTTCAGTAGAGTGCTGCACTGTCAGAGGTGCCATCTTTCGGATGAGACGTGAAACCGAGGCCTCGCCTGCTCTCTGAGACGTGCAAAAATAGGGCAGTAATAGTAGGGGATTTTAACTTCCCTAATATTAACTGGGATAACTTTAGCGTGAAAGGTATAGAGGGAGCACAATTCTTAAAATGCATTGAGGACAACTTTTTTAGCCAGTACGTAGCAAGCCCAACAAGAGAGGAGGTGATTCTGGACCTAGTTTTAGGGAATGAAGCTGGGCAGGTGGAAAGTGGGAGAGCATTTTGGTGGTAGTGATCATAATTCAGTTAGATTTAGGGTAGTTATGGAAAAGGTCAAGGATAGATGAGGAATAAAAGTTCTCAATTGGGGAAAAGCTAATTTTACTAAGCTTGATTATACTTCATTTAGAAAGACACGGATTAATCAGGGACAGTCAGCATGGATTTGTTAAGGGAAGGTCGTGTCTGACTAACTTGATTGAATTTTTTGAGGAGGTAACAAGGAGGGTCAATGAGGGTAGTGCGTTTGATGTAGTCTACATGGATTTTAGCAAGGCTTTTGATAAGGTCCCGCATAGCAGACTGGTCACAAAAGTAAAACCCTATGGGATCCAAGGCAAAGTGGCAAGTTGGATCCAAAATTGGCTAAGAGGCAGGAAACAAGGGGTAATGGTCGAAGGGTGTTTTTGTGACTGGAAGGCTGTTTCCAGTGGGGTTCTGCAGGGCTCAGTACTGGGTCCTTTGCTTTTTGTGGTATATATCAACGATCTTGACTTGAATGTAGGAAGTATGATTAAGAAGTTTGCAGATGATACAAAAATTGGCCGTGTGGTTGATAATGAAGAAGAAAGCTGTAGACTGCAGGAAGATATCAATGGACTGGTCAGGTGGGCAGAACAGTGGCAAATAGAATTCAATCCGGAGAATTGTGAGGTAATGCATTTGGGGAGGGCTAACAAGGCAAGGGAATACACAATAAATGGTAGGACACTGAGAAGTGCAGAGGATCAGAGGGACCTTGGAGTGCATGTCTACAGATCCCTGAAGGTAGCAGGACAGGTTGATAAGCTGGTTAAGAAGGCATACGGAATAATTGCCTTTATTAGCCGAGGCATAGAATATAAGAGCAGGGAGATTATGCTTCAACTGTATAAAACACTAGTTAGGCCACAGCTAGAATACTGCATGCAGTCCTGGTCACCACATTACAAGGATGTGATTGCACTAGAGAGGGTGCAGAGGAGATTTACGAGGATGTTGCCTGGGCTGGGGAATTTTAGCTATGAGGAAAGATTGGATAGGCTGGGGTTGTTTTCTTTCGAACAGAGGAGGCTGAGGGGAGACTTAATTGAGGTGTATAAAATTATGAGGGGCCTAGATAGAGTGGATAGGAAGGACCGATTTCCCTTAGCAGAAGGTCAATAACCAGGGGGCATAGATTTAAAGTAATTGGTTGGAAGTTTAGAGGGGATTTGAGGAGAAATATTTTCACCCAGAGGGTGGTGGGGGTCTGGAACTTACTGCCTGAAAGGGTGGTAGAGGCAGAGAGCCTCATCACATTTAAAAAGTACTTGGATATGCACTTGAAGTGCCGTAACCTACAAGGCTAAGGACCAAGTGCTGGAAAGTGGGATTAGGGTAGATAGCTCTTTGTCGGCCGGCACGGACAAGATGGGCCGAATGGCTGTAAATTTCTAAGATTCTCAGGTGGACGTAAAAGATCTCATGTTGCTATTTCAAAGAGGAGCAGGGGAGTTCTACCCGGTGTCCTGGACCAATATTTATTCCCTCAACCAACATCACTAAAAACAGATTATTCGGTCATTTCTCTCATTGCTGTTTGTGGGACCTTGCTGTGCGCATATTGGCTGCCGCGTTTCCTACACTCTATCAGTGCAAGGCTTTCTTTCTTTAGAAACCACACCTAGATGACTCAGCTGTCTGCTAGACAGAGCCCAGGTATGGTACGAGGCAGCCAATCTCAGCCGGGCAAGAGCCTCAACAACACCGCCCAAAAACAGATGAACCGGTCACTTGCTATTTGTGGGAGCTTGCTGTGCGACAATGATTGTGTTTCCCTACATAAAGGCAGCGACCACACTTCAGAAGTAATTCAATGGTTTGTCAAGTGCGGTGGAATGACCTGAGGATATGAAAGGCGCTATAGAAATGCCACGACTTCCTTTCTTAACCTCTAATGGAGAGAGCTAGTGGAATCGGAAGACCAGGCTGGCGGCAACTGTGCGACTTGTCAATCAATTAGATTTAGAAAAGAAAGGAAGACTTGCATTTATATAGCGCCTTTCACGACCACCGGACGTCTCAAAGCGCTTTACAGCCAATGAAGTACTTTTTGGAGTGTCGTAATTGTTGTAATGTGGGAAACGCTGCAGCCAATTTGCGCACAGCAAGCTCCCACAAACAGCAATGTGATAATGACCAGATAATCTGTTTTTGTTATGTTGGTTGAGGGATAAATATTGGCCAGGACACCGGGGAGAACTCCCCTGCTCTTCTTTGAAATAATGCCATGGGATCTTTTACGTCCACCTGAGAGAGCAGACTTGGCCTCGGTTTAACGTCTCATCCGAATGACGGCACCTCTGACAGTGCAGCACTCCCTCAGCACTGCCCTGGAGTGTCAGCCTAGATTTTATGTGCTCAAATCTCTGGAGTGGGACTTGAACCCACAACCAATGACTGGTAATGGGTTGGGAGGACAATCCTGACGGAAAGGCCGGACTGAACAAGATTAGCAACACAAACTCCAATCAATATCGAGTCTCTCCTTTCCACAAAAAAAAAGAGAGAAATAAGAAACACTGGAGTTGTATTACAACCAATGTGCGGGCTCATTTTTTTTTTGGCCCGCGCGGCCCCTTTAACGGGCCATTCAAAATTCCGCACGCGGGCGCTCTTTCTATTCGAAAGCCGGCTCACCGGTTGCGTGTCCGCGCAGCTAAAAGGGAACACCGATTACAACTACACGTTATGTATATCGGCTGCCGCGTTTCCTGCATTACAACAGTGACTACACTTCAAAACATACTTCACTGGCTGTACAGCGCTGTGGGACCTCCTGAGGTCGTGAAAGGCGCTATATGAATGCAAGTTGCTGTTGCTCTCTTCACAGATGCTGATGGAGCTGTTGGTTTTGTGTGCTGGATTTCCCTTCGCTGGCGGAAATTAAACCGCACCCAACTTATTTTGCTTCGGCCTGTTAGAAAGAAGGTATTTTTTTTCCCCCAGATTCTACAAATTCTGGTCTGGATTTGGACCCAGGTTCCGGAGGAGAAACGATTGTTCCACCCAGGCCACTCCCCCACCCCACCCACTGAGGTACACCGTTCCCCAAACAACACACCACTGTTTGAAAAAAAATGTAACTTCCATTCAGCTGTTCCCACATGTAACTGCAATGCTTCAGCAACTTGTTTGTATGCAAGCTGCCAGAGTTAAAGGAGCTGCCCATTCCTCAGTAAAAGACAAACATTGCCACAGAGATAACGAGACCTCCTTAACATCATTAATTCTCTTTCTGCCGTTGATCTCGGGCAACTGCTGGAACTTCCCGGAGATAAAGACAACCCCGATACTTCATTGCTCACAGACTCCCCCCCCCACCCACCCCCGCCCCCCAACCCCCTCGGCCACTGCAAGCTGCTTTCAATCAACGTGCGGCTGTTTATGCTCCTAAACCCTTAAGTCATTCTTAATTGGTCAAAGAGACTGGGGCGCCCAATTTACAGGCGTCCAAGCGCTTGGCAAGAGACTGGGCTTAAAGCCACAGGCCTCTCAAACTGAAACTACATAGAATTACATGGAATTTACAGCGCTCAATCAGGCCATTCGGCCCAACTGATCCGTGCCAGTGTTTATGCTCCGCACGAGCCTCCACCCACCCTTACTTCATCTCACCCTATCAGCGTAACCTTCTAATTTGCCATTTCAATGGGATTTACTCAGCACATTCAACAATCGCAGAATACATGACGCCCCTTTTAAAGGTAGAGTCTCTCAAGAGTCCTTTGCAGCCGTATCCTTGATTTCAGAAACCTTTTGCACTGTTAAATTTATTGTTTTTTTTTAAAAGAAAATCATATCTATAATACATTAAAAATAAGATATGGCTGTGGCACATCTCATTATAAATTCCTATGTCCGTATTTAAGATGGAAACTGCCTGGATAAACCTGTCCGAGTGTATTTTTGGGGGACATAAGGAAACTTTGAATTTGACGCTCAAAATAGGGAACTCTGGGATTTTGCGGGGGATGCACCAAGAGAATTCTTTGAACACCTTCCACCCTCCATGAACTTGAGCTCATCCAAAACTCTGCTGCCCCGTGTCCTAATTCGCACCAAGTCCCGTTCACCCATCACCCCCTGTGCTCGCTGACCTACATTGGCTCCCGGTCCGGCAACGCCTCAATTTTAAAATTCTCATCCTTGTTTTCAAATCCCTCCATGGCCTCCTCGCCCCTCCCTATCTCTGTAACCTCCTCCAGCCCTATCATCCTCCGAGATATCTGCGCTCCTCCAATTCTGGCCTCTTGTGCATCTTGTGAATTTAATCGCTCCAACTGTGGTTTCAGCTGCCTGGGCCCTAAGCTCTGGAATTCCCTCCCTAAACCTCTCTGCCTCTATAAATTTCTCTCCTCCTTGAAGATGCTCCTTAAAACCTACCGCTTTGACCAAGCTTTTGGTCACCTGTCCTAAGAGCTCCTTATGTGGCTCGGTGTCAAATTTTGTTTGATAGTTGCTCCCGTGAGGCACCTTGGGACGTTTTACTAAGTTAAAGGCGCTATATAAATGCAAGTTGTTGTTCAAGTTGGCCTCAGGGGTTTCCTGTTAGGCCCGGAGTCAGAGGCTGGCAGAGTGGGCGGGGGCAGGGGGAAGGGTCAAAGTGCAGAGGGGGGGCTCCTAGAGTGCGCAAGAACTCTCAGGTACGGATTTGCAGAATAAGATCATTTTATTTTTCAATGAACAGCTGCCTCTTCACCCTGAAACCCAAGCCGGCCACCCAACCCCAAACTGGCCAAAGACCAGGGAGACTGTCCCCCACATGTCAATGAACTGTTCCCCAAAAACACAGCCAAGGCCAAGGGGTCAACGTAGAGGCAGGGCAGGGAGATGTGTCACCCCACTGGGAAATATGCCCAAATTAAGGGGGAGGGGATAGGAAACATAGGACCATTTCTCAACCAGTTCCAAACACAATTTGTTTGCTTTCAGCACATATTTGTGAATGAGACTTCAGTTAGGTGGAGAGATTAGAGAAGCTGGGATTGTTTTCCACCCAACTGAGAAGGTTAAGGGGAGATTTAATGGAGGCGTTCAAAATTATGGGGGTTTTTGATAGAGTAAATAAGGAGAAACTTTTTCCACTGCCAGGAGGGTGGGTAACCAGAGGACACAGATTTAAGATAATTGGCAAAAGAACCACTGGGGAGATGAGAATTTTTTTACACAGCAAGATTTACAGGGCTATTGGGGGAAAAAGCAGGAGAGTGGGATTAATTGGATAGCTGTACCAAAGAGCCGGCACAGGCACAATGGGCTCAATGGCCTCCATCTGTACTGTATCATTCTATGATTCTATGAAGTCCTGGCATCTGAATGAAGATTAAATTCACTAAATGTTATGCAGGGATTTCACAGGAAAGAAAGTGGGACAATTGGACCGACAAGCTAGATAGACCGATGGCTTTCTCCGGCCTGGAATGCATCAAAATTGCAAAAACATAGTAGGGTCATTTATAGACGGTCCCTTACTTCAGTAAGTGGGAGCATTCCCTCAGTTCAAGTGTATAATTTTACAGACATTCCCTTAAACAATAAATTAATTCAGCAACTGATTTTTGATTCAGACTGCAGTGGGCAGCAATCTTCGAGACGAAGGCTCTGATTTTCTGTCGTAACTTTGGCAGGACACTTAGAGAAAGGTCTGAAGAAGACCATTGTTGCCATTTCTCCAGGACTTTCACTGATGTCCCCCCATGGCTCGTTGGCAGATGGGGAAACCGATTTTTTTTTAGAAGTCTGGCCTCTTGAGCATCCCCTATTTTCATCGTTCCACCATTGGCGGCCGTGCCTTCAGCTGCCTAGGCTCGAAACTCTGGAATTCCCTCCCTAAATCTCTCCGCCTCTCTACCTCCCTCTCCTCCTTTAAGAAGCTCCTTTAAACCTACCTCTTTGACCAAGCTTTTGGTCATCTGCCCTAATATCTCATGTGTCCTGGTGTCAAATTTTGTCTGATAACGCTCCTTTGAAGCACCGTGGGACGTTTTACTATGTTAAAGGCGCTATATAAATGCAAGTTGTTGTTGTTGTTGTCGTCACTGGAAATAACAATCGGGAGAGTTGTAAAATGGGTTGCCGCCTCACACCAAGTCAAAATCTACCCCAGTGTCAGTCTCCAAGTGATTGTCCACATTTGCTGAGGTCCTCACTTAGAAAGGTTTAAAAACCAATGCTTTGAATTATATTGATTGATTTATAATACCACTGTACAAAAACAGAGAGCGATTCCCCACTCCCACAACACCGGACACATTCCACCCAGACACAGATCAAACCTACGCCCCAATGTCTCAGCAGAAAGAAAGAACTTGCATTTATATAGCGCCTTTCACAACCTCAGGACGTCCCAAAGCTCTTTACAGCCAATTAAGTATTTTTGAAGTGTAGTCACCGTTATAATGTAGGAAACGTGGCAGTCAATCTGCTCACAGCAAGCTCTCACAAACAGCAATGTGATAATGACCAGATAATCTGTTTTCTGTTACGTTGGTTGAGGGATAAATATTGGCCAGGACACCGGGGATAACTCCCCTGCTACTCTTCGAAATAGTGCCATGGGATTTTTTTACGTTCACCTGAGAGAGCAGACGGGACCTCGGTTTAACGTCTCATCCGAAAGACGGTACCTCTGATAGTGCAGCACTCCCTCAGTACTGCACTGGGAGTGTCAGCCTAGATTATGGAATCTAGTCTCTGGAGTGGGACTTGAATCCACAACCTTCTGACTCAGAGGCAAGAGTGCTACAGTTGAGGTGCTGAACAATGCTGTTCCAATGCACATTACCACCTTCGCAGTGAAACCCCTTCAATTCCCATCTGTCGTAACTGTATATATATATATATATAAATATAAAAATATGTGTGAAGGTGTGACCTACAGACCAGATTTTATAGTACTTACATTGTTCCAGATACCAAAGCAAATGTTTCCAACATTTTAAGTGGCTTATAAAGTGTAGCTGGAAATCATTAAGTGCCGCAGTGTTATTTTAATATAGCATCCAAAAGAATCTACAAGATCTTTCATCACTCTGGCTCTGGGGCTGTTTAGTGTACAGTGCAGTTTGCGAGTTAAAATAACATAAACTTGCCTCTTTACTCATTCTTCAATGAAACTCCTGACGTCTTTTTCCATTCAGTTAAATGCTTCCTCGCTGCCTTGTTACCCTCTCAGCCCCATTGCTTACCCGCCTGGTGGGATTGGGACAGTTTCGGGTTGGGTGCCCGTCTCACACCATGTCCTGATTTTTGCGCTCCATTGATTCCATTCACCTGTACCAGCCGGGCGAGTCAACATCAGGGCTAATCTCTTCCACCAATTCGCACTGCTTTATCTACAGTGTCAGCTGGCAGCAACGTTCCTGCTAAGCTGCGCGGCCACGCAGCGGTCTGGAGGTCCCGCGCAGGCCGTTCACCGGCTTTTAAACAGAAGAAACCGCGCCCACGCAGCCACTTAAAGGGACCACGCACGGGAAAAAAAACGAGAGGGGACATTGGGTGGTAGTCTGACATTTAGGTGTCTGCCGTAGCTCAGCGGTAGACACTCAGCTCCCTACACCGAGCTCTGTTTCACCCCAGTGGCTAAATTTAAACGCTAGGAGAATGTGGACAAACATTCGCTCGATCGTAACATGGAAAAGATTCCATGCAAAAGTTTTGCAGAAACTGCTAGGGTACTTTCAAAAACTGTCTTTGCACTAGATTGGAGTTATACTGCAGTTACGGCCGTAATCCAAGGTGACCTCTGAGGGAGTGCTGCTTTGTTCAAGGTGCCACGGTTCAGCGGAGACATTAAACCAAGACCAAGACCCAGACAGCCCTTTTCTCTCAGGTGGACCTAAAGGATTGCCATGGCATCATTTGAAGAGCAGGAAGTTCTGGTATCTTGGCTAGCATTGCAACCTCAACCAACACCCTCAAAGAAAAAAGCCATCTGTTTTTTCCAGCAAAGACACATATAATCAGGAACTCTTCCTGTTTAAAGTCTCTCTCAAGTTTAATGATTTCATGGAGGATTATGGCGCGGTGCCATGCTTTAAAGAGGAGATATGGAGTCCAACTTGATGTTGGTTATACTTGCCCATAATTCTTTGCAGGAAGTCTGCTACCCCCCTGGCAAGCCAGGTGGCCTTGTTAAGCACCTCAGACCATCGCAATAAGAAACAGATGAGAAAAATTCAAAGTAATTAAATGGAAAGAAGTGAGAGTAATGCAATGAAAGGAATTACTTCACCAGTGGGGCTTAGTTCCCGTTTGGGAAGACGAACAGGAACGATGAATGATTATATAGCTGCAAAAGTTTAATTCCAAACTTTCTGAACTTAATTCCGAGACTGAGGTCACAAATATAAAAGATTGCTGGCTTGCTACATCTGGAGTATTTCCCAATGTTAAATGTTCAGGGCCCCCCCGCCACAGAAAGCACTGACTGCATCTTATATTTAGTATGAGGCCCATGCACAGTGCATTGGAGTCCCAATAGGTTGTTTTGCACAGTGGAATGATGGCAATTTGGACCTGCTATTTGCCACATGGTGACATCAAGTATACCGCTGTGTGAGACCAGAAACCAACCCACAGGGACAGAAGAAGCTTCCTCGCGTTCTACGTCCCTTCTCCATTCTATTGATGATCAGTGTACTCCTGGTTCCCGATCTCTGCACAAGTGGACTGCAGCAGTACCTGAAGCTATGCCTGCCCATTCCATCACATGACTGAGTCACGTTCTTTTCCTTCCTCTTGATTTATTACCATCAACTTTTCCAGACAGTAACAACCGCAACAACTGCGCAACAATGGGCCTACAGTATATCATCTTTCTCATCATACATCAGCCGCACTGCCTGCCGCTGTTCCTGTGCTAGTTGAAGGACCCTCTCATTAATTATTCTGCAAAGGAACAAT